>OY757905.1:131632487-131822487 GCA_963585895.1 Sepioteuthis lessoniana | reverse complement strand
AGTGTCTGGGGTATAGTAATTTACTAAGCGTTTATCTTAGATTTTGCAGCAGGCCATATGAATTGGGCACCAAATGAGAATCGAACTCACTCGTGTAGATTTGTTAGTCTAGCTTGCTAGGCATAATTTTACCTAAGGCGCCCAAAGGGACTGGGGTATAAACTGCGAGCAGGATCGTCCTTCCTATTCATGAGCTTTCTAGTCAGCAGCATCATGTATTTCCGGTAAAAATCGGTAAATCAGAAAAGAGGACTGAAAATATATAAAATCACTTACCCATCTCCTCAAGTACTCAGGTATTTAATTTCTTGTTGAAATTTCTGCCGGGAAGACGTATCTTTTAGATTACTAACTCTGAGATCTTTGAATAAAAGATCAAAATGGCGACAAGGATTCGAACAAACAAATTACTTGCGGTCTCCTGTTAATTCTCTTAGACTGGTTTTGAAATGAGGCAAAATTTCAATAAATTAATTTTATTCTTCTCTAATGATTATAGATTATTTTTGGTTTTATGCTCTTAACAGGATACCATTTCATTGTCATTGCTATCATATCCACTCTAACCCGAAATCGTAGCACCTGATAGGGTTCTATCTATAAGCTAAATAGCACAAATTGTGTCTATTATATAGCAATGCTTGAAACCATTTAACTGTAGGCTAAAAAGATAACGAGATCGTTTAAGAATGTTTTCAAAAATTTGTGTTTACGAATCTTATACATATTCAATAAAATTGTATTAACAGGATTTGGCATTAAATAACCTACAATGGTTGATATGCCATTAAACTGTACCAAGTCAAACCAATATATATATATATATTTTTTTTTTTTGAGAGAGAGAGTGTCTTTTCTTTAGATGAGAAAATGATTCTTATTGAGTTTACAAAAGGTATACTAACTCCCTTATTTTCATTTCTTGATTAAAAGCGAAAAAGTTTTACCCCAAGGATTTACCGCCGCCGGCGTCACTCTTTTATACGAGTGATCTCCCTTGTTATGAGGCTGATAATAAACTTATTTTTGTTCTCCGGACAGATCACTTTTATGAACTGATCAAACGTGAATTGATGGACGTAAGACTGATTTTATTCTTCTCTAATGATTATAGATTATTTTCGGTTTTATGCTCTTCTCGGGTTACCCTTTCATTGTCATTGCTATAATGTCCACTCTAACCCGAAATCGTAGCACCTGATAGGGTTCTATCTATAAGTTAAATAGAACAAATTGTGTCTATTATATAGCAATACTTGAAACCATTCAATTGTAGGCAAAAAAGAACACGAGGTCGTTTAATGCTCTTAACAGGATGGAAATAAATTTATTATCCTAATGTGACCGAATATTGTTTTTTTTTCTTGAAAGAATATTATTTGCTCTGTGAATTTATTTATATTGAGATCTTTACCAGGAATATTTAAATATTCGAAATTTGAATAATTTAATTTTTCCCAACTCCAGATTTACTGAATGGAAGAATACCAATATATATATATATATATATATATATATATATATATAGTCGTATGCCTGTTAATATATTTGAAAGCGTGAGAGGGAAATAGAGAGAAGATGAACTTCACATGGTTTTGTGGTTAACGTTCTGGACAGCAACATCGTTGTAAACGAGTTCGAATTCCAGTAGCACTAGTATATTCATTTTGGGACTGATGCCATTGGGATAGGTATAAACCCCTTATATCCCAGATATTGGTTGAATAGTACTACTTATCTTTGTCTACAATGATGGGTTTGGTATTAGATAAGCTTCGAAGGTTGATATGCCGTTAAACAAACTAAATATACGGGAGAAAAATGGCAACACCTAACATAGCAGAATGCTTTTCAAGTTTGTCTTAAATATTATTTTCAAGATTTATTTACTACATAGTCTTTGAGGTAAACGTAGCTAAGTGACTTAGTACATTACTAATATATTTGATAGCCTTGAGTTTAAATATTTGGTCAGAAAGAGACTGAATCTCTTAGTGGGCTTCTTCTTATTTATCTTGTCTATATTTTCTACTCGGTAGATCGCGGTGATAGCCAAAAAAAGGAGTGAACTAATGAGAAATTCTGCATGTACGGGAAATGTTTGTCGCTAGATATTTTGTTCATACATATCAGTGTTGGTTCGCAAACTAAAGATTGAAAACATGAAGTATAAAAGAAGTTGCTAATGCAATCAAACTGAAGTCGACTTCGTTCTTTTTATGAGATCTTCTGCTGAACTGGAGAAAATAATTATTGTAGGCATCGTCCAGTTTTTCCATTAAGATGAGCGTCCAGTTTGGCCAGCGGCGCAGATTGCCTTGATCAACCTTACGTCCATCAATTCACGTTTGATCAGTTCATAAAAGTGATCTGTCCGGAGAACAAAAATAACATGGAGTTTATTATTAACCTCATAAAAAGGGAGATCACTCGTATAAAAGAATGGCGCCGGCGGTCGCAAATCCTTGGGGGTAAAACTTTACGCTTTTAGGCATGAAATGAAAATAAGGGAGTTAGTATATTTTTTGTAAACTCAATAAGAATCATTTTCTCATCTAAAGAAAAGACTCTCTCTCTCTCTTTCTCTCTCAATATATATATATATATATATATATATATATATATATATACATTCATATGTTTTGTACAGTTTTATGGCATATCAAGCATTGTAGGTTATTTAAAGCCAATTCCTGTTAATACATTTTTATTGAATATACATATATAAGATTTGTTAACACAAATGTTTAATGAACATTCTTAAATATATATATATATATATATATATATATATATATATATATATATATATATATGTATTGGTTTGGTTTTGTACAGTTTTATGGCATATCAACCATTGTAGGTTATTTTTTGACTAAAATTAAATGGTTTCAAGTATTGCTATATAATAGACACAATTTGTTCTATTTAACTTATAGATAGAACCCTATCAAGTGATACCATTTCGGGTTAAAGTGGACCTGATAGCAATGACAATGAAAAGGTATCCTGCATTCACCAAAACTCAGACTGGAGCCTCACCATCAGATGGTTTGATGTCATAAACAGGATAATCGTTGAGCGAGTCCTACCCTTCTGTAGAGATACAGTTAGTGTATTCTACAACCCAACCGACTGGCCTCTCTCTTTATTACTCACTCTATATCTCTCCCCCTCTCTCTCTTAATATATATATATATATATATATATATATATATATATATATATATATATATGCGCGCGTGTGTGTGTGTATGTGAAATAAAGTACGGTGCCTATTTGAAAAAAATATGATGTTGAGGTTAAGTATACAGTGAGAGTATTTGTAACTATGGGTAAGAAGCCTCATTTCGGATATCATATGTACACCACTTCATTTGGTGGTGTGGCTCCAGTTTTGGAACTCTGGGTAGTATGAAATATCTCTATCATTGGCATTACTCTCATCTCCAACTGGACCCAGAGTAGTTGCATATGTTAGGGTGCCATCTACTGGTCAAATAAATATTTTTGAATATGATAAGTATTGGATAAGAATACGGGAAACTATGCAAACAAACGATTATAATTAAATAGAATTATCAGCGTTTGGAAGAATGGATTAGTGTTATTATTATTTCTACTTCTTGGGAGTTTTTCACACCAGCGTTAGTCGATGGTTTCTCACTTGAGTTTAAGTGACAGCAAGTCTCCTCGTGTCTACTGGACTCTTCTCAGTACTCTTGTCGATTTTAACAATGCTGTAGTTTAAATGGTCTCTAGTCATCCTCTTATTTCCAAGTCTTCCAGTCCATGTAGCAATCATTTGATGACAGTTACAAGAGCGCCTATTACAATTGGTATAAACACACTTTTTTTCAGTTTCCTAGCAAGGTCGAGGTATTTATCTTTCTTTTCACTTTCTTTCAATTTAACTCTGTGGTCAAAAAAGCCCGTAATTCTACAAGCTCTCTTTTTTTGTGTTGATTATTACTAGGTCTGGTTGTCAGGCCGAAAGTAAATGATCCGTTTGTATGTTAAAATTCCAGAAGAGTTCGTGCGTCTCATTCTGTCGGATAGATTCTGGGTTGTGCATATACCATTTGTTTGTATGGTCAGATTGAAACTTCTTGCACAATTCCTAGAGGATCACCTTGCCCACCAAGTCATGTCTAGTCTTATTCTCTTTCTGTGCTAGTTTACTACATTCGCTTATTATTTGATTGCTCGTTTCGTCTTTATCACAACATAACCTACATCTGCTGTATTGTAGCGTCTTACCTCATCATGTTTTGATAGGTTGGTCCTTATAGCGTTGTTTTGTGCTGCTATAAGAAGAGATTCAGTTTCTCTTTTAAGGTTTCTTTTTCTTAGCCACATCCAAGGTTGTTGGAGTGATATGTCATTTGTTAGTTGCTTAAAACGTCCATAAAGTTGTTTTTCTTCTCGTTTTTTGTTTACTGGTTATTTCCAATCTGGTGATCCTCGGGTTGTTAGTATTGTTTCTGGTGATTGTAAACAATCTTCCTCCGTGCTTTTCTATGTGGTCTTCGAGTCGTCGTATCGATGCGTCAACGCTATCTTCAGTGCTGGTTAGTCCCCTTACTACTTCTTTTCTTGGCACCTATAGTCTGTCAATGTCATCTCTTGGATGTAAGGCCTTATGCATGGTCAGTAGTTTTCTTGTTCTCTGGTCTATTTTTTCAAGGTCTTCCCGAGTATCATATAATAGGGATAGCCAAGGAATTTACCCTTTTTATAAGGTTCCTATTATAGAGTTTTGTCTCGAGTAGCTTTCTCCTTCTCCTTAGATTCTCATTTCAATCTTTTCTTTCATCTCTACTTGTTTCATGTTTCAGTATTCTTAAATAAACCATATTATTGCCGAGAAATTATTTGTTTTTGATAAGAATGCTTGAAAACATAAACAATCTTTGTGAATTGTTTGAATTATACAGGTATACTTCGTAGCAAGTAACTGTGTGCAAAGAAGATGATTTGGTTTGGTTTGTGGAGTTTTATGGCATACCAACCTTTGTAGGTTATATAACGCCAAATCCATCTTTATGTAAATAATCAGTTCTATTTCAAACAATTCAGTTTAGCATGACTATACAGTTTAATTGTCAAAAACATTTCTATTTCAAACTATTCAAGCATTTATATATAACAATTCAGTTTAGTGTAAGGACAGTTTCAATGTCAAAAACAGATCAATTTCAAATAACTCAGATTAGCGTAAGCGCCAACCAATAGACGAGTAAATCAAAAGAATTAAACCAAAATAAGTTTGATATTTTCGTATAGTAGACCACCATAAAAGCCCAATATATACGAAAACTAAAAGTAGTTTTCTGATTTATCCATACAAACTTCAATGTTCTTGATGTTTAACTTAAATATAAGGATGTGAATAAGTGGAAAATGCACACTGCCCAACTTAAACACACTTAAAGAATAGAACGCTAATTAACGCGGGAACATTTATGTTTGGATACATTCTTGAAAGAAAAATAATCTGATAATAATTCACTTGATATTTACCTGTACGTACTGGTAAGGCTTTTTGGTCCGATTGAGCGGATCTTTTAAGGGTGACTAGAATCCTCTCAAAAAAATAGAACTATACTCTGAGATTCACCGGGCCATCATACAGTGCTTAACCATTCTCACTGTCAACAATTAATGTAAAAGTTGACGTAATAGAGCGGTTGGAGTTCGAACTCGGTTGAAACAATATTACAGTCCAGCACGGGGAATCTCCTCCACATTCACTTTGTCTCTGTCGAGGTCAGAGAAAGATTAGAAAGTCATTTTTATAAAAATAAATTTTACTATCTTTCCCCGTTGTGAAAATAATAAAACAGAATATTTATTTGAAACGTAGATTAATTTTTTAATTTTTTAATTTTTATTTATCTTTTTTTGTGGCTATCAGATCTCCGATTGAACTCCGAACCGTTTTTATACGCCTCGTTCGATATCTAAAAAAAGCAGTAACTCATAGTATAAAAAACTATAAAAACAGATAATTTTCTTTTTACATTTGAATAATTATACGAATATTCAATAAAAGCGGCTACATGTTCTTTTTTAAAAGTTATAATTATCTTAAACTTGTGCATAATATAAGAACAACTCGTATATCTAATTTGCAATCTTGGGAAAAGATAAACTAATCTCATTAGTTTTTATAAAAGTTATTTCTGTTGAAATAACTTAATCTAAATATTTTATATTTTTACCCTAACATTTCTAGCCCATCTTAACAACCGATCTGTGGTCTGAATGGTTTTGATCTTTAGATCCTATAAGTCTCTTTTGTAAACTTTTGAAAACTCTTCCATGTGCACTAACAATGAATCTTATCGCCGTCACCTCCATCTTCCACAGTTTTTCAACTCTCTGGCAAGATCCAAATATATGTTTATCTTTTTGCTTTCTTAAAATTTTTATTTCTTGAATTATAAATTCTGTGGTCTGCTTGAATTGCAAAATCAGACAGATGACAAATTCTTTTTTTCTTGTCAACTAAATCTAGGTTTATCATTCTGTTGGATTAAAACGCTTTCATGTACTGCCAGGAAAAAAAGTTAACACGAACAGCTTCAATAGTGTAATAATTAAGTAATCATCAAAAATATTTTAAAATTATGTGATGTACCGGAAGTAAGAGGTTTTATTTCATTTTAATTAGTTATTTCAGTTCTTAGGAGATACAGAACGCTTTGAATAATTCAATTATTACTTACAGATATAATAGACTATATATATATATATATATATATATATTGTCATCCACAGACAGACTGTTTCGTTCTATCAGAACTCTTCAGTGTGGCTAGACCCGCAGGACGCTCGAAGCCGGGATCGAAACCCATCTAACTTTACGATAGATTAAGGTTTCAGACCACACAGCTACAAGCGGACTACGTTGGCTAAGGGAATTTTAAGGTATTTTATTTTTAGCAACAGCAGCAGCAGCCTTTGTCTACATTTTTTTAATACCCTATCGGCTACCAGAGTGCTCAATTTTTACGAAGAGCTTTGCATTACGCTAGGGGCGGCCGACAATTCCTTCGCCAGAGTGCTCAACCCCCATTTAGTCAAGTTATTCTATTAGTAATTAATAGATAATTCAAAAGCTATCTATCAGACCGACTGTTTCGTTGTATCACAACTCTTCAGTGTTGATTGAAAGGCGAGATTTTCGAAGCTGGTATCGAAATCTTGGTGACTGATACCAGCCGTAGGTTCTACCGTACAACAATGGAGAAAACTTTTACGGACGCGGACTACACCGACGACATCGCACTTCTACCAAATAGACCCACCCAAGCCGAATCCCTGCAATACAATCTAGAACAAGCAGCAGATGGCATAGGCATCAACGCAAACAAGACAAAATACATGTGTTTTAATTAAAGAGGTGACATCTCCACACTAAAGGGTGGTCCTCTGAAACTAGTGGACAAGTTCAGCTACCTGATAAGCAGCGTCTCATCAACCGGGAAGGACATCAACACGTGACTAGCAAAGTTATGGACAGCTATCCATAGGCTATCGGTCATATGGGAGTCGGATCTGGCCGATAAAATTAAAAGCAGTTTTTTCCAAGCAGCGGTCGCGTGGATACTGCTATAGGGAGGCACTACATGGACGCTAACGTATGGAGAAAAAGCTTGACAGCAATTACACAAGGATGCCTTGCACTGTATTGAACAAATCTTGGTGGCAACATCCCATAAAACAGCAGCTGTACAGCCGCCTATCACTCATAACGAAAACTATCCAAGTTAGACGAACCAGGCATGCAGGACACTGCTGGAGAAGTAAGGGCAAATTCATAAACGATATACTCTGGTGGACCCCTTCACATGGACGAGCAAAGGTAGGACGACCAACTAGAGCCTATATACTATAGCTCTGTGCCGATACAGCATGTAGCCTGGAAGATCTGCCGGGAGCGATGGACGATAGAGATGGGTGGCGAGAGAAAGTCAGTGAGGTCCGTTCTATTAGCGTGACAAGATATATATATATATATATATATATATACACGATTAAAAATTAATATCATATACTCATGTTTAAAAAAGAGATGTATGGTGTACTAAGATTTCATCGAACGAAGTCTTTCTGGTTAGGCATAGTTTCAGGGCAACCCACTATTATATCACAATGCCACCAAACTTTGTTGGTTTCTTGTCAGATCAAAATACCACAGTTCTGAGTAAGCCTTTCTTGTAGGAATAACTTACGAGCAACAAAGCAGTAATTAACTGTAAGATTTAGATTATTAAACTAAATTAACAAAAACTTCACTGAACAAGTTAAATTTACGTGCTACGAGGTGCATACATACATACATACATACATACATACATAACAGCTTGCATACATACATACACTCTCGCACAGATGTTTACATACGAGGATCATTAAATAAGTTTCCAGACTTTTATCGTATGGGCACTTTTATTGATAGTACACACATGAAACTCTTGTCCCCTTCGAAGTAATCTCTTCCGGTTGCAATGCACTTGTTGTACCATTCCAACAACTTCTGGAAGGCTCCATGGAAGTCCTCTAGTGTAAGTGTTTCAATGACCTTCGTCAAAGCCTCTTTCATCTCCTCAATTGTCTCATAACGACAGCCTCTGGGCTTAGGGAATAGCCAAAAATCATAGGGAGCACGGTCTGGGCTATAGCGAGACTGAGGAACTGTCTTGATGCTCATCTTGGTCTAATAGTCTATGACAAGGATGGAGTTGTGGACTAGTGGATTGTCCTTGTGGAAATGCCACTGACCTGATTTGGAGAGTGCCGGCCTCTTCCCAAGGAATCTCTCCCTGAACTCCCTTAAAACCTTAACATAACCATAACCCTAACTCTAAGCCTTTGGCGAATCGACTCTGGTGTATTGACTTCCTTGCGCGTCCCACACCTGTCATCATCCCTCACAGACTCCATGCATTCCTTGAAACTCTTATGTCACTCAAAAATTGATGCTTGATTCATATAAGATGGCCCAAAAGCTGTCTGAAACATGGTCCATACGTTTCTGTGGCATTTTTTCCAAGTTTAAAACATAATTTTATTGCATATCGTTTTTCTTATGTTTCAGATTGCATTTTCGTAATTCACCAGCTGGCGACAATCAGGTTTTAGTCGGGTGTATTCCAATTCCTGCTGAAGCTGTTCATTTAACCTGAAATCATAAAAATCATTCAGTCATCTCATAAGATGTATAGCAATAACATACTGAACGACAATTTTAAATGCCCATACGACAAAATTTCTGAAACCTATTGTATGCACCTCGTAAGTCATAGTATTGAATTAGCGCAATAAATCCAAACTTTGAAAATTATAAATTTGGATAGTATATCACGATGATGACGACGACGACATATTAACTGGAAAATCGAGACAACGTTCAACGAATAGTGATCCACTTTCACCATCGGGCGATCTCAGGTAAAAGATTGTTTCATCAACCAACAACTGTTAAATTTTTTTAACAAAGAGCAAAAAGATCGATGCGTATTTCTAATCCTCTTTGGGAGACATGGCCCTGGAGGTGACCGTGTCATCTGTAAAGAGAACGCGTGTAACTTACAAGACATATTCAGGTTAATTGGCCGTGCAATTACCATGACTAGTTAATTTGGCGTCACTTGTGCGCGATATTAACCGTTGGCTCAGTTGTAGAGTTTCGGCTCTGCGGTCGCTGGTTCGATCTCTAGTGGTGGAGATTACAGTATACACTGCTGAGAAGACCTAATAAAGTCGAAAAAGCAGTCCAATGTTTCCGTATTGCCATGCATAGGTGCTCGCAGGATTTTCTGGTCATAGTAATTCAATTCACAATAATCATTATATGTTATTTAATATCAAATCCTGTTTATACATATAATTTCATTATATATGATTGGGTTTGGTTTGGTTTTATGGCATATCAACCATTGTAGGTTATTCAAAACTAAATCCTATTCATACATACATATCAAGTATATATGATTTGGTTTGGTTTGGTTTAATGGTATATCAACCATTGTAGGTTATTTAATGCCATATCTTGTTCATACACATAGATTAAATAGACAGATATGATTTGTAACCACATTTTGCCGATAACATTCTTAAAGAATACTGAACACTTTTTTGTACACAGTTAAATGGTTTCAAATATTCCTATATAACAGTCACAATTTAAAGTCAGTCATTTGTTTGAACTCTTAGTTTGCTATATTCATTCATTGTATAGGACGCTATTAGGTTCAACCACTCTGCATCAGAGTAGACCTGGGAGTAACGGCAGTGAAGAAGTACTGTGCATTAACCAAATCTCCAAGGATGGATCGTCGCTATTTCATGGTTTGATATCATATCAAGGACACACGTTGGGGAAGGGGTCTTACTCTTTTGCAGATATACAGCCGGTGTATTCTATAACCCCAGCCAACTAGGTTGATTAGTCTTAGATTTCTGAAACTTTAATTGTCGATTAAGAAAGAGATTTTTTAAAAAAATCAAAAAAACACTACCAATGAATATAATTTCATCTCATTTTCTCGTCACTTTTTCTTACGGTATACAGAACAATCAGATATTTCTTTATTCATTCTATTTATAATCATCATCTGTACATTTTCTCCTATTATCTTGTATTTTGTTTTTATTTCTTTAACTTTTAACGAAATCTTATATATATACAAAAGTGTGTGTGTGTGTGTGTGTGTGTGTGTGAGAGAGAGAGAGAGAGAGAGAGAGAGAGAGAGAGAGCCTAAGAGAGTGTGTGTATAGGTCCTATTTTTTAGGCGTATGTGTGTTTGTGTGCTAGTGTATGTGTATACATGTGTGTTTTAGAGGATATATATATATATATATATATATATATATATATATATATATATATATATATATATATATATATATATATATTGAAAGCAAAGTATATAAAATATTATGAGCAGAACCGTTAAAGAAGATGAACCATTTATATAAGAAATTTAGAACTATTATTTATGGATAAAAGAAAATATACGGGAAAGAGAAGGGAATAATGAGCTAAAAATAAATTTAAAAAAATATCCCTCCATGTATACGAAAAACGAGGACAGGTAGACAGGAGATAAAACCATGGAAATTATAACGGAAATGAAGTGAAGCCAAAACTAATATTCAAAGATATATATATATATATATATATATATATATATATATATATATATATATATATATATATTGAGAGTTTGCTGAAAAGCTCCCGCGAAAACCAATGAACAGAAATAAAAAGAATTATAAAAAAAATTACTCACTGTTCGTCTCTGTTCAATATATCTACCACATCGTTTTTTAAGTTTGTTTAACCTTTGAAATAAGTGTATGTGCTTGTGTACTTGTGTGTACTTGTGTGTGTGTGTGTGTGCATGTGTGTGTGTGTGTGTGTGTGTGTGTGTGTGTGTGTACGTGTGTGTGTGTGTGTGTGTGTTGCTTTTAGGAACAACGAACAGCATTTTTACAAAATGAAACCGATCCACATTCCTACAACGTATTCAACGTCTAAAAATAAAAAAGATAAAAAAAATTATAAAATTAAAAAAAAAGAAAACTCTGGGAATTTTTCCTCAGAAAGTTCTTTCTCTCTCTTTCTCTTTCTCTCTCTTTCTTTCTCTCTCTTTCTTTCTCTCTCTCTTTGCCCAGTTGGCTGGGGCTGTAGAATACACCAACAGCTTATCTGCAGAGGGGTAAGACCCCCTCGCAACGACTGACGTAGATATGACACTAAACAATCTGATGCTGAGGTTCCAGTAATGCTGGCGCTCTAGGGAATGCAGAATACCTCTTCATTGCCATGGTAGCACCTGATAGGGTCCTATCTATGGGTCAGATAGAACTAAACTGTGAGCTTATGCTAGACTGAATTGTTTGAAATAGGATTGTTTTGACATGTAAACTGTGTATTTATCCTAAACTGAATTATTTTAATTAGAACTGTTAGAATAAACTGAATAGCTTGAAATAGCAATGTTTTTGACAAACTGTGTACTTACATTTAAACTGCGTAAACTGTATGGTTTGAAATAGAACTGTTTTGACATGTAAACTGCGTACTTATGCTAAACTGAATTGTTTGAAATAGAACTGATTATTTGTATAAAAGTGGATTTGGCATTAAATAACCTACGAAGGTTGATATGCCATAAAACCAACCAACCAACCAACCTACCAACAAACTAACTCTCTCTCTCTGTCTTACAGTGTGTCTCTCTCTCTATCTCTCTCTCGCTCTCTCTGCATGAGATTATTCTCTCTTGCTTGACTAAATGGGTATATATTTCATCTGGTGGTACATGTTCTTCAATCAGGGGTGATTAATGTTTGTTAAAATGCTCACTTATTGATTCTCTCCTTTTGAAAGTCAAGAGAATAGCGAACTTTACAATGTGAATTAGATTTGTACCTTTCCTGAAGGCACCAATACAAAAAGAATCCAAGTTTCTTTAACCTTAATTCGAACTCTGCTCGTTGATGTTGGCTTCGTATGCCAACAAGCTTCGTATATCTCAAATATATACATCATCATCATCACCATCATCATGTGACGCTGCTAGCACGGATTTCCCTGACTCTCTCTCTCGTCATTCATCTCTACTATTCATCCCTCTTGGCAGGTCTTCTAGGCTACATCATGTGTCCGTATCTGTACAGACCTATTATAAGTAAGTTGATGGGCCAACATTTACTTGTCCATGTCAAGGGGTCCATAGGAGAACTGTAATCGGATAGAAACTCAAAGTTGGTTAAGTTGTCATTATATATTTATTGCGGCGGAGAATATTACTATATTCTCCGTCTCGTCTAATGATTTTGTACATGCTCTTCTCGAAGTTGCAGAACAGCAAATGTGGAATTACATTTAGTATTTAAAAAATGAATAAATAAATAAATAAAGATAAAAATAAAAATCATTTGGATTCACAGGCGAGGACAGAGGGGGTCAAAATATCCGGTGTTAGAAGCATCAAGAAACAGGAGTAGGGTTTCTCTGAAGGTCAACCCATCCTAATTTACATACTTGTCTGTAGTCCCGTAGCAGGTGCGTTTTTCGAAACACTCTACAATCGTAGAATGAATGACAATCCCCATATCTATTTTACATTTAATATATATATATATATATATATATATATATATATATATATATTAGAATGTCCTTATTAAACTAAATGTTAATCATTATAGATCAAGTCTCAGACGCAAAAGTTGATTATATAAACATGGATTTCTGTGCACGTTGCTGCTTATGGATATTAACTCGTTTATTGGCAAGCAATGATAGAATTTAGCAAAACTTTGTCATTAATTTCTTTTTTGTTCTAAATTTCAAATTTTAGTTAAGGCAAGTACCCAGCTGAGAAATTTATAAAACAAAATGAAGAGGGCCAAGCATCAACAGGAGAGTCTAGACAATGTCTAGACATCTAAGTGCTAATTTAAACTAAACAAAAATTTTCTTTCCATAGATTTTGAACAGAAAATCGTAATATTGTTACCACCTTCGAGTGAACCTCATGATCGGCTCTGTGACCGACAACAAAGTTTCAACTACGATAACTCACGAAGTAGGTATGAGAGGCGGTCACGCTAGAGTTATTGATTTCTTGAAGATTCATGCACCCAGTAAACATCAGATGAGGAGGAACAACTTAGATTTCAGAGATATAGTGCACCTCTCAGCTGTTAGAGTTGTGCTAAGATTTAGCAATTCCATCATCAACTGAAAAATACCACATCTTCATGATTAGAGACCAGTAAAGAGGAAAGCTGACACTCCGAAAATAAAGGGAGTGGTATTTTTTCTGCAACCACTTGTTTGACTTTATTCCTTTTCTGTATTAACTCGTTGTCACCTCTTCATATCGTCTTTACCCCAGCAATACAAAAAAAAATCTTGAGGAAACGTGGTTGTGCAAAGACAGTAACCTTTATGTATACCGTCTCTAGTTCAAGGCGATATATGATCTGACTCGTGTGGCTTCATCAATTTCAGACAGGAAGTGGATCGTACAGGAACTTGTTAATCTCATCATATCGGTCTGGATTAATAATAAACTAATAAAGACACTGTCTATTGCGTTTATTAAAGAAGTTTTTGTATTAAAAGTACAAGTCGATGGTCTGTCGCCAGCTGATAATAAAGCTTGGAAGGAATTAATTCTAAATCTCTGAGGAGGTGAGATGATGAAAAATATAAACATCCAGATGAACCAAGAAACATCATAGATCATAGGTTCCAGTATCTTTATGAAAACGCACACACACACATACTCACACACATCTCGTGGCTGTGGGGTAGGATCTTGGATTGGTGCTTGAGTTAGCCGCGTTTCGATTCCAGCTTCAGGAAACTAGCGTGTCTAGCCACACTGAAGAGTTGTGATACAACGAAACAGTCTATCTGTGGAAAAAAAAAATATATATATATGTTTGTGTGTGTATATGTATGTATGAGAAATCAATTGATTTCGATACAAATAAAATGTTAATTCTTGTGCAAAAATAGGGTCAAGAAGCAATATTTTATGTATCTGTTTATTTTTTATTGATTAACCCATCAGTTCTTTCAGGCTTTTTAAAAAAATTCTTTGAGATTGCAATATTTGACTTGCCCCAAAAATTTTACACGATCAAAACACAAAGAAAAGCTTTCTATCTTAGACTGTTTAAAATATTTCTAACTAATTAGAAATGTAGAAGAATTACCAATTTTTTAATCTAATTTCCAGCCTACCTCAATCTTATAAATTAGCAATAAAATTGATACACCTTCTGTTGGTTTAATAGTTTCAAAGTTGTTTTTTTTTAACCTTATTTCTTTTCAGAAAAATGTAACATTCTTTTCTTTCAAGTTTGCATTTAATTTTGAACTCACTTAATTATTTTAAACCGAATGAAAATATTGTTTACATAGATTCATTTTTACTGCTATAAATAACAGTCTTAGCTTGCGGATAAAGAAAAAAAAGTTCTCGCTACTTCCCCTTTGCATATCAGCGTATAAATATCCTTTTTCTCATAGATTTTGACGTAATTATAAAATGTCTTTTACACACACACACACACACACACACACACACACACACACACACACACACACTATACAACTAAAGTAAGACAATAGCACACTGCTTTAATTCATTCACGAAACCTTACTGGCTTGTAACGTAAATATTTCTTAAAATATTTATGCTAATAATAACTTTTCTTACAAAAGATAATTTGTAACTTATGTTTTTCAAAAAACTCTTCACTCAATTTAATAGAATAAACAACTTAGTCGGCTGTGACTGTAGAATACACAGACTGCATCTCTACGCCAAAGAGTATCCTTGATATGACATTAAACAATATGATGGTGAGGCTCAAGTACTACTGGAGCTTTGGGGAAAACGAAGTACATCTTTATTGTCATCGCTTCCAGGTGAACTCTGTCCCGGACTGGTAGGGTCCTATCAATGACTCAAATAGAACAATTTGACATTTAAACTGAATGCAACAAAATGATTAATGATAAATTGAAGTATTTGAAATAGAAATGTTTTATCATTTAACTGTGTGTAAACGAATCTCTGATGTTTAATTGCATTGTAAGTGATACATAGAAATATTGCAACCATTTAACTTTGTTGACTTATGCTAAATTGAATTATTAGGAATAGAAAAAAAATTAACTGATTGTAAACAAATAATTGATTTTTAATTGAATTGTTATATGATACATCACAATATTTGGAACTATTTAGTTTTGTTAACTTATGTTTACAAATCATATCTATCAAATATATATGAATAAACTGGATTTGGCATTAAATAACCAACAATGGTTGATATGCCATAAAACTAAACCAAACCAAACCAATTTAAAGGAATGAAAATAATCAGTTTGTAGATAGCAGTTTTATTAAATACAGCTTATAGCACACAAACATGCGCACACACATATACACGCGCACGCACAGATCACACACACACACACACACACACACACACACACACACACACACACACACACACACACACACACACACATATGGAAGAAAATAATGGATAGTAATCCGACAATTTGTGAAGAGAAATTGACAACAAGTAATCCAAATAGAAAGTAGGGATTTATAGAGAAACAAAGTCAGTCGACATTATAGCGTTTCGCTTCTGCTGAACCATCATCATCATTTATTGATCAAGCGGCCAATTTTTCTTGTCATAAACAGCCAACATTTCTTGTTGTACAACTTTTCCAAATTTTTATATATTTTTACACTTTTTATACATCCATCTACACTTAACATAACTGATAAAACCCCTCACAGCCCTGATGATGGTTCAGCAGAACCGAAACGCTATAGTGTCGACTGACTTTGTTTCTCTATAAATCCCCACTTTCTATTTGGATTACTTATTGTCAATTTTTCCGCACACACACACACACAAATATATATATATATATATATATATATATATATGCGACCATCACCATGATCATGTCCTGTTGATAGCAGGGAATCTCCTGACTCTCTCTTACCATCCGTCCCTGTCCTCCTTCCTACCTGGTAGGTCATCTAGGCGACATAATGTGTCTGCTTTGATCATTGTATGAAAGTCTTTACAAGTGTATACATACGTTTGAGCCAACTCAAGAACATCCTTCATGAGATCGTCCCTACTTCTCTAGAAGTACTACGCATGTCTTGTTCGTCTTGAATGATTTGTGAGATGGGAAGTAAGTGGGCGTACAGTTGTTTTGTGCAAAGTTGTTTCCGGGACCTGTTCAGATAAGTTGGTAAATTTCTTCATTAGTTCTCGTCTACATTTTTTCCAATGCCTTTTGTTAGAGTATAGTTGGTGCTGCTATATACTGTTACAGACAAAGTAACTGCTAAGCATGGAAGGAAACATTTTTTAATCTATCTGATTGATCAGATGTCCAAATGATTGATAACTAGTCAATGGCAGTCCACACCTTCCCTAAAAGAATACTGGCATTGCTTTGAGTAGAAAACATATTGCTACTGTGGTATGTGAACTTATCTAATAAATTTAAAGCAATGCCACTTAAATTAGAAATATCTCCTTATTTAAAAAAAAAATTGACAATTTTAGTTTATGGAAACACCAACGTTTCCTGCTTCTTGCTCAAGGCTATGAAACAGAGATTAAGCTTTGACAGATGTATTTATGAGAAGGTCTAGATTATCTACGCAGTCTGTATATATTATTGTTTCTGCAGATTATCCGCTTCTAACCGTATATAAAAAACGTTTAACACACACACACACACACACACACACACACACACACACACACACACACACACACACACACACACACACACACACACACGTATATATATATATATATATATATATATATATATAAGGTTGTGCTTGTATTTGTTTGTTTGGCCGGTTTTGTATTACGGCGTATAAACTGCTTTCAGGTCATTTAACGCCGAATAAAATTTCAAAAATTTCTGTTTAGTATAAGTATTCTTTGTGTTTAGAAACAGTTAAATGTCAAAACAGTTCTATTTCAAACAATTCACTTTAGCATAAGTACTCAGTTTAGTTCTATTCGACCCATAGATAGGACCCTATCAGGTGCTACCACGCCAAGCAAGAGCGATCGCAATTATGGGGTACTCTGTATCCCCCCAAGCTCCAGTATTACTGGAAACTCACTATCTGATTGTTTAGTATCATATCTAGGGCACTTGTTGAGGCGGTGTTACCCTCTGCAGAGAAGCCATCGATGTATTGTATAGTCCTAGTCGACTAGGCAATGTATTTGTTTGTGTTTATAAGTGAAACAAGATATCGATATATTCATCCATATTAGTAAAAGTATGATTTATAAGAGCCAATGTAAGGAGGTGTACGTCGTGTAATGGTTATCGTCGTAGGAAATGGACACGGCGACGCGAGTTCAAATCCTGGACGAGCCTGATTGCATTTCACATAGCACTAATACCCTTGGGAAAGCGATGAATCCAATTATTCTCCCTCCAGCTATGGAAAAATAGTAGGACAGACTAGGTTTTTCAACCTTGGTGAGGAAACTAGTCTAGGAGAAGGAAAACTCTGAATTCAAACCTTTTAAACTCTGTTTAAAAATTGACCTTGTGTCATATCCTGCCCGAGTGGAGGGGTCGGGTAAATATATATAAGAGCCAATGTATTAATTGAATCTACAAGAGTTTTATTGATAGATTTTTAGTCTGGAGTAACATCATCTAGAGCTTAAAAATTGGTCTCACAACACCGTATGTAACTGAGTATTATACTTAGAATTTAGGCGGAGCTTACCTTTCTGAAAAAATGCAGTTGTTGTATTAGAGGCACTACCATTATATATATATATATATAGTCGTTCACATACAGACTGTTTGGTCATATCACAACCGTTCAGTGTGCTAGACACGCGATATTTTCGAACCTGGGATCGAAATCTGGCTGATTCATAAGCCAACCGAAGATTCTACCGCACAGCTACGAGGAACCTAGCAGAAGCGAAAGAATTTTAAATGCTTATGTATTACGTCTTTGTTTTTACCTAAATCCGCGTAGCGGATACCGAGAACTCAATTCATTTGAAGAGCCTTGCCTTACGCAATTGACAACCGTTACTTCCTTCGCTCGAAAGCTCAACCCCGCGGTTATATATATATATATATATAATTCAGTAATTATTACTTATAGATGTATTTAGATACTTTTCAAGGCTTCTAAGAAAAAATTAGAGTATCTGTTCACATATACTGTGATGATTAATAAAGACAATCTATCTCTCAATCAAAGAATTTTATATGTACTCCATCATCATACTCACAGTGCACATTAATGTTGGTATCTATTAAATGCATCTAAAGCATTTGTAAAAAATGTATTTGTATCTACCTTTATATAGGCACACACAAAGTGTGTCGACAGGCAAAAGGAAAAAGAAAGAACAAAAATCCCTATCCAATTCCCTAACTCCAAAAAAATCTCCGTGTGTAAAATGTTTGTAATGATATTTATAGGAACGTAAGAATTTATATGGAATTATTTACTAAGCTGGCTATAGAAGAAGTACTGGGCACCCGGTGGGAATCAATATCTCTAATAATGTTTTGCAAGCATGTCTAGTTAAACCTTAAATAGTACCACGTGCCCAGAGCATATATTTATGTAAATATATATAAATATTTCAATTTGTTTTATTCTGTGGCTTTTGGCATGGCTGTATAAAAATATCGAACGACCCATGTGTTGAATAATCCCATACAGATTTGTAGAGAGGGTAACGTAAAAGAAGGGATACATTTGCGAAATTACATGCAGATATGTGTATCCAAGTGTATGGAAGGCCCTATGCACACAAAAAAAGCTATTAAAAGTAAATTACTGATGGATGAATACATTTCGTCGTCAGTCTGACGGACTAAACGTCATATACATATATAAATGAATAAATGGATTTCATGCAGGGAGGAAGATATATCAAATAGTTCTATAAAAAAAAAACAACAACAATAAACAATGAAAAATAGAGTTATAACAAACTAAATAAGCTTTCTACACAAGGTTCATTTCCTCAATAAATTTCTTTACACTGGGTTTCCAGCTTTCATATCATTATTTAACGAGAGTAAACTTCAAAACACGTGAAGGATATATTCTAGAGTATATATATATATATATATATATATAATCATCATCATCATGTCGTGCCGCCAGCATGGATATCCCTGACCCTCTCTTGCCTCTCCTCCCTATCGTTTATTGCTTCTGGCAGGTCTTCAGGGCTACCTACTGTATCCTCACAGAGCTGCTGTATGTAGGTTCAAGCGGTTCGTCTTGCTTTTGTTCGGCCTTATGACGGGGTCCATAGGAGAACATCACTAATGAGCTCGTCCCTGCTTCTCCAGCAATGTTTGCATGTCTGGTTCGTCTAACTTTGATAGTCTTCGTAATGGGAGGTAGGTGGCCGTACAGTTGGGAATTTGTGGTGTGTTGCCTCCAGGACTTGTTCAGAATTGCTCGCAGTATTCTTGTGTAGTTACCCTCAAGCTTTTTCTCCATTCGTTTTGTTAGCGTTCATGTAGTGCATCCATATAGTAATATTGACACGACCGCTACTTGGAAGAAATTGCGTTTTATTTTATCGGTCAGGTCTTATTTCCATATGACCGATAGTTTATTGATAGCTTTCCATGCCTTTGTTAGCCGCGTTTCGATGTCTGCCTCGGTTGATGAGACACTGCTTCCTAGGTAGGTGAACTTGTCTACAAGTTTCAGGATGTCACGCTGTTAGCATGAATTTCCCTGTCTCTCTCATGCCATTCGTCCCTATCTTCCATCGCTTCCGGCAGTTCTTCTAGACTATATCTGTGTCCGTACAGAGCTATTGTAGGTAAAATTTTGTTGGTCGGCCAACACTTGCATGTCCGCCTGAAGGGTTACATAGGAGAGTGTCTTTTATGAGTTCGTCCTTGCTTCTCCAGCAGTGTCCCGCATATCTTGTTCGTCTTATTTGAATGTTTTAAGAGACTGGAGGTTGGTGGCCATATAGGTGTTGCTTCGTGGGATGTTGCTTCGTAGGATGTTGCTTCGTGGGATGTTACTTCCCAGATTTGTTCCATTTAGTTCATCGCATTCTTGTGCAGTTCCTGTCTAGATTTTTCTATATACACTTAGTCAGCATTCATTGGTTTCTTGGTTTCGTTTCTTTGTTTTAATGGCATATCAACCTTTGTAGGTTATTTAATGCCAAAGCTTTTCTCCTAGAAGAACAGTAGTGGTGCTATTTAACCCATAGCTAGGGGGATAAGGGGGTTCATACCTTTCACAAGGGTATTTGCCCGAAAGTGAACGTAATAGCGCGACTGGTGTACGAACTCGCTTACTACGATTCCACAGTCCATCGCTTTAACAATTACACAACGAGGACACCCCCTCTCAGCATTCATGTCGTGTATCCATATAGTAGAAATAACACAACAACCGCTTGGAAGAAATTTCGTTTTATTTTATCTGAAAGGTTAGATTTCCGTACGATCGATAAAGTATTGACAGTAATCCATGCCTTTGCTAGGCACATATTCATATTTTCTGTAGATGAGACGCTTCTATCGAGGTACGTGAACTTTTCTACTAATTTCAGAACACCACAATTTAAAATGGAGATATCTCCTTTTTGATAAAAACTCATGTACGACCATTTGTCTGCATTGACATGAAGGCCAAGACTCCTGCTGCATGTTCCTGTCAATGTTGTAGGGAATCAGCTTGTGTAGGTATATTTGCAAGAAGCGCTGTGTCATCACCACAGTCTGCGTCCGTAATAGTCAATGTGGGGGATCGTCTCCATCTTGTCATTTTTGTGTTAAGCGCGGAGGATTTGGGGAATTTGAAGAAAGTTAGTAAAGTTGAGACTAGACACCGGACGAGAAGGGTTGACTTTCGCTTGTTCGCGGAGGCCTTGGGTAGGTGTCGCACGAGATGGGGGGCAGATGAAAAAGCCAAAATAGAAAAATTGTGCCTCTCTCTCCTTATGTCGAAAAACCTTTACACTCAAAGGTAATAAAAAGCTTCGTACCTGAACTAAGAAGTCGTAAGTGTTTTTCGTGTTTCGAGATTCCTATGTTCTATCTTTATGGACATTAGATGTACGTTTCACACATAGCCAGATATGGCTATGGTACATTGCATTGCTGTATCAGAGCAGCAAGTCATCGAATTTCCTTGTTGTCCATCAAGACTGGCGGCTTTCCTGTTTTTACTTTTTGTTAGTACTACATCGAGTTCTTCTGGAGGAAACTGTTTTCGTTTGATGTCAAGTTGGTTATTAATACTTTTTGTGATAGATTTATCTGTAACTTTAGGAGAGTTTCCAAGCAGACACTTGAAATTCTTTCTTGGCTAGCAGCTACTAGTTTAGCTCTATAGGTGATTTTTCTTTTACTCCATTTACTGTTTTCCACGCTTTTCCATATTGTGGTGGGGTGGCCTTGTGGTGTACTTGTTAAAGCGATGGATTGCGGAATCGTAGTACGCCAGTTCGTACTCCAGTCGCGCTATTACGTTCACTTTCGGGCAAATACCCTTAGGAAATGTATGAACCCCCTTATCCTCCCAGCTATGGGTTAAATAGTACCAGTACTGTTCTTCTAGGAGAATGGCTCTGGCATTAAATAACCTACAAATGTTGATATGCCATTAAGCAAAGAAACCAAACCAAACCTTTTCCAGATTGTCGATATCTACGGAGTTTCTAATTTTATTGATCTGGCCTTGAATGTATTCTATTTGTTCTAATGGCTGTTCGCTAAGTAGTTCTCTTTGTGTCTTCTTGAGTTTCTGCGCGTTGGCATTATTTGGGTTCGTTTTAGGGCAAAGGGATGCATTTTTCACGCTGATTTTTTTTTTCGAAGCTGCTAATGTCTCCCACCGAGCTCTATATTTGATTCTTTGGTTTGTATGCATTCTGCTGCAGCTTCCAAGTGGGCGTTAATGACGTTCTCGTATTCCTCATATCCTTTGAAGGTGTGTCTTTCGATTACAGAATTGTTACAGCAAAGATACAACTGAGCTTACGTTGGAATACAATGCAGACAACCAAAACCACACACGATGACTGGTCCTTGCTTTATAATAGAGATATTAGCAATAAATATACAATAATACTTAGAAAAAAATTCGATGCCCTCTAGGAGTTGCTCGAAATATATATATATATATATATATATATATATATATGCACAAAATATTTTGTGAGCATGTATATATATATATATATATGAATATATATATGCGAATGTTTTACGGATATATATATATATATATATATATATATAATAAATATATATTAGATGTATATATTTAATGATTAGAATTTAGACTGCGACCTCTGGATGTCACAGTCTAAATTCCATGAATTGAAAATATATATCCAATATGTATATATTTATTTTTGTTATTATATAATAGCTCAATCCGAGGTATTGAGCACTCTCCATATTGTATTGCTCTTGGTTCGACACAAACCCACAAAGTGATTTGTGACAACCAACACTGTTATAATATATATATATATATATATATATATATATATATATATATATACCCCATCTGAAAAACCATCCAAGTAAGAGTTATGTAGGTTACAGCTGGAGAAGCAAGGATGCTTTCTTAAGAGACGTTCTTCCATGAATCCATACATATGGTTTTGCCAGTGTTGGTCGACCATCAAGGACTAATTTACATTATCTCTGAACAGACACTGGATGGGGTTTGGAAAGCCTACTGGGAGCGATGGATGATAAAGATGAATGTAGGGATTGATAGATAGATAGATTGAGAAAGGGACAGTCAGGAAAATTTGTTCACACGGCACGACTTGATGACAGTATATATATATATATATATATATATATATGCACGTGTGTGTATTTACCAACACCTCCATACGATTATGATAAGTCAATTTTTAAGCAAACGTAAAGAGGTTTAAATTCAGACTTTTTCTTTTCTTAGATTGGTTGCCATACTAAAGATGGAGATCTCAGTTTGCCCGTTTATTTACCCATAGATGGCGAGACAATAATTGGATTCACACATTTCCCAAGTGCTATCAGAAATGCAAACAAACTCCTCCGGAATTTGAACTCTTATTACTGTGTCTATCTCCTACGATGGTATCAGTTACACGACGATAGCTACGTTCTGTGTGATATACGCGGTGCATTTAATAAGTTTCCAGCCTTTTTTTGTACAGGCATTTAACATTGTCGTAGACTCTTGAAAATTCAGTATGTTATTGTTATACATTTTATGAGATGACTGACCATTTTCTATAATTTCAGGTTCAAATAAACAGCTACAGCAGGAATTGGAATACAACCTACTAAAGCCTAATTGTCACAACTGGTAAATTTCAAAAATGCAATCTGGACGTGAGGACACTTTAGAAGAACAATATGAAATAAAATTCTGTTTTAAACTTGGAAAAAAAGACATGCTAGATACTGCAGGAGAAAGAAGGTCGAAATAGTAAGCAACGGTCTCTTATGGACTCCAACACATGGAAACACTAAAGTTAGCCGATCAATCGTATATGTATATGTCTGTTGATGTGTGCGCGTATGTGCGTGGAAAAGGAATGAAAATATCTTTTCCGAAATTGAATACGATGAGCTATTCAATAATTTAAGCAATTACTGCGTAGTAACTGATAACAGCGATATTAGAGATAGCTGATCGTCTGGTGTGGGAGGTGTAACAAAAACCACAATCAGCCTGGAGATCTCCGTTGCTTCATTCTTTCGGATCAGTTTTGAGGCCGCAGAAATAAGTGTAAATAGATGATGGACACACACGGAGTAACTTCTTTATTCTCGTAGGAACAAACTCTTCCGATATCTTTCAAAAATTCAGTCATTTTCGTACACTCAAAAGCTGGTCTTCCCGTATGCCAGCTATATTAATCTGCAAAGGAATAGAGAAACTGATCTTTTGCTAGGATTTTCAGAACATTCAGAGACACTCATAGACTAAGACCATGAGAAAAACTAAGAAAAAAACCCCTAAAAAACAAGTACACAAAAATGTAAAAATACAATGAACGCAATTCCCTAAACTTTGAGCATAAAATAACCATAGAGGAGGGGGCAAAACGCTAAAAATCAATCACTCTTTCAATCAGAGGGACCCAGTCGGCTGGAACAGTAGAATACACCGACTGCTTCTCTGCAGAGGGGTAAGACCCCCACCAACAAGTGTCCTGGATATGACACAAGACTATCTGATGATGAGGTTCCAGTAATGCTTGATATTTGGAGAATGCAGAGTACTCCTTCATTGCCATCGCTTCCAGTTCCACTTTGGCCCGGGGTGGTAGCACCTGATAGGGTCCTATGGGTTAAATAGAACTAAACTGTGTACTTATACTAAACAGAATTACTTGAAATAGAACTTTTTTAATCGACTCTTCCGATATCTTTGAAAAGTTCGGTCGTTCTTTGTTCACTCAAAAGCTGGTCTTCCCGTATGCCAGCCATATTAATCTGCAAAAGGAATAGAGAAACGCATCTTTTACTGGGATTTGAAGAACATTAAGAGAGACTCATAAAAAACCCTAAGAAACAAATACACAAAAATGTAACAATACAATGAACTCAAATCTCTAAACTCTTAACATAAAATAACCCTAGACGAAGTGATAAAACGCTAAAAATCAATAACTCTCTCAATCAGAAGGGCCAAGTAGGCTGGGGCTGTAGAATACACTGACTGCTTCTCTGCGGAAGGGTAAGACCTTCCCCAACGAGGGTCCTGGATATGACACTAAACAATCTGATGGTGAGGTTCCCGTAATGCTGGAATTTGGGGAATGAGGAGAACCCCTTCATTGCCATTGCTCCCATGTCCACTATGGTTCGAAATGGTTGCACCTGATAGGGTCCTATCTTTGGGTTAAATAGAACTAAGCTGCGTACTTATACTACATTGAATTGTTTGAATTAGAACTGTTTGACTAAACTAAATAGCTTGAAAGAAATATGTTTTTGATTATTAAACTGTGTACTCACATTTGAACAGCGTACTTATGCTAAAATGAATTGTTTGAAATGGAACTGCTTTTGACATTGAAACTGTACTTACGCTAAAATGATCTGTTTAATGTAAAACTGTTTTGACATTTAACTATATGTAAACAAAAACTATACTTACACTAAACTGTTTGAATTAAAACTGTTTGAACAAACTGAATAACTGTAAATAGAAATGTTTTTGACAATTAAATGTTGTACACAAGCTGGACTAAATTGCTTGAAATAGAACTGATTCTTTGTTTAAAAATGGATTCGGTATTAAATAACCTACAAAGGTTGATATGCCACAAAACCCTACCAACCAAACCTCAATCAGAGACCTAAACATTGCAACTGTCAAGAACTGAAAGAAATATATGTATTTAATCAACTCTTCCGCATAAGCAAGATGCAACTCAATGTAAGTTTTAACCGGAGTTTAACAAGTTTGAATTCAGAGATTTTCCTTCTCCTAGACTGGTGGCAATATCATGGATAAAGAGCTCAGTCTACCCTTCTAATCTACCCCAGCAGATTACAGCAAGATTCATAACTTTTCCGATGCCTTTTAGGCTTAAATGAAATGCAAATGTACCATTGTGGTATTAAAGGGAATTTACTCGACTCCGTTGTGACCACGCTGTGAGAAAAATATGAGACTCTGTTAAACATATACCTACGTTTATTTACGACTACCTAGCAAGCAGTCGCCAGTAGATTAAAAGAGAATATGGAAACACGAGACAACCGCGTCAACTAGACAATTATATGCAACACAGCATTGTGAGAAAAAGATGAGCTGATACAGGCTTTGAATTTTTCATGGTTCTAACTGACTTGTCCGTTGGGTCGCAAACTCTGACGCCCAGTTTGGAACGCTCCACCAAATTGGAGCCAGTAAACTTTCTTCTCTTGACATGTTTGTGGCTCATGTTCCATTGACATCTCCACCTTCTTACGTCTCGCTGTCGACTCCTGAAAAGACAAAAGTTATCTCTTCACTTCTGCCTGTCGTGTCAGGAGCAGAAGCATCAACTTCTGCTTGCATCGCGCACGAGCACAAGATTTTGGACTTCCAGTTTTCCTTTGTCCTTTTCAGACATTTTATTCAGCGACAACTGTCTGCTTTCTCTCTGTATTTATTCATTTAATTTTCTATGAACCGTTCAATTACGTTACACAAACAGCCCCGTACAGGACTTAAACTAGCGTCACTGTGTTAATTTCCAACAACGATATCCATAACACCACGAGTGCCTCCACAGGAAAGAATGTATAAATGTAAAGTAGGTAACCTTAGTCGAAGGTGACTCGAAGGCTCCTTCTTCAATAGCTACTACACCGACCTGTAGGAGAGGCGTTACTCCTTTCCTTGGATTGCTCCACTTTACCCTTGATCCTTTACCATGCAATACTGAACGTTAAGTAAGGTGGCATCAAGTACCATTTTTTGAGTCTTTGGTATGACTCGACATTGGATTGAAACCGTGTCTCCGGGACCATTGGTGAACACTCTACTCATTTAGTCGACGTTAGTCGAGGGTAACCCGACTGCTCCCTTTTCAATAGCTACTACACCGAAGTATAGGGAAGGGCGTTACTCCTTTCCCTGCATTGCTTCATTTTACCCTTGATCCTTTACCTTAACATGCTGAACGTTCAGCAAGGTGGTATCAAGTACCATTTTTTGAGTCTTTGATATCACTAGACATTGGATTAAAACCTTGTCTCAACTCATTACCCAAATATAAATAAAAAGATATTGCTTTTTGCTCAATATTCTATACGTTATTTCGTCTATCCTCATTAGTAAATATTTGTACATATTCACCGTACATTAATGTGATGCAAGGACACGTAATTCCGCCTCGTAGTGTAGATTGAACACTTAATTGTTACGATGGAGTCCAAAGCAATCCTGTGAACCATAATATATGGAAGAGTTACGGTATAATGAGTATTATTTACTCTCCGTCCAATACAAAATCCTGCTGTTATCTGGAACCCACTTCACAGATAAATAAAAAGAAAAGCATATAAAATTGGTTTGGTTGTGTTTTAAGGCATGTCACGCTATTTGGGTTATTTGATGCTAAATCCTGTATATATATATATATATATATATATATATATACGCTCCCGCATGGGGTTGAGCACTCTGGGGAAGGAATTTACGGCTGTTGCTCGCATAATGCAAAGCTCTTCGAACGAATTAAGCATTCTGGTATCCGGTAAGGTGTAAAGGTAAACAAATGAAAGCTACTACTTAATGTCTTTTAATTACCGAGGTGACATGGTACGCTTGTTGGCTGGGCGGTGTGATACTAAGTCTAATGTAAATTTGGGCGGGTTTTGATCCCAGCTTTAAGCATCAAACGTGTCTAGCTACACTGAAGAGTTGTGATACAACGAAAAATTCTGTCTGTGGATGACAATATATATATATATTATATATATATATATAATTTGCTATACTATATACTATATACTATACTATATATATATATATATATATATAATTCTGTCTGTAGATGACAATATATATATATTATACTATACTATACTCTATACAATATATATATATATATATATATATTGCGAGTCAATAATTTGTAGGCAGCATTATTTTCAAACGAGCAAGGGATCAGTTATTTGCACAACGTTAACTGGTTTAAGACATTAAAAATGGATTTGATAAAGGAAGAATTTAAGAAAAATAACGAATAATATGAAAGAAAATGATAAAAAATAAGAGAGTAAAAAAAACGAAAGATAGAAGAATTACAGGGAATACAATTGGTATATATTAATGAAAGGTAAACAAGACATCTCCAAGAAATATGGAGACATTAAAAAAGAAAATATAAAGAACTCTTCAACAATTCTTAAATCAAAAAATTCAGATCAGGAAGAAAAAAATTGTGGAAGTCAAATCGAAAAATCAACAAAGAAATTTGAAAAATAAATAGTGGTTGTATTTTAAGGAGTAAAACCTTAATTTTTAAATCTTTTTTTTAATTGTTCACAAAGTGCCTAAATCTTATACACCTAAAGATATTTCTGTTCATGTTTGTAAAAAGGACATTTGAAATGACATGCGTGGCTGTATTTAGAACCTATTGGTTATGACTGTTTATTTGGATTAATGTCATATCAGCCTTTGATGGTTATTTAATTCCAAATCCTGTTTAATTTTTTTTTCATCATACAACGTGTGAAAGCACGTGCGATAAACGGTCCTCATCAGCCTTCAAACAGACTGAAAACAGTTTCGGTAGCTCAAGGTGGTACTACCATTCCTGACGCTACCAAGCAGCTTTTGCCCCCGGACAGGGTATTTAAAAGAAATATATGTCGAAATATACGCCAGATCAACGAAAAGCAGACATTACATTGGACGTTCGTTCATCTTCATTGTAGTGCAGTTTATGATTTAAAAACACTTTTACTTTCGGCCGTTGATGGTTATTTAATTCCAAATCCTGTTTATATATATATATATATATATATATATATATATATATATATATATATATGATTTGTAAGTAAATAGTTTGTGGATAACTTCATTTTTAAACGGGCCAGAGCTCATCTATTTCCACAGTAAAATGCTCTTTAACATTGATAATCCTATTGATATCTTTTTCCTATCTTATTTCATATTAATCGTTTGCACGGAGTTGAATAGTTTCATTGGTTTCTTCTGGTTGGGTTTTATAACATATCAATGATTGTGGTTTATTTAATGCTAAATCCTGTTTATATATAAACAGGCCCTTGGCCTAATGAATAGAGTGCTCGCCAACGGTCCAGGAGACCGGGCTTCAATCCTTGGTCGAGTAATACCAAAGACTCAAAAAATGGTACTTGATGCCACCTTGTTTAACACTCAACGTTTTACGGTAAAGGTCAAGGATAATGTAGAGCAATCCAGGGGAAAGAGTAGCGCCTTCCCCGACAACTCTGTTTTGTAGTTATTGAAAAGTAAACCTTCGGGTTACCTTCGACCAAGTTTGCCAACTTTACTTTTATATATATATATATATATATATGTGTGTGTGTGTGTGTGTGTGTGTGTGTTTATCTGTCTTATTTGTAAGTAGATATTTTGTGGGTGACATTATTTTAAATGTAAGCTAAGGTAATTCATTTTCTCACTGGTAAATGCTTTCAAGTACTGATATCAAATTATATTAATGGCATTCTACATTAACCATTTGTTTGGACAGTCAATGGTTTCAAGTATTCTTCTTAAACACTAATACTTCAATTTGTACTCAATTAAATGATTTCAGTAATTACAATCGAACACAAACAATTATATTGAATATTACACATTGCTTTGCACTGAGGAAAATAGTTTCAAATATTGCTATTTAACACATAATTCTATTTAATAATATTAATTTGCTTGCAGACAGTTAAATGGATTAAAGTATTCCTATCTAACTCTAATAATTTTATTAGATATTAATCATGTGTTTGCATGCAGATAAAGGGTTTCAAATATTGTTATTTAACAAATCAGTTAATCAATTACAACTACCAAATACAACCAATTTGCAAATAAAATATTTTGAGGGGGTGTCCTCGTGGTGTAATGGTTAAAGCGATGGACTGCGGAATCGTAGTTAGCGAGTTCGTATTCCAGTCGCGCTATTTAAGTTCACTTTCGGGCAAATACCATTGGGAAAGGTATGAACCCCCTTATCCTCCCAGCTATGGGTTAAAGAGTACCACTACTATTCTTCTAGGAGAATGGCTTTGGCATTAGATAACCTACAGAGGGTGATATGCCATTAAACAAAGAAACCAAACCAAAATATTTCGAGGACGGGAGTAAAATTTGTTGAAGTGACTGATACTAAAGCCAAGTTTAGTATTTAACAGAGTAATGATTTTAGTGTTCCATTAACGGTAAATCAAACAGTAAATTTAAACAGTAAGTTCCGCAGCTTTCTAGTTTGGATACACATTCGAAAAGATAACAAAGACAATCATCATCATCATCATCATGTCGTGCTGCTAGCACGGATATCCCTGACCCTCTCTCGCTACTTCTCCCTTTTGTTCTCGCCTCTGGTAGGTCTTCAGGGCTACATCCCGTATTCTCACATAGCTGCTGTATGTATGTTCGAGCTGGTCGTCCTGCTTTTGCCCGGCCATAGGAGGAGGTCCATAGGAGTACATCACTTATGAGCTCGTCCCTGATTCTCCAGCAGTGTCCTGCATGTCTGGTTCGTCTAACTTGGATAATTTTCGTGATGGGAGGTTGGTGGCCGTATAGTTGGTGCTTTGTGGGGTGTTGCCGCCAGGACTTGTTCAATATTGCTCTCAACATTCAAGTGTAATTGCCGTCTAGCTTCTTCTCCAGCCGTTTTATTAGCGTCCAAGTGGTGCATCCATACAGCAGTATCGACACGACCGCTGCCTGGAAAAAACTTTGTTTCATTTTATCGGTCAGGTCTGATTTCCATATGATCGATAGCTTATCGATAGCTGTCCATACCTTCGTTAGCTGCGTGTCGATGTCTTTTTCGGTTGATGAGACAATGTTTCCAAGGTAGGTGAAATTGTCTCCCAGTTTCAAAGAGGTTCCGTCTAGTGTGGAAATGACGCCTGTTTGATTAAAGCACGTATGTTCAGTTTTGTTTGCATCGAAGGGAATTTTACGCAAAAGAAACGCGAAAAAAAGGGATAGGAAAGAAAAAGTATTGCAAATTTTTTGTACAATTTGCTGGAACTTATCCGAGAGAGTGTGTGGGAAATAATTTCTTTGAATTTGAGTATTTTTCTTTTCTCTTTTTTTATTTTATCGAAAAGTTTCAAAGTTCATTAAATTTCGAGTTTTCTTTAAGGTTCTTATCCGCTGATTTCTCGGTTGAATTTCCTTTCAGTTGAATTTTCTTGATAGAACTCGTGTAGTCGACTTACATTTATTTTTATTTCTTGGGAAGCTTCATTCAAGAAGTGAGTGGCGAAACCAATCTGCTGGCTCAAGTTTTTCGTTCTATCAGTCTGGTTTCTCGAGTTCGTACTGAAGGTCAAATAGTAGTTTGACTAAAAGGAGGAAGTCACTTTTTGTTGCCGCACAGTCTGACATTACTTACCCCTTCTCCACTCAGGCCACATCAAGCACCACCTGTGGTCAGACGATTTTTTTCTTAGATACACATTTTTATACACAGCTGTTTGCTTTTAAATAACTAATAACAATACTTAATAAATGATTGAAGAGTTCTTTTTGACCCAAAAGTGGGCACCTAAAAGGCTCTGCCATTCCAAGCCAGTATCGAACGGATGGGACATCAATAAAAGTATATCGAGACTGATTGCATATCACATAGCACTAACACCCTTGGGAAAGGTACGAATCCAAATATTCTCCCTCCAGCTATGGGTAAATAGTCGGACAGACTAGGTTCTTCAGCCTTAGGGAGGCAACTAGTCTAGGAGAAGGAATACTCTGAATTCAAACCTGTTAAACCCCGCTTAAAAATTGACCCTGTATCATATCCTGCTCGAGCGGTGGGGTTAGTAAATATGATAAAAGTATATCAGCCAGTTAAGTTTGGTATCGATCAGTTTTATGGTATATCAACTATTGTATTTTATTTAATACTAAATCCAGCTAGTACATATATATTAAATATACAGTGGCACCTAAACCAATGAAAACCCTATTATACGAAAAATTCAGAATACGAAACGGTCTTCAAAGAACTTTTCATTTAACGAAAAAACATTCAAGATACGAAAATCGAAAGTTTATATATTCCTTTTAATTAAGTTACGTAAAGTCACATATTATTTCTGCCATCGGTCAAAATTCCGTTTATTATTATTTTTCATTGATTTGATTATTTTTTCATTGTTTTTTTTTAACATTTTTTTAAATGACTATGTTGTCATTAACGAACATTTTCCTTCGGATTGGTATTTATACTATATACGTCTGCTTTAAGGGGCTTGAGAGAATTACTCCGTTTATAGGATAAATCTTGTCTCGTTATACGAAAATTCCAAGATACGAAATCCCTTCCGGAAAGAAATGATTTCGTATCTCGAGGTATATGATTTCTAAACAAATTTTGTTGAAAAAGTTCTTTTTTTTACACATTATTAAATGGTTTCATATATATTCCTATATATCATTGGCCCAATATGTATAGTGTTCGCCTATGGTCAATGAGACTGGGCTTCAATCCCAGGTCGAGTCATACCAAAGTCTCAAAAAATGGTACTTATTTCATCCTTGCTTAACACTCCTCGTTATTTGTTAAGAGTAAAGTTGAGCAATCCGGGAAATGGAGTAGCGCCCTCCCCTAAACTGAGGTGTAGCAGCTATTGAAAAGGGAGCCTTCCAGTAGGCCAACTTTACTTTTTTTTTCACTTATATTTGTTTATTACCAATCATTTGCCAGCACATGGCTAAAAGTCTTTAAATATTATTATATAACAGCCAGAATTTAACATCATTGATTTCTTGGTAGGTAATTTCATTTTTGAAAGAGTTTGAAATTATCTATTTGCATACTAGTATTGCTATTGTTTATTCACAGTTTAATGGTTTTAATTATTGCTATCTTACACAACTAATTTTAATATCAAGCATTGGTTAATGACTTATTTGCGCACAGTAAAGTTTAAACACAAGTAAACGATCTAACAGTTCTATTTCAAACGATTCAGTTTAGCTTATATCATTAGTTTGCATACAGTTTATATGTCAAACTATTCTGTTTGAGCCATCAATCTTGTGCTACTACACCGGGCCAGAGTTGTCCAGGAAGCAATGGCAATGAAAGATTACTCCGCATTCCCCCAAACTCCAGCATTACCACTATCTCACCATCACATTTTTTTGTATCACATTAACAGCCATCCTCCAGGTGAAGAGGCCTGAAGTAGAATTGGTGAGCAGCATAAATCGCAAAGTCTAAAAGTTCCGTCATAAACTTTAATTGTCTGCCTTACGGTCAAGTCATGCTAATAGCACCAATCACCGAGAGATACGAGAAGTTTAGCAGCGTTGAGTGTCTCCAGTACTTAAATTGGTAACTACAAGTAACAGCAATTACTCTAAGTAACTCAAGGCTTGTATGTTATATCTAAGCAGAGCTTAGTAAATAATAAATACGGGTCGTCTACTATAGAAGAAGAGATTGTAGAGAGATGAGAGGTTCGCTAGTTAAATAATTAAAGATAGTTTATATTTCTATATGAATTATATCGTAAATTTATGTGCGCATTATACGCAGAGTGAAATACGCAACGCAAGATAATCCAATCAAAATAAGACAGAAAGGAAAAGGATTATGTGAAGAAAAAAATCAGCCTATGGAATTTATTAGATAAAAAAGAAAGAAAAAAATGAGTTAGATTGAATAGTTGGAAGAAGAAAGAGGAAAAGGTACATATCGAATAAGAAAAATGGAGAGAGAGAGAGAGAGAGAGAGAGAGAGAGAGAGAGAGAGAGAGAGAGAGAGAGAGAGAGAGAGAGTCTGAGGCCTTAGAATTAAGAAAAACAGAGAGAGAAAAAAAGAGAGAGAGAGAGAGTGAGAGAGTCTGATACCTTAGAATTAAGAAAAACGGTGTTTGTGTGTGAGAAAGACAGAGAAAGAGAGAGAGAAAACCCGATGCCTAAGAATGAAAAAATAGCGAGAGAGAGAGAGACAGAGAGAGTCCGTTGCCTTAGAATCAAGAAAAACAGCGAGAGAGAGAGAGAGAGAGAGAGAGAGAGAGAGAGAGAGACATTAGGAAGAGACCAATTACATTTCATTATCTTTGATAATAACAAAAAGGAAACAAATCATCCGAGAAGATATTTTCGATTAATGGTGCCAGTTTTCGTTACATTTCCAGGAAATATTCTTATATCCGACAAAGAGACTACGAACATTAATCTCATTTTACCAGTCACATCAAAAATATTCCCTATTTGACTTCCTACCGGCTGAGCGTATTTTAAGTTCTCTTTGTTTCTTTTCACGTGCAACTCGTATTCATGAAATATTTAATCGTCTATATTTAAGCGGGTATTGGCTGGTGCCTCCCCACATGCATACGTATATACTCACACGCACAGAAACGTACACATACATACACGCACAATCGTGCACAGAAATATATATATATATATATATATATGTGTGTGTGTGTGTGTGTATAATATATATATATATATATATATATATTGTAAATGAAACATTGTCATGTTCGATACTTGAATAGTTTTTTAATCGTTTATATATTTGACTTTTTATTTCTATAATTATTTCATTCCAGTAAAATGTTTTTATATCAGTTTTCCCTGCTGTATCCTAACTGAAGTCTGAGTGACAGCAAGATTCTTTAGGTGTCCAGGATTCTTCTAATTATTCTGACTTCGACAGTGCTGTAGCCTGGATGGTCTTGATTTTCCCTATAATCTTAAGTTTTTTTTTTCCTTTTTTCTTGGGGATAGTTCCAATGGCTTCTGTCTCATATTGACCTTTGACAGGCCGGTTAGTGTGGATTTCAAAAACATAATGTGCAGTTTTGTCTTAAGGAAAACAAGTGAGAGCAGAAATGCCTGGTGAGTTGCATGGTGAGATGCCGGAAGGAGGTATGTGTGGGCGCCAGGAAAAAATATAATGACGGAGATTGTTCGACCCCAGCAGATTGTCGTGGTGATAGTCATTCGGCCGTCAGTAGAATAGACACCTCACTATTTTGAGCTTCATCCCGGGGGCGGGCCTCAAGTTAAGAACTGGTTCTATATCAGTCTCCCATGAAAGAATCACTAAGAAGCAAGGCTTTGAGTATATCTCTGGAGATGTATTGCAATGTAAATCTTAGCGGTTCCCGATTTAACCAAGTCTCACTCTTTCACCCAACCATTTTGACGTTTCAGAAATATAAAGAGAGTTCATATTTTTTTAAAACAAATGTTGTCATTTTTACCTTCGATACAAAACAATTCAACTGAAGTTTGGAGTAATTTATTAAGCTTTTTGTTTAGATGTTGCTGTGTGAATGGGACACGCAATGAGTCTCGAACTCACTCATGAAGGGTTATTAGTCTAGCGTGCTAACCCTTTCTCAACTGTTGTTAGTATCCTGTAAAATCATGTTCCTAGCTTTTTCAGCTGTCTGGCGGGATTCAGGTACTTGTACAACATTTTAATTTCTTTTATTTTTAATTTACAGTCCACTAGAATAGAAAAATTCACTAAATGACAATGTTGCATATCGACTTTTGACAGAGCAGGACGCACCTGTGTAAATAAGCAGTAGCACGTCATGTGGGTGACAACCGGAATACGTGGGCGTTGTTAAATCAATCTGGACGTGAGGACACTTTAGAAGAACGATATGCAATAAAATTCTGTTTTAAACTTGTAAAAAATACCACAGAAACGAATAGAATGTTTCAGACTGCCTTTGGAGAATCTTGCATGAATCGAGCATCAATTTTTGAGTGGCATAGGAGATTCAAGGAAAGCAGGGAGTCTATGAGGGATGATGAGAGGTGTGGGAGGAGTAAGGAAATCAATACATCAGAGTTGATTGCCAAAGGGTTAGGGCTATCGTTACTATGTTGAGGTTTTAAAAGTGATCAGGAACAGATTCCTTGGGAAGAGGCCAGCACTCTTCTAATCAGGTCAGTGGCATTTCTACCAGGACAATGCACCAATCCACAGCTCCATCCTCGTTACAGACTATTTGACAAAGATGGGCTTCAAGACAGTTTCTTACCCTCCCTATAGTCCAGACCTTGCTCCCTGTGACTTTAGGCTGTCGTCGTTATGAGACAATTGAGGAGATGAAAGAGGCTGTCACGAAGGTCATTGACACGCTCACTCAAGAGGGCTTCCATGGGGCCTTTCATAAGGTGTTGGAACGGTAAAACGAATGTATTGCAGCCGGAGGAGATTACTTCGAAGGGGACTAGAATTTCATGTGTATACTATCAATAAAAGTGCCCATACGTAAAAAGTATGGAAACTTATTTAATTATCCTCGTATCTCCTTTAAAATAAAATGATCAGATAATTTTTTCTAATTGATTGTTCATGTATATGTATAAGTAGTAAGGTGGCTGATCATAGTTGAGGGTGATCCGATGGCTCCCTTTTCAATAGCTACAATTTCCCGGTATTGCTCCACTTATTCTTATCTCATATCTTATAATGCTGAATGTTAAACAAGAGAACATCAAATACAATTTTTTTCACTCTTTGGAATGACTCGATCTGGAATTGTACCCCAGTCCCCTGGGTCATTAACGGACACTCTATTCACTATGAAAACGGGCTGGTACATACATACATATATATATATATATATATATATATTCGAAGAATTTTAAAAATTTTGAGAATAAAACTATAACACAGAGATGTAATATGAATGAAATGTTCATATTCATGAAAATAGTTCCCTTTGGCATAACAACCACTGATTCCAGTGAGTTCTGGATTAATCGAAGCACCTCTGAAATTCCTCTTCTGATTTGAGGGTAAGCAGTGACATTGTGTCTATTAATGTACTACAAGACCTCCGTTCTTGCTCACATGGAACTATGTCTACTAAGTATGAAGGTTTCTGTACTTGTGAAATCCTCTATTCGCCCAAAAAAAAAATGATGATGATCAAAATGAATATGGAGTGCTAATTAAAAGTTTAAGGAATTCACAAACACGTTTAGAAAGCTGTCTAGACGCCGAAACATTATTATATTATTATAGAAGATGCTCCGCAATGCATACTGTTTAATTTGAATTGTAAATCTTAAACTTATGAAAACTGAAAATCTCAATCTTTTCATCACATCTTTTGATCACATCTGTTGTAAACAAGTTTATTGAGTTTCCATGACATGGTGGCTAATTCGCTGAACTGCGACATTGTGGTAAGCGAGTTCGAACTCCAGTTGCACGATTATGTTCACTTTTCGGAAAAATATGAACCCACTTATCGTTTTATTTATAGGTTAAATATTACCAATCATCATCATCATCATGCCGCGCTGGTAGCACGAATATCCCTCTCTCGCCACTCCTCTCTATCGTTCATCGCCCTAGGCAGGTCTTCAGGACAACATCCCGTATCCTCACATAGCTTCTGAATGTATGTTCGTGCTGGTCGTCCTGCTTTTGCACGGAGTACATCTTTTATGAGTTCGTCCCTGCTTCTCCAGCAGTGTCCTGCATGTCTGGTTCGTCTAACTTGAATGGTTTTGGTGATAGGTGGCAGGTGGCCGTACAGTTGGTGTCTTGTGGGGTGTTGCCGCCAGGACTTGTTCAAGATTGCCCGCAGCATTCTTGTGTAATTGCCGTCTAGCTTCTTCTCCAGCCGTTTTGTTAGCGTCCATGTAGTGCACCCATATAGCAGTATCGATGTGACCGCTACCTGGAAGAAACTTTGTTTCATTTTATCGGTTAGGTTTGATTTCCATATAATCGATAGCCTATTGATAGCTGTCCATGCTTTCGTTAACCTCGTGTCGATGTCCTTTTCGGTTGATTCAACGCTGCTTCATAGGAAAGTGAATTTGTCTACTAGTTTAAGAGTGGTTCCTTCTAGAGTGGAGATGTCCCCCGTTTGATTATAGTACATATATTCGGTTTTGTGTGCATTAACATAGAGGCCTATGCCTGCGGCTGCTCGTTCCAAACTATGCAGAAGTGTTTCGGCTTCGTCGGGTGTATTTGCCAGTAACGCAATGTCATCGGCGTAGTCGGCGTCGGTAATTGTTGTTGCGGGGTACCTTCTGCTTCTTTTCTTCGTCAGCTAGAAGCCATTCTCTCTGATTTTGTCAATCGATGTTCTAAGGACGTAGTCTAGACAAATGATAAAGAGGTACGGAGCCAGCGTGTCCCCTTGTAGTACTCCTCCTACAATGTCGAAGTATTCCGTGACTAGCGGTTTCAAATCCTACCAAGCCGGCCAAAGGTTTATTTGGTCAAAAACGTGGTGTGATAGACAATAACTATGGAAGGCAGTAATTACTGGGGATACGGTTAGAAGACTCAGTATTCCTATCCGTGGTCGCGGTAAATCACCTGAAGAAGGCTAGAGGTGAAATTTGGCCGAAACGTAGTTTAAGAAGAAACAACACACACAAAAAAGAAAAAATTACCAAGATGAGGACAAAAAGTCCGCAATAAATAAAAATTAAATCTCAGATTAAGAAGCCTCATCTCAAAATGATTCCAATTAAAGACAATTACATGTATTACATATGTTTGTCTTCCTCTATAGAAGTGTAATCGGCGTCTTCTACAGGCCCGTGCGACTGGACTGCGAGCATTGATATATCATTAAATTTGGTTTGTTGGGGTTTTATCATATTTACCCAACCCCTCCGCTCGGGCAGGATGTGACACAAGGTCAATTTTTAAGCGAAGTTTAACAGGTTTTGAAATCAGAGTTTTCCTTCTCCTAGACTAGTTGCCTCACCAAGGCTAAAGAACCTAGTCTGCCCTACTATTTACCCATAGCTGGAGGGAGAATAATTGGATTCGTACCTTTCCAAAAGGTATTAGTGCTCTGTGAAATGCAATTAGTCTCGGCCAGGATTTGAACTCGAGTCACCGTGTCCACTTCCTAGGACGGTAACCATTACACCACGGGCACCTCCTTGTTGGGGTTTTATGTCATATCAACCCTCGTAGTTCATTTAATACCAAATCTTTATATCATACATATATATTAAATATATATAATTTGTCAACTCATCTTGATAAAATTTTTATACGAGCCCGAGCTCATTTTTTTTCTCACAGTTTAATGGTTATAACTATTTCTAACACAGTTATATTGAGTATTAATTATTCGTTGAACACAGTTAAATGATTTCAAGTGTTGCTATGTAATACTAACAATTTAATTTAACATCAGTCATTTGTTTGCACACGTTTAAATGGTTGTACATATATCAATAGATAGTGAATAGTTTGTTGGTAATTTTATCTTTAAATGAGTTAGAACTGTTGTAGACATCTCACAAACCCAACCAAGAACATAATCAAAGATAATGAACGAATTTCAATGAACGAACGAAACGCACTTCTTTATAAAAATACATCTCTCTCATTTTATTCGCGAAAGGGGTTTACAGTTTGTTGTAAGTTTGAGAGATAGCAGGAGAGACATATCCTCAGAGAGGGGACTTCTTCTTGCCTCATACCTTCTTCCTGGAGCCAGGGGGTGCCAAAGCTTGCACCCTCTTGAAAGCCGTATCGTCAGAGACGACCTAACGCATCTGATCGGCTGCCTATCCCTGGCTCAATTCTCCATTTTGACTGGACTGCATCTCAAAATCTCACCGCGTGGTTTTCATATCACGTAGTCTCTTTCCGGTTACACACCTGCTCAACGGGCCCACCCCGACGCACTGCCAATCTCCAGTTTACTAATCACAACGTGAGAGCTTGTCAAAGCACATTCGATTTCGTATAAGTCATTTGTTTCCACACAGTTTAAATAGTCAAAAAGTTCTATTTGACCCATGGATGGAACTCTCTCAGGTTCTGTCACTTTGAGTCTGAGTGGACCTGGGAGTAATGGTGTTGAAGAGGTACTCCATATTCCCAAAGCTCCTGTACTGGACCTGGGCATCAGTTGCAGTTTAGTGTCATATCCAGGACCCTCGTTGTGTGGGTGGTCTGATCCCTCTCGCAGAGATGCAGTCGTTATATCATGTAGCCCTAGTCGATTATGGTGATAAAATTTTTTACAACTCAATTTTTCATACAATGTCGATATGAATTGTTAATATTATATTGTTTCATTTTCACGGATTATAAGAATACATATTACACTGTAGACGTTTGTAAAAAACGTTTAATTTGTTTACAAGAACAAGGTGTGATTAAAAAGTATCGAGAAAAAGCGCTATTTTTTTTCTTTTTAAAAGTTTAAATATAGATGCAGATGTGTTCACAGGGGAACAACTCATACAATAAAGAGATGGTGTCAATACAATTAGGTGATGATGTCTAAATAATGTGTAGAAGAGTCCGCAATAATTCTCGATGCTTCTTGTATGATAAAAAGATTGTTCAGCCGAAATATTTTAAATAGTGGAAGGATTGGCCGTTTGCCTTGATAAGTAGTACAATGATTTAATTGCTTATCCAAATATCTCAGTCATCAAGAATGCATTTATCTGATTAGTCGGGGCGGGGATAGTCCCCATGGAGTAATGGCTAAAGTGCTGGACAGCAATATCATTATTAGTGCATTCGGTCCCCAGACGAGCTATTTTGTTCACTTTCGAACTAATACTGTTAGGAAAGGCATGAACATCTTTTTTTCTCCAGCCTTTGGTTAACTAAAGATCCAAGTTTATTCTACTATTTTACTCATAAAAGAATGTGAGACTCGTAATTTTCCCTAAGACATTGGCACTAAGTGACACGCAACCAGGCTCGTCCAGGATTTGAAATCGAGTCCCCGATTCTATTTCCTACAACAATTGTTATGCTTCGTGCTCCTCAGTTAAGTAGTTCTAACAAAATTCTTTTGTTCGTAAGAAAACTTCGTAAAATTTCCATAAAAAAAACACCGAAGAATTTGTAAATTTCAAAACGCAATTTCAGGAATTTTTTGGAAATTTATAGCAAATATATCGTAGTTTACGTAACTTAAACTAACTAATTTGGCGACTGTAGTCGAGGGTGACCAGAAGGCTTCCTTTTCAATAGCTACTAAACCGAGGTATAAGGAAGGGCGCTACTCCTTTCCCTGGTTTTTTCCACTTTACCCTTGATGCATATCTTATATTGCTGAGTGCTTAGCAAGGAGGTATCAAGTACCATTTTTAAAGTCTCTGGTATGACGCGATCTGGGATTGAACCTAGGTTTCCCGGACCATTGGCGAACATTCAATCCACTAGATCAATGTAACTTAAAACTAAGTAAATAAACTAAATAACTTGCATATTTTCCCTTTTTCTTGGAGGAAATACCCAATGGCATAGTGGCAAAGGTACTGAACTGCGAAATTGCAGTAAGAGAGTTCGAACATTAGCAGCGCTACTACGTTCACTTTCGAACTTCTTCGCTTGGGAAAGGCATGAACTCCATATCCACACCAGCTATAGATTGAATAGCATCACAACCGTTCTTCTGCCAGGAAGGCTTTGGCATTAAATAAACCACAAAGGTTGATATACCATAAAAGAAAGAACCAATCGAAATCAAACAGTTTTTCTTTCATACCGATCATATCTGATTGTCTTCGTTTTTAGATTCAGCATATTGTTCATGATTATAGACTACCCTTCCCGACTTGTCCATTAATGCAGACTTTGAAAAATATTCTTTTCTTTCAAGATGATTAACGAGGCTTCATTAAGGATCAGAAAGTTCCATTTACACGTCAGCCATTTTTTTTCATTTAGTTTTTGTGGCTAGTGAACAATTGCATAAAACACTTTAGTTACAATTGACAGTCGTTCAATTCTCGCTATAATAACAGCCTTGATACAACAAAATATTCTTATATACAAAACCTCCCAAGTCAAAACTAAAGAAATGTTTTCTTTTGTTTTTATTTTTAGTTTCAACTCTTTTTTTTTTTTACTCTTTGTTTATACATTCGATGAACATTCATTATTTACAGGTCTATTAGCAGACTGTCGCAAAGTTTCTCACAGTTGTAATTATCATTATTTATACCTTGTTATGTATAATCATTCTCAAAAGATTAATATTGTTATTTATTTTTACCTATATGAGTTTTTTTCTGTTTACTTCCAGCAGCACAAAACCCAACAACCCTATCTATCTATCTATCTATCTATTTCGTTAACCCATCAAAAATCCAATAAATATGAAACTATTGACTTCACATTTCGTTTGAATGGGATTTTTGTCTCTAACTATGAATAAGCATAACCGGCTCATTCGCCAAGTGGGTAGAGTGTTCATTAATGGTCTGGGGACCTGGGTTCAATCCCACGTCGCGTCATACCAAAGACTTTAAAAATGGTACTTGATACCTCCTAGTTTAACATTCAGCGATATAAGGCATGTATCAAGGGTAAAGTGGAGCAATCCAGGGAAAGGAGTAGCGCCCTCTCCTACACCTTGGTGTAGTATCCATTGAAAAAGGAGCCTTCTGGTCACCCTCGACTGAAGGGAGCCAACTTTACTTATGAACAAGCTGTTCATCTTCAAAGTGCTAAAGTGGGTGTGGTCTAGATTACTTGGAGGTGACCGTGGTGTAATGGTTATCGTCGTAGGAAATGGACACGGCGACACGAGTTCAAATCCTGGACGAGACTGATTGCATTTCACATAGCACTAATACCCTTGGGAAAGGTACGAATCCAGTTATTCTTCCTTCAGCTATGGGTAAATAGTAGGGAAGACTGGGTCCTTCAGCCTTAGGGAGGCTACTATTCTTGCAGAAGGAAAACTCTGAATTCAAACCTGTTAAACTTCGCTTAAAAATGACCTTGTGTCATATCCTGCCCGAGCGGAGGGGTTGGTAAATAGGGTGGTCTAGGTTACATATGTATGTATGTATGTATGTCACCAAAGAATAATAGTGAATTGTGGGAAGGAAAGAGAAGTACATTAAAACCGAAGAAGAGATTTAAAGACACAATAAAATATTATCGGAAACAATCTGGACTATCAATGAACGAATGGGAAAAAAGATAGAAGTATGAGGCGGAAATTAATTCACGAAAGCATATAATACTTTGAGAATAGCCGTATGCAGTACAGCGCTGACAAACGCCTGATTCGTAAAGGCAAACGGGGTCTAGCACCGGGTCAACAAAGTCACCACACCAACTGTGACATATATGGAAAATTGTGCCTATCTCTTGCTGGTCTCAAAAACCATCTGCGTAAATGTGCAAAATCTATCTTGCACCCAAATAATGTCGTTGCAAATAAAACTGATCGGTTGTGCCAATTCTGTGGCAATATTTGTCGCAGCTTAGCTGGCCTGAAGAGTCACCTACGAACACATTTGAGATGCACGGGATAAGTTGCCAGACTTTTTTCGTATGGGCACTTTTATTGATAGTACACACATAAAACTCCAGTCCACTTCGAAGTAATCTCCTCCAGCTGCAATGCACTTGTTGTGCCGGTCCAACAACTTTTGGAAGGCCCCATGGAAGCTCTCTTGAATGAGCGTCACAGCCTCTTTCATATCTTTAAATGTCTCATAACGATAGCCTCTGAGCTTTGGGAATAACCAAAAATTACAGGGAGCAAGGTCTACACTATAGGGAGGGTGACGAACTGTCTTGATGCCCATATTGTTCAAATAGTCTGTGACGAAGGAGTTGTTGACTAGTGTATTGTCCTGGTGAAAATGCCACTGACCTGATTTGAAGAGTGCTGGCCTCTTCCCAAAGAATCTCTTCCTGAACTTCCTTAAAACCTCAACATAGTAACCCTAACCCTAGCCGTTTGGCCAATCAACTCTGGTGTATTGACTTTCTTACCCCCCCACCTCTCATCATTCCTCACAGACTCCCTGCCTTCCTTGAATCTCTTATGCCACTAAAAAAAAATGATGCTCGATTCATGCAAGATTGTTGAAAAGCAGCCTGAAGCATTCCATACGTTTCTGTAGCATTTCTTCCAAGTTTAAAACAGAATTTTATTGCATATCGTTTTTCTAATGTGTCATTGCATTTTTAAAATTTACCAGCTGTGACAATCAGGCTTTAGTAAGGTGTATTCCAATTGCTGCTGTAGCTGTTCATGTGAACCTGAAATCATAGAAATTGGTCAGTCATCTCAGAAGATGTATAGTAGTAACATACTGAATTTTCAAGTGTCTATGACAATTCTAATTGCCCATACGAAAAAAGTCTGGAAACTTATCGTGTGCTCCTCGTACAATTTAAGGGTGGAATAAAGGGAGGCGGAGAGGACATGAGATAAAGCTTGAAACCGAGAGGACAGCTATCATGTATTTGTATGTATGTATGTATACGTGCAAATATGTATGTTTGACTGCTGCAGTATATACGTATTGTCCACACCATATATTGATTTGAATTTGAAAAACGTCATGAAAAAGTAATGTTAATGTAATTATATCCATCGAATAGGATTTATTCAAAAACAGTCACCATATAAAATGAGTCCGTTTTGATTTGTTTCATGGCATATCAACTCGTCTGGGATGTTTCATGCTAAATATATATATATATATATATATATATATATATATATATACACCAGTAATATCCTCTCAGCGTCTAAGGCAATTTCCTCACTTTGATTTTAATATTATATCGTCAAAATACGTTTTAACAAGCTATACACTAAACCCTATTCCATAGATTTTATGATTTCATGATGAATAAAATCATTCAGTTCTCCGAAAGAGAAGAAATACAGACATCAATCCGTATACAGGCTTTTGAACAACTGAAGATATCCCTCAGTACACAAGCCGAAGTAGGGGTTTGTTCAGCCTGAAATGGCTTTAGATGTTGACTACCCAAAAACCATTACAGAGGGAAAAAAAAGTATTTCTATGGCTTGGTGAAATCTAAAATCGGCTTGACAGGGTCAAATCTTTCCTTCTGTTTGATGGCATTTTATTGGTTTAAAAATAACTTGCGTTTAATTAATTGGTTGAATAATGTGTTTAGATTTTCGGGTCATGACGTTTTGTATGTACAAAGAGATTTCGCGCCAAATTACTTTCTGTTGAAAGTAACTTGGTCATTTAAGGCCGGAAAAGATTCGAATTGCTAAAAAACTAACCGGTTTTTATCATCGTATGATTTGGAACTTTGAAGCGATAACGTCTATTGTCTTTGTAATGACGCATTGCATATACATATATATATATATATATATATATATATATATATATATATATATATATATATATATATATATCCACACACCTACAGTTTGGTTTGATTTGGTTTCTTTATTTAATGGTTTATGAAGTTTTGTGGGTAATTCAATGCCACAGCCACCCTTCTAAAAGAACAGTAGTAGTACTATTTAACCCATAGATGTGGGGTCGGCAATGGTGTTCATGCCTTTCCTAAAGATATTTTTCTGAAACGGAATATATTAGTATGTCTTTTGTTAGAACACGTTTGCTAAGATCTTGTAGTTCGTTATACATTTCAGCCTCTGAGCAACAGGACTCCTCTCAGTGCATGTGTATGGGAGAGAGAGAGAGAGAGAGAGAGAGAGAGAGAGAGAGAGAGAGAGAGAGAGAGAGTGTGTGTGTGTGTGTGTGTGTGTATGTAAATTTTGGTATTTTCATGAAAACGAAAAAGTGCCCAAAATCAGTGACAGCATACACTCGTAAACACACGCATATATATATATATATATATATATATCATGTCACGCTGTCAGCATGGATATCACAGACTCTCTCTCGCCACCCCTCCCTATCATCCATTGCTTCCGGTAGGTCCTCAGGGCTACATCCCGTATCGGTACAGAGCTGCTGTATGTAGGTATGGGCTGATCGCCCTGCTTTTGCACGTCTGTGTGAAGTGGTCCACAGGAGTACATCACTGATGAGCTCGCCCCTACTTCTCCAGCAGTGTCCCACATATTCATCAGTTTTGGTGATGGGTGGTAGGTGGCCGTACAGCTGCTGCTTTGTGGGGTGTTGTCTTCAGGACTTGTTCAATATTGCTCGCAATATTCTTTCGCTGTTACCGTCAAGCTTTTTCTCCATACGTTTAGTTAGCGTTCATGTTGTGCATCCATATAGCTGTATCGACACGACCGCTGCTTGAAAGAAACTGTGCTTCATTTTACGGTCAGGTCTGAGTTCCATATGACTGATAGCTCTCTCTCTCTCTCTCTCTCTATATATATATATATATTAATTAGGATTACATAGACTTTTAGGTCTTTCCGTATGAAATCATTGGCGTTCATGTGATAGGAATAGCTTTATATCATTCTGCGCGGGGCATTTTGAGATGCAAGGTTTACTCTGTACTACTAGCTTATTCACTTGGCTATATAGTTTTGATTTATGACTTATTCATATTTACCCAACCCCTCCGCTCGGGCAGGATATGACACAAGGTCAATTTTTTAAGCGGAGTTTAACAGGTTTGAATTCAGAGTTTTCCTTCTCCTTGACTAGTCTGTTCTACTATCTACCCATAGCTGAAGGGAGAATAATTGGATTCATACCTTTCCCAAGGGCATTAGTGGTATGTGAAATGCAATCAGTCTCGTCCAGGATTTGAACTCGTATCGCCGTGCCCATTTCCCACGACTATAACGATTACACCACGGGCACCTTGATTTATGACTTATTAAGTTATCTATTCTATAACGTTTAATTTATAAGTGTTTTGAGTGTTTTTATATATTTATTTGTTCATTCCAGCAGTTTTAATTGGTGGTCTTTTGTTGAAGCCTCAGTGATAACAATTCTCTTCAGGTCGCCCAGGACTCTTCACGGTATTCTAGTTGATCTTAATAGAGCTATTATTACCTCCACAGTGAGATTTTCTCATCAGTATAAGCTGATAGTCTTTCACTGCAGTATGAGTGACAGAAAGTCTCCTCAGATATCCAGGACTCATCTTAGTGATCTGGCCGATTGCAATAATGCTGTCGTCTGGAGAGTCTCGATTTATCCTCTGATTTCCAATTCTGCGTCCCGTTTCTAAACCTTTGGGGACCGTTTCAAGAGCACCGATTACTATTTGTATCACCGGTACTCTTATGGTCCACAGATTTCTTTGTTATCTGATATGTTCTAAGTATCTGTGTTTCTTTTCGCTATATAGTGCGCTGAGGAAACAACTCTCTCTCTCTCTCTCTTTCTCTCTCTCTCTTTTTTTTAAGTTATCGCTAAGTCAGGTCTCATAACCAATATCATGTGAGATGTTTCCATCATAAAATACCAGATAATCTTATATTTTGTAGGGTGGATTCGTCTTTGTGGATATACCATCTGAAAAAATGGTCTAATTTCAATTTATTGCACAATTCCCTGTAGATTATCTTCCCCACTCAGTTGTGCCGAGTATTATACCCCCTATTCACAATTTTGCAACTTTCGATCATTATGTGATTAATCATTTAGTCTTTGTCACCAAATAATCTACCTTTGCTATTGTGTTGTGTATCATCGATTTTCGCTTCAATATAATTGGTCCTTATAGCGGTGTTTTGTGCTGCTATTAGAATTGATTCATTTTCTCTCTTAAGGAAGGTTTCCCTTTCGTAGCCTGCTTGTCGCTTGAAATATCCGTAAATTTATTTTTCTTTTATTTCTGTTTTCTAGTTTTTCCAATGGTTCTCTTCGTCGTTAAGTTATTAATGCTTTTACTTCCTGCTGCAATTATTTCTCTTTTGCACTAATTAATGCAGTCATCAAATATTCGTATTGATTCATCCTCGCTATCTTAAATGTTGGTGGTTTCTTTTACTCCTTTTTTTTCCATGACTCGTAAAATCTCTTGAATGAATGGCCAGGTGCATCATCATCAACTTTCTGATACTTTGCTCCATTTTTCTGGGTTCCTTCCTCGTCTATTCGAAAAATTGTTGTGGGAGCCTTACCCATCTCACCTTAACGGACTCTTTTCACCGTTATTAGTACTGAGAGATCTCGCTGCCAGAGAAGCAGATCGGTGTTATCCGAACAGTATAAGACTTTTCTATGTAACTCTATTTTTCTTGTGTAATATAATCGGTTATCTAATATATGTGCTTGCGTTTTCATTAGTGACCCTTTCCGGGGACACAACAAAAATGGTACCGAGTATCTTACAATGAGGACTGTCCAGTGTTTATCCCTTCAAGAAATTTCTACTGCAGACCTGTGTTTTGAGAATTTCCTTCGTTCGTCTGAAGTATTATTTTCTTTTTTTTTTTATCTCCGTTTATTGGTTGATAGTGTCCCCTTCCAATATTCTCAAGTATTTCATATTTTCCTTTCCTTCAAGCTTTCACATTTTTTCTTCATTTGATTGTTCTGTTCCTTTTATTATTTGTATTTTCCATTCTTCATTCTAATCATTTTTCCATGCCAAATTCCATTTCTATATCCTGACTGTATATTCTAAAAGTATTTATAACTGTCTTCATTTTCTTTTCCTTTTTTTCAGCGATGTCGTCCATGTACATAAGGAGATTAAGCTTTTCTTGTGATTTTGTAAATTTGTAGCCCCCAGTGCTGTTTCTTAGAATCTAACTGAGTAGCATCATTGCTATTACAAATAACGGCGAGAGATCTTCTCCCAGGAAGATTTTTCACTTGATTCTTACCTGAGGTAAAATTTTTCCTCCCGCTGTTAATTCCTCTCTCTAAGTTTTCAGGTGAATTTTACGACTTTGTCGGATATTTTATACCTTTTCTGACAATCTTTTACCCAGGTCCGCGGGACCATATCATCGACCCTTTTATAACTAATTCACACCATGACGACATTTTCCCGCATCCTTTTCGCCTCATTTTCATTTGTTGATCAGTGTACAATAAATCACCCGCTCCTCTTTTGCCCTTGTGACATTCTTTCTGTTCTGCAGGAAATAGTCCGCGGCTTATAGGCGACTAATAGATCTCCACTGTAATCTGTGTCGTTAGGATTTTCCACACCACTGAAGAAACGTTATGGGTCTGTAGTTGCTGAAGATGATTCCTTTTGGGGGGTCTTGCTTGATCAGTGTAATTTTACCTGAGTTATCCTTTCTGGGATTCTTATTTCTCCAAGGCATCTACTCAGTTCAAAAGCTAATATGTCATTGATAGGCGCGAATTTTCCAACCAGAATCCACGTAGGCCATCATACCCTGGCGTTTTTCAATTCGTTAGTTTTTTAAGTGTTGCAATGACAGATTGTAGGTATATTTCAGCCTCAGGTCCTTGCAAATTTTTTCATGTTATTCATCTATTCGGTTTTTCTGTTACGTTGTTTCTGATCCCTTATTTTGATCTAAAATAGTATTGATTTCTTTGCATTTCGTTGCTGCTATGTCTTCGTCTATTCGCCACCTTCTTGTTGATAGACTTTTCTTTCGTTATATTGGAATGTCTTATTTCGTTTGTATAGCTTGATCCCGTCTCAGTATCCTTTAAGGCTTCCTTCTTTCACCAATATCTTTTGATATATTTCTTGTTATTATTGGATTAGATTCATTTTTGTTAGTTCTTAATATATTTTTATTTATTATATTCTATTCTATTCAGCTCACTCAGCTCGAGCCGTCAGATATACCGACTGCATCTTTGCAGAGGGATAAGGTTCCCCCAAATAGTGTCCTTATTATGACATCTAACAATGTAATTGTGAAGCTCAAGTAGTTCTGGAGCTTTGGAGAATGCAGGGTACTCCTTCATTGCCATCGTTCCCAGGTCTACCTTGAACCGGAGTGGTAGCATTTAATAGGGTCTTATCTGTGTTAAACTGAACTATTTGACATTTAAAAGTGCAAACAAATGACTAATGCAAAATTAAATTGTTAGAAATTGAACTGATTGATCATTTAACTGCGAATAAACAAATCACTGATGTTTAATTGAATTGTTACTGATAGATAGCAATATTTGGAACCATCTAACTTTACTTATGCTGTTTGATCATTTAATTCAGTCTATCTACAAAATGTGTTTACAAATCATACATTTAATATATGTGTACAAACTGGTTTTGACATTAGATAACCAACAATGGTTGATACGAGGATCATTAAATAAGTTTCCAGACTTTTTTCGTATGGGCACTTTTATTGATTGTACTCATACGAAACTCTTGTCTCTTTCGAAGTAATCTCCTCCGGCTGCAATGCACTTGTACCGTTCCAACAACTTCTGGAACGCCCCATCGAAGTCCTCTTGTTTGAGCGTGTCAATGTCCTTTGTCACAGCCTCTTTCATCTCGTCAATTGTCTCATATCGACAGCCTCTGAGCCTAGGGAATAACCAAAAGTCTCAGGGGACAAGGTCTCGACTATAGGGAGGGTGAGGAACTGTCTTGATGCCCATCTTGGTCAAATAGCCTGTGACAAGGATTGAGTTGTGGACTGGTGTATTGTCCTAGTGGAAATGCCACTGACCCGATTTGAAGAGTGCTGGCCTCTTCCCTAGGAATCTCTTCCTGAACTCCCTTAAAACCTCAACATAGTAACCCTAACATAGTCACACTAACCCTTTGGCCAATCAACTTTGGAGTATCGACCTCCTTACCCCTCCCACACCTCTCATCATCCCTCATAGACTCCCTGCCTTCCTTGAATCTTTTATTCCACTCAAAAATGCTCGATTCATGCAAGATGCCCCCAAAGCAGTCTGAAACATTCCATACGTTTCTGTGACATTTTTTTCAAGTTTAAAACAGAATTTTATTGCATATCGTTCTTCAAAAGTGTCCTCACGTCCAGATTGCATTTTTGAAATTCACCAGCTGTGACAATCAGGCTTTAATAGAGTGTATTCCAATTGCTGCTGTAGCTGTTCATTTGAAGCTGAAATCATAAAAATCCGTCCGTCATCTCATAATATGTATAGCAATAAGATACTGAATTTTCAAGAGTCAAGGACAATTTTAAATGCCTGTACAAAAAAGTCTGGAAACATATTGAAGGCCCCACGTATTTCATTAAAGCAAAATTTACTCCTCTGTAAGGATTCAGTCAGTTTATTCAACGGCCTCAGCCGACTGGGCCAACATCAAAACGAGAATAAAGAATTCTTCCCCGTTATGACAAGAACTCAACTTTCTCGCTGAACTATAAATTGACAACTGAGTTGCGATAAAAGGCAACTCGATTGATTGACAGATTTTAACTGCATGACAATCCATCTGATATCATTTTATGACTAAAAGTTAAGAATACTGTCCATTGTATATTTATGTTTTCCTTTTATGAAGACTGCATAAAAAGACTTTACAAACACTTAAATAGTTTCAAATGTTCCAATCTAATATTGACGATTATATGGCTTCAAAAACTGATTTATATTCGTTTATTTTGCTTTTGGAATTGGTATCAATATTCAATGGCATATCAATCTTCATGGGTTATTAAAAGCCAAAGCTACCTTTGTTGAAGATCACTCGTGGTACAATTTAATCCAGTCCCCTGGTACTATTTAATCCAGTCTTAGAGGTTTTGGGAATGTAGAGTACCCCTTCATTTCCATCGCACCCCGTTCAACTCTGAACCGGAGTGGTAGCACCTGAAAAGGTCGTATCAATAAGTCAATTAAAACTGCTTGATATTTAAACTAAGGGCAAACAAATGAACTGTACCAAATTGAATTATTTGAAATCGAACTGTTTGATCATTTAACTGTGGATAAACACATGACAGATGTTAAATTGAATTGTTGGTGATACATAGGAATACTTTTAACCATAAAAGTGTGTGAGAACGAATGGGTAATGTTGAATGGGACAATTACTGTTATATCGTAATACTTGTAACCACTTCACTATGGGCAAGCAAATAGTTAATAGTAAATAGAATTATTCGTGTTGAATGGAAAAGCTTGAAATCATTTGACTGCGAGTAAAAAGAGCATAGGCTCATTTAAAAGTGTTATGAATAAAATGTGTATATAGATCATTTATTTAATATATATGTATAAAGAGGATTTGACATTAAATAACGTACAATGGTTGATATGCCATAAACCAAACCAGAAATTATATATATTTAATATATATGTATAATTAGGATTTGACATTAAATAACGTACAATGGTTGATATGCCATAAAACCAAACCAGAAATTATATATATTTAATATATATGTATAAGAGGATTTGACATGAAATAACGTACAATGGTTGATATGCCATAAAACCAAACCAGAAATTATATATATTTAATATATATGTATAAAGAGGATTTGACATTAAATAACGTACAATGGTTGATATGCTATAAACCCCAACTAAATCAAATCATATATATTTAATATATATATATATATATATATATATATATATATATATATATATATATATATATAAAGAGGATTTAGCATGAAATAACGTTTAATGTTTGATATACCATAAAATCACCAAACAACCAACCAACCCTTGGTGTAGAGTGGATACGAGAATTCAAATAATGAGTCTAAAAGTGGACTTAATAGCGCGACTGGAGTTCGAACTTGCAGTCCACCTCGTTAGTCAGTAGGTATCAAAGACCCCCTATTTTTTCCCACAACGTTGTATTGTTTTAAGAAATTTTCAATTATCATTAGTAAACAATTACAGCTTCAAGTAACTATTCTAAATACGTATAATTTACAATTATATGGCATCATGTATTTCAATCAAAACTAAAAAAACTTATAAACAGATTTATTTGATACATTAATGAAGCCCGCACAGTTACATTCACTCCAGGTCTGAGTTAACATGACGGAGAAGTGGCACACTACCCAGGGCCCTAGGAATGTAACTTTAAACCATATTTTTCTGCTGTGGTTCCCTTATGCAGGTTATACACTGAGCGTTTCCAAGCAGAGATGACAGAGCAATTGAATTAGCGAGAATTATTGGTGATGAGTTTATATATTTGGATGAGCATTCGTATATTTTTCCTCTTTCGATGTATAATTCAGTTTTCATTAGAAGTAGTTTCCCTTAAACAAGCTGTACTAGACCCAACCCACTTTTCATGACACCCTTTCCACGATAAGTGTATAAGTACTGAGTGGCTGGGGAAAATAACAATGACAGCAACGTCGGCAAAGCAAATTATCAAGGCACAATAACCTGTCTCGTAAATACAGAATTCTGATTAAAAGAAACAAAACAACTTTTGATGCACACTACAATACTGATTCAAAATGAATTCGGACGAAAAGAATTTTTGTATTGAAAATTAGTGTTGCGTTAATCATTAATTTTTTTTCTTCTTTTCTCCTATTTCGCGCTCTTTTTGTCTCTAACTTAAACTGCTTCTCTTTTGAGCGAAAATTTATTTGAGCTCTAAATAATTTGAACTCCGATTCAGTTGAGCTGAAATTCTTTTCAGGTAATCATCGAAGTTTATGAGTCAGATTACTTTTTATGAGCCAATAATCAGCGATTTTCAAGAAAGCAGTTGATTTCACTGATTTCAAAGATGCTATAAATTATGAAGGGTGCATTACGTTTTTGGCTTCTTGCTTTCCTTTATTATTTCAATATCATTTCTTTTTGGCTTTGCTCTCTCGTTTTCTTTTATTATTGGCACTCATTTTTTTTTAAACGTTTACTTTCTTTTCTCTATAATTCCTTTTAGACTTTTTTAGATTATATTTTTTGTTGGGCTCAATAATTTTTTCTTTTGGTGACCTATCTTTTCATTCATTATTCGTTTGATGCTTTCTTTCTTTCTTTCTTTCTTGTTGCAAAGTTCATTCTTTGTTTGTTTGTCTGTTTGTTTATTTGTTTGTTCTTTCTTTCTTTCCTTCATGCAGCAAAACTCTTTCTTTCTTTCTTTCTTTCTTTCTTTCTTGTTGCAAAACCTTTTCTTTCTTTCTTTCTTTCTTTCTTTCTTTCTTTCTTTCTTTAATCGTTCTTTCTTTCTTTCTTTCTTTCTTTCTTTCTTATTGCAAAACACTTTCTTTCTTTCTTTCTTTCTTTCTTTCTTTCTTTCTTTCTTTCTTTCTTTCTTTCTTTCTTTCTTTCTTTCTTTCTTTCTTTCTTATTGCAAAATACTTTTTTTCTTTCTTTCTTTCTTGTTGCAAAACTTTTTCTTTCTTTCTTTCTCTCTCTCTCTCTGTTTCTTTCTTTCTTTCAATCCTTTTTTTCGTCTTTCTTTTTTCTTTTTTTCTTTCTCTCTGCAAAATATTTCCTTCTTTCTTGGAAGTCCTTTTAACGTAATGCCTAAAGTGTTGGATTGCACCCTTAAAGTAATCGAATTCAAATTCCTCTTGCATTATTACATTCACTTTCAGTAATAAAATCCCTTACGAAAAGTATGAACCCCCTTACACACCCAACATTGGATTGAAAATTATCACTGCTGTTCTGTTACAAGGATGACGCCGGCATTAAGTATCCCACGAAGTTTGCTATGCCATGAAAAGAAGAAAAGACATTTTCTCTCTTTCTTTTTATCTACCGTATTTCCTTTCATGGTGGTTTTCTCTCTTTCTCCTTTCCGTCTTTAGGTAATCTATTTTTACTTTCATTGTTCTTATGTAGCCCTGAAGACCCGCCAGAGGCGATGAACGATTGGGAGAAGTGGCGAGAGAGGGTCAGGGATATCCGTGCTAGCGGCATGACATGATGATGATGATGAAGATGTTCTTCTTATGCTTTTCTCTGTTTCTTTCTTTGTTTCTTTGTTTCTTTGTTTCTCTTGGTTGTTCATCTTTCTTTTCATGGTTCTTATGTTTTTCTTTCTTTCTTTCTTTCTTTCTTTCTTTTGGTTATATATCTTTCTTTTCATGATTCTTTTGATTTATTTTTTCATTATTCTTTCTTACTTTCTTTCGTTTGTATTTTTGCGCTTGGTTTTTCATTTAATTTTTCTTTCTATCCTAGATTCTATCATTCCACTAACATCTGTTTTTCCTTTGTTTTCTTCTTTTTTTTCTCTCTACTCTTTTTTTCGTTTATTTCCTTTCGTCTTACTTTCTCTTTCATTTTCTTTGGACTTCTTTTTCATTGTCGTTTCTTTCTTTCTTTCTTTCTTTCTTTCTTTCTTTCTTTCTTTTATTTATGAATTATTTTATTTATTATGACTCTCTACTCTTATTATCCAGTATTCACCGAATCATAGCTCGCAAATTATCTGATTTTTTTTTTTGTATGACTTTTGATTTAAAAAAAATTCAATTGAGTTTTCAATTCTCATCTTTTAAAGGATTTCCTTTCACCTTTGCAGCTTCTAATTCCATCATTGTATTTGCCAATTTATTCTTACTTTGTCATTTTCTTCTAATATTCGTCCATAATAAAAGACGAAAAAATCTCTTCTTGACTTCTCACATATGTTTAATACAAAGTTCCTTTTTGAATACTTGAAGAGTTTTTTTTTTGTTTCCTTTCGCCAGTCACTGTCAGCTTTCTTTTCTAATTACATTTTGTCGTTTTGTTTTTCATTTTCAATTTCCTTAAATGCTATTCTCACACCTTTCACCTCACAAGTCACTTTTCTTTTAGTTTTCCTTCATTCCTTTTTCATACATTAGTTTCTTTTTATCCGTTTTATTCTTTGCAATTTCTTTCTATCTTCTTGTTTCAGTTGATGTTTCTCTCCATATCATATCCTCTCATTCTGTTTCCTTCTTTCTTTTTTATTTGAGTTTTTTTTTTTACTTTTTCAGTCTACTCTTTCTTTTTATATTTTTTTCCTTCATTTTCTACCCTTTATTTACGTTTCTTTTTTTCTTTCTTTCTTTCTTTTTCTTTCTTTCTTTCTTACAACATCTCTGTTTTCTTTATTTGTCTATTCTTACTTTCTCTAACTTTTACTCTTTTTTTCTTTCTTTTTTATAACCACTCCCCTTTTTTATTCGACAATTTTTACTTTCTTTCTTTCTTTCTTTCTTTCTTTCTTTCTTTCTTTCTTATGTTATAACTTCTCTCTTTAATTATTCACCTATTCTTATTTTTCTTTCTTTCTTTCTTTCTTTTGTAAATAAATTCCTTATAATTCTTTCGTCTCTATTTCATCTTTTTGGTTGGTTGGTTGGTTGGTTGGTTGGTTTGATTTTATCGTATATCAACCTCTGTAGGTTATTTAATGCCAAATCCATTTTTATACATATAAAAAAAAAGTAAATTTTGCGACCTTAGTCGAGGGTGACCCGAAGGCTCCCTTTTTAATAGCTAGGTAGGGGAGGACGTAACTCCTTTCACTGGATTGCTACACTTTACCCTTGATACGTACCTAATATTGCTGAGTGTTAAGCAAGGAGGTATCTAGTACCATTTTTTATATATTTGGAATGAATTAAACCCAGGTCTCCCGGACCATTGGCAAACACTCTACCCACTAGGCCATTCTATTTAAAAACAATACAGTTTATCATGAGTACACAATATAATTGTTAAAATATTTTTATTTCAAGCTATTCAGTTTAGTCAAAGAGTTCTAATTCAACCCATTCTGTTTAGTATAAGATTTTGTTTACACTGTTAATGTCAAAAGAAGCTTATTTCAAACAATTCAGTTTAGCAGAAGTCCCCAGTTTAAATATCATAACAATTCTATTTCAAGTAATTCGGTTTAGCCTATGTCCGAATTTTGTTTCTCTTTGACCCCAAAATAGGACCCTATCCGGTGCTAACACTGCAGGCCAGAGTGAAACTGTGAGCGATGGCAATGAAGGGGTAGTCTGCATTCTCGAAGGCCCCATAATTACTGGAACCTCACCATCAGATTGTTCAGTGTCTAATCCAGGTCACTCATTGGAGTGGGGTCTTACCCCTCTGCAGAGATGCAGTTGGTGTATTCTATAGCTCCAACCAACTGGGAAATTAATCTCTTTGATGGTTTCTTTTTTAGTCGTTTGTTTCTTTCTTCTATTCCCGCCATTCTATTCTTATTTCAATCTCTTTCTTTCCTTGTTTATCTTTCTTAGTTTTGTACTTTCTTTCGTTCATTTCTTTTTCAATTGAAAAGGTTTTATTATGACATTTTTCCCTTTTTTATATTTCTTTCCACCCCCTCTAGTATTCCTTTTTTTGTCTCTCTTATTTCGTTTTCTCTTCTCAGGGGGGTGTCCTCGTGGTGTAATGGTTAAAGTGATCGACTGCGAAATAGTCGTAAGAGAGTTCGTATTCCAGTCGCGCTATTACGTTTACTTTCGAGCAAATACCCTTGGGAAAGGTATGAACCCCCTTATCCTCCCAGCTATGGGTTAAATAGTACCACTACTGTTCTTCTAGGAGAATGGCTTTGGCATTAAATAATCTACAAAGGTTGATATGCCATTAAGCAAAGAAACTGACCCTTTTCTTTTTATACTCTTTTCTTCTTTTTCTTTCTATATTCTGTTGTTTTCTTTCTTTCTTTCTTTCTTTGTGTTTTTTTTTACCTCCATCAAATATTTTCTTCCAACTCCGTTATTTTTCTTTGGTCTTTCTTAGTTTTTTTTTTTAATCGCATATCTACCTTAGGTTATTTACTGCCATCCTTCTAAAGGGACAGTAATGGGACGATTAAACGCATAACTGGTAGGATAAGGGGGTTCATACCTTTCCTATGGGTATTTGTCTGATAGTGAACGTAATATCACTACAGGAGTTTGAACTCGCTTACTACGATTCCGCAGTCCAGCGCTTAAACCATTACACCACGAGGACAACCCCTCCTATCTTGCATTTTTATCTTCCTCTCAGTCCTTCGTTATGCCTATCTTTCCATAATCCACAAAACCAACTCACGTAGAATTGTCTCTCCTCCCGTCTCAAAACGTTTAAAAAGAGCATCTCTCTCTCTCTCTCTCTCTTTTTCTCAAATGAAAATTGGTACACTACCAGAGTTCACATAAACTTAACCTGTTCGTCTTTTAAGTTCTTTTCTCACGAAGAATCGGGCATTGGATATAATTATTCAGCAAATGAGGATATCTTGTCAAAAATGTCTCGGCGCTGTCTGATAATTTCTGTCATTATCGTTCAGCCCAAAACAAAGATTGACGGAATTATTCGAAACTAGAAAAAAGAAAAAAAAAATTCGATCGTTGCTAACAATATTGTTTTCGACTCAGGAATTTGTTCGGAAACGTTAAGAGCTCACATTCTGGAAACAGGAGATTCTATATTGTGGTATTCAGTTTGATAATAAAAGACGCCTACCGTAGAGCAATGAAATATATTTATTAAAACCATTGCTAAAATAGAGACCCTAATTCTATCTACTCCCTCGCACCAGGCAACATTAATATCGAGCTATATTTCATCACAGTGATATTTCATTCATTTTATGGCAGCTCATAGAAGCCACGATGATTGTCCGTTTCTATATGTGTATTGTAAAGTAGAGTTGATGTCGATGATGGATTTATATTAGGTTACCTAGAAGACCAAATTCTGATATAAACAGCCATCTGCAGGTTTTTTAGGGAAGTGCAAAGCGCTCAATTTTTATGACGTGCTTGCTTGCTGGTTTGGTTGATTGATTAATTTTGATGGTAAATCAACCCATCTGGGGTTATTTTATTCCTAGAATTTGTGGAATCACAGACAATGTATATTTATATTTTACATTTTTCATGTAGATCTTTCTTAAGACATTTCTTTCAAGCTGATATATGATATCAAGTATTCCTATCAAATATTAATAATTTGAATACAGTGGTGTGATTTCACGTATTTCTGTCTAATACTAATAATCAGGAGTTTTTGAATTATTTATTTCTCTTTTATAATAGCCATTTGTTTGAACATATATAATTTCAAGTAACAAATAATACTAATCCGAAGAAAGCAACTATATGTACAGGATGTCTCACAATAGATGGGGATGTCCTAGTGGTGTAATGGTTAAAGCGATAGACTGCGAAATCGTAGTAAGCGAGTTCGTACTCCAGTCGAGCTATTACATTCACTTTCGGACAAATCCTTTAGGAAATGTATAAACCCCCATATCCTCCCAGCTATGGGTTTAATAGTACCTCTACTGTTCTTCTAGGAGAATGGTTTTGGCATTAAATTACCTACAAATGTTGATATGCCATTAAACTAAGAAACCAAGATCAAAATAGATGAAACCAATTGATATGATAATGATTCATTACCGTGACGGTTTTCCATGTCAGATGGAATGAGTTTATGCTTCATCTCGATCGCTGTATGATCCTTCTTTAAGATTCTTTGCAACGATGCACCTGAAAGACGAAGTTCTTTAGAACGTCTTCGGCTGGATTTTTTTCTGACTCCTTCTGACAGAATCTCTCACCGTATCCACATTGACAAGACATATTGGTATCAACTTCGTGCTAGATCTGGGATTTTCTGCCTTCTTGTTGACGTTATTTACTGACCCTCTGGCTTGAAATTAGTGTACCTAACAATAAATTTGGCTTTTCTGAGGTATTTGTTAAGGTGAAACTTAGTGCAGATTTTTACTTGCACAGCTTTTAATGATTTTGTCTCCAAATATGTGACGGAAAATATTTTTCCTCTCTTGTCCATAGCATTTTAATCAAGGATTAATCGTTGTTATAGTATATTATTTTCAAATCTGAAACAAAAAGGAACATTATTATCAGTAGAGTTTTTTGGAGTCACGTGGATCCCATATATATTGAGACGCCCAGTAATTATTCCGAATAAAAATAATTTATACAGAGTTGTACGTATCTTTATATTCTATCTAATTGAAAGAATATGCAAACATCTCTATTCAACCCCTAATTGGGTCCCTTACAAGTAATTCCACTCCCTGTCAGAGTGAACTTACGAGTGGTAACAATAAATAAGAATTCTACACACAACTGGAGCTTCACCATCAGATGCAATTTCGTGTCATTTCCAGGACACCCCTTACATTTACCAAAGATCTGATTGGTTGGTGTTTTTGTAGCTATTACTGTTATTCTGACGTTTATATGTTTATTTTTGTTAACACTAGGAGACCAATTTCTAAAATACAACATCATATGAATATATAAGGAGGGATTCTTTTCTAACTGAATACTAAAAAACATTATTGGTATGAAATTTTATGAAAGTACAGGGTGTCTCAAAATAGCTGTAACCTATTATTATGATAATGATTTATTACCGAGACAAGCGCAATGGCGGTAATATGGAACACATCCTCTAAAAAAGCATCAAATCAATTTTTTTTTTTTACTCAATATCATATCAACTTCCAGGACACGCAATCTTTTTTGTGTTTCTTGTCTCAGTAATAAATCATTATCATATTAGTGTGCTGCATCTATTCTTGTCGGCAGTTTTGAATGATCTGTCTCTAAATAAGTTGTGACGCAAAATATTTTTTCCTCTTTAGTTGAAGACACTGTGATCGAGGATTAACAGTTCTTAGATTTTACTATTTTGAAATCTGAAAAAAATAAAACTCAAAATTATTTAGAGTAGAGTTGTTAGCAGTTACATGAGTCCTAAGTATATTAACACACCTACGTTTGCTGAGAGAAGTAAAAAAATTTAATTTAGTTATTTTGTTTCATCATTTCTTTTAGATAATTTGCCATATATAATATATTATCATGATGAATATAACTTACACGTATTTATATAAGATGTGCACTATCAAAAAAAAAAAAAAAAGAAAAGATATAGTCTTTTATTAAAACTTAAGATTACTAGTTGTCTTAATTTCTGAGATGAAACTTGGTGATTTTTATAGTTAAGGGTTTTCGGACTATTGTCTTCATCTTTATTGTTATTTCCTCAACGTTTCGGCCGATATGTCCTCCGGCCTTCTTCAGGTGTTTTTCGAACTCGGGAACCTTCACGGAACTTAGAACTACGTCATTCATTGAATCCACGTGGAGGGTCACCTGTTCTGATTCCGGGTATGGGTGTTAAGGAATACATAACACTTATGTTATGGCTAACGGAATCGGAACAGGCGACCCCATCCGGTGGATTCAATAAAGGACGTAGTTAGAAGTTCCGTGACGATTCCCGAGTTCGACAAACACCTGAAGAAGGCCAGAGGACATATCGGCCGAAACGTTCTGGAAATAAAAATAAAGATAAAGATAATAGACCAAAAACCCTTAATGGTAAAATTAAGAAATATTCATGTCTAATGGGCATTTTATTTATTTTATCAGTTTATCATCGGTTACTGGCTAGTTTACTCGGCACAATATATGGTGGAGAGGTTTGGATTTGGTAGGATGTCTAAGATACTCTAAAAAACCCTCTTTATATTTCTAATAATTTATTTTATTTTTTCTGAACATAGAAAAGAAGTAATAATTTAAATTCTTTTGAATAGAGGCTGGTAACTGTTTAGATGAAAGGAATATTGCCCAGTCGGCTGTGGGGGTGCTGTCGAATACATCGGCTGCGCCCATGTACAGGAGTAAGAACCCTCAACGACTCTCCTGATATGACGCTAAATAATCTGGTGGTGAGGTTCCAGTGATACTGGGGCTTTGGGAAATGCGGAGGGCTCCTTCGTTTCCATCTTTCCCAGGTCCACTCTGGCCTGGAATAGTAGCACCTGATATGGCCCTATCTATGGGTTAAATAGAGCTGTGTACTTATGCTAAACTGAAGTGTTAGAATTAACACTGTTTGACTAAACTGAATAGCTTGAAATAGAAATGTTTGTGACTATTAAACTGTACTTACATTTAAAGTACGTGCTTATGCTAAACTGAGTTGTTTGAAATGGAACTGTTTTTAACATTGAAACTGTACTTACACTAAACTGAATTGTTATATACAGCGCTTTTTTGACATTTAACTGTGTTTAAACGAAATATGTACTTATATTCAAAGGAATTAGCTGAATTCGAAATGTTTGAATAAACTGAATAGCCTGAAATAGAATGTTTTTACAATTAAACTTTATACTCATGCTAAACTGAATTGTTTGAAATAGGAGGATCATTAAAAAAATTTCCAGACTTTTTTCGTATAGGCACTTTTATTGATAGTACACACATGAAACTCTAGTCCCCTTCGAGGTAATCTCCTCCAGTTGCAATGCACTTATTGTACCGTTCCAGTAACTTCTGGAAGGCTCCATGGATGTCCTCTTGTGTGAGCGTGTCAATGACCTTCGTCACAGCCTCTTTCATCTCCTCAATTGTCTCATAACGACAGCCTTTGAGCTTAGGGAATAACGAAAGTCACAGGGAGCAAGGTCTGGACTATAGGGAGGGTGAGAAACTGTTTTGATGCCTATATTGGTCAAATAGTATGTGACAAGGATGAAGTTGTGGACTGGTGCATTGTCCTGACCCGATTTGAAGAGTACGAGCCTCTTCCGACAGAATCTCTTGCTGAACTCCCTTAAAACCTCAACATAGTAACCCTAACCCTAACCTTTGGCCAATCAACTCTGGTGTATTGACTTCCTTACTCCTCCCACACCTCTCCTCATCCCTCACAACTCCCTGCCTTCTTTGAATCTCTTATGCCACTCAAAAACTGATGCTCGATTCATGCAAGATGGTCGAAATGCAATCTAAAGTATTCCATACGTTTCTATGGCATTTTTTTCAAGTTTAAACCCAATTTTATTGCATATCGTTCTTGTAAATTGTCCTCACGACCAGAATTTTTTAAATTCACCAGCTGTGACAATCAGATTTTAGTAGGGTGTATTCCAATTCCTACTGTAGCTGTTCATTTGAAGCTCAAATCATTAAAATTGATCAGTCATCTCATGAGATTTATAGCAATAAGATACTGAATTTTCAAGAGTCTACGACAATTTGAAATGCCTATCAAAAAAAAAAAAGTATGGAAACTTATTGAAGACACCACGTATGGAATATTCCAGACTGCTTTTCGACCATCTTGCATAAATCGAGCATAAGTTTTTGAGTGACATAAGAGATTCAAGGAAGGCAGGTAGTCTGTGAGGGATGATGAGAGGTGTGGGAGGAGTAAGGAAGTCAATACACCGAATTGATTGGCCAAAGCTGAAGTCTTAAGGGAGTTCAGGAAGAGATTCCTTGGGAAGAGGCCAGCACTCTTCAAATCGGGTCAGTGGCATTTCCAGCAGGACAATGCACCAGTCCACAACTCCATCCTTGTCACAGACTATTTGACCAAGATGGACATCAAGACAATTCCTCACCCTTCCTATAGTCCAGACCTTGCTCCCAGTAACTCTTGGCTATTCCCTAAGCTCAGAGGCTGTCGTTATGAGACAATTGAGGAGATGAAAGAGGCTGTGACGAAGGTCATTGACACGCTGACATTAGAGGACATCCATGGGGCCTTCCAGAAGTTGTTGGAACGGTACAAGTGCATTGCAGCCGGAGGAGATTTACCCGAAGGGGACTAGAGTTTCATGTGTGTACTATCAATAAAAGTGCCAATACGAAAAAAGTCTGGAAACTTATTTAATGATCCTCGTATATATATACATACGTGTGTGTAACTTTACATATGTGTTTGCCTGTGCTTGCGTGTGTATGTGTGTGCACATATATATATATATATATATATATATATATATATATATGGATGCATGGATGGTTGTATATAACGAGAAGAGGAAATAAATAAAAATACATTCATATTAAAATTATTAAAAGTGGGCATCGCTCTCTGAATGGTTGAATAATCTTTGCTTAATTTTTTTTAATGTGCCAACAAAATTTGTTTGTTTCGTTTATGTATTTCCTAATTTATTTTTCCCCGATGGAAACACGTACTCGAAATTACATCACTGGCGTCTTATTTCTTATCACTATTTTACAAAGTGTCACAATCGCAAGACATTAACGTTGAAGTGCTTTTTCCGCAAATATGTATTAACACGATTTGATAGAAGGAAAAGAATGTAAAAGAAATGGTAATTCAAATTTGATGGAATGGTTTTAGGTTTCAAATCATTTTCTGTAAAGCTCTTCGATCCCCACAGTTAATTCTCCAATTATAGCGAGTATTTTTCAGACTATGCAAATGAATCTATGAAGACAATAATCTTCATTCGAAGCTCCAGAATATGAAAATGTGTTACTCAATTCGTTCCAAATTTTCAGTCTGAACTTTTGGAATTCACCCATTCTTTATTCTTTTATCTAAATAATTGCCAGGACACACACACACACACACACACACACACAGTATATATATATATATATATATATATGGAATTAATTCAAACGGGTACCTAATCCCGAGATGCCATGAATCTGAAAATTTTAAATGTATAATCAAGATAAATTGTAGCATTATTTGGCAACATTTTTGCTTCATTTATACAATATTTATAAGTTCTTTTATTGATATTTATACTTTTCAGAAAATTACACTCACACACTCACCTTTCTTGTTTATCTCTATCTATCTATCTCAATATATATATATATATATATATATATATATATATATATATATATGTGTGTGTGTGTGTGTGTGTGTGTGTGTTCACTTTTTTTGTAGTTTTTAAAAGTTGTCGAAGAAATAAAGAGGTGTGACTGAGGTTTTCACCTAAGTTCGGAGAATTAAAGACGGAACACGTTGTTGCAAAATCTGCATTACATTCATTTTGGATGTTACAAGTTCTCTGTGGATCTATTCCATAAACATGAACATGTTAAATGGTTTACGTTCTGTCGTTCGAGGGAAACTTCATTGTTTTCTAAATCCAACCAAACCCAACATGATCTTTCGGTCTCATATCAGAAATAAAATATGATTTGGTTCTTTCAAGGCATATCAACGCTTGGGAATTACTTACTGCCAAATTATATATATATATATATATATATATATATATATATATATATATATATATATATGTGTGTGTGTGTGTGTGTGTGTGTGTACACAAACAGATTGTAAGTAAAGTTCTTTTGAAACGTGTTAGACCTCTTTAATTTGCTAACTTTTATTTGGTTACAAGTATTGCTATTTAGCACTAAAAGTTCGATTCACACACAATTAAATGGTCTTAAGCATTCCTATTGATTATTTTCACAGAAATAGTTTCAAGCGTTGCTATTTGATACTTATAATTCAACTTAATAGTGACGAGTAGTTCTATTTCTCACATTGATTGGACACCAACACACACTGCCATTCCGGCTGAGAGTGAATATTCTTGTAATGGCAATGACGACGTATTTTCAATTTCCCAAAACTCCAGCTCTTGCCATCAGATGGCTTAGTATCATATCCAGGATCCTAGTTTGGAGAGAGTATTTTGCAAAAGTGCAGACGGTATATTCTACAGCCTAGCCGACATGATAAATAAAAAAATAAAAAAAAGTTCTTCATTCAGTAGATATAAAAAATGCTGACGTTTTCTCAGAATTATTTTATAAAATCCATTTTCACTCAGGTTCAATTTTTTTTAATACTCGGTTTGTTTGGGTTTTATTGCTGTCAACTATTATAGATTATTTGATACCAAATCCTGTTTATATGTTCATGCCTGTTATATATGATTTGTTAACGCATAGTTTGTAGATGACATTTCAAAACGAGCCAGAACCCATTTGTTGGCATCCAGTTAAATGGTTATACATTTGATCTGTGAGTCAATATTTTGTTGGTAATCTTATTAGTCTGAGTTAATTTAGTTGCACACAAGTATTACTATTGTTTGCACACAGTTAAATGGTTTCAAATATTCTAACAAGAACGATTCTTTTTTTGTGTGTGTGATTTTTCGGACAGTTGTACTCAACTTTATTATTGTTAGTTGATACACAACGTTTCAGCCACTGTATCCTCCGGCCTTTCTCACGTGACCCTTATTTATCTGGGGAGAGAAATGAGTTAATCTGGTAAATCATTTTGAATGTTTAACTGTTGATCAAACAAGATGTTTATGAAATATAAAGATATTCAAATAATGACGTCATTGTTTTTCATACATAAAATAAGATAACAACGCTGGAACAATAATGAAAATAATAAATTATTAGAAATTAAAGCTGCACTGGGGGAATTGAAGCAAAGCTTAAAAAAAAAAACCAAAAGTCGAGGTTACTTTGTTCAGACTCCGGATAGGTCATACAAGGATGACACATTCTTATTTATTGGAAGGAAAACAACAACCAATATGTTGTGCATGTCAGATCAAATACACCGTGAAGCACACTGAATACACAAAAATCTAAAGAAATTTACAATAAGACCAAATTACTTCTATAAACCCTTTCTTTACTAGATATATTCTAACAAACTGATCCCTTCCCCAACCTGTTCCACAGGGTTTTTTTTTTGTTTTCTGTTTTATGATCATGATTCCCTACAAATTAACTCCTAATAAAAAACCCCAAAAAACAAACAAACAAACAAACAAACAAACAACTAATTATCTGAAGTTTATCATCAATTCTTAAGACCTCTCCTTTGAATTTCTTTTCAGACTTATTTTCTTTAACTTGATTCGGCAATAAATGACCGATGAGGTTGATATGCCGTAAAACAAAACAAACAAAATATTGCACATCAAGTCTCATTACAAAAATTCAGACAAATAAAAATGGTTTTATTTAGCATCAATCATTTATTTGCGCTCAGTTAAATGGTTTCAAATATGGCCGCCTCACATAAATAGTTTTATTTGCTTAGAATTAAATGGTTTTAAGCATCGCTAAGTAACACTAACAATTCAATTGACGCACACAGTTAAAGAGTTTCAAGAATTGTTTATTATCTTTAATTATTCAATTCTACATTACAAGTTCGTAAACACCCTGTTAAATGGTTCCAAGTATTGCTTTTTAATATTAACAATTCAATTCAACACCAGTCATTTGTATGTGCACAGTTTAATAGTCAAACAGTTCTATCTCTAACAATTTGATTTAACAAAAGTCATTTTTCTCACACAGTTTAGATATCAAACATTTCTATTTGACCCATAAATAGGGTCCTATCTATGGGTCAAATAGGTCATAGTGGACCTAAAAGCAATTGTAATAAAGAGGTACTTCCCACTCCCCAATGCTCCAAGACTGGAGCTTCAGCATCTGATAATTTAATGATATATCAAGGACGCACGTTGGGGGAGTCTTACCCCGCTTTAGAGACAATCCTTCATCGCACACCTGAGACTAATACCATACAATTGTGGATTTACTACATCATGATGATATTTACGTTGGTTTCTTATTAAGTAGAAAGTAAATTAATTGATGATAAGATGCAAAAAATAGCTGAACTCTTTGGCTACTTTAAGTATACCTCAAAGAAAATGAATTATTTAAAATAATGGTGTAATGTTGATGAAATTTATTTTAATAACATGAAAGATCTAAATAGAAAAGTTAAACTGAAAACGCAACTGCCTAACAAGCAATGAATGTATTGATCAACAAGGCATATTTATGTAAAGATAGATTCATCGATAGATTGATGTGATCATTATCATTAATTTGTATGTTGTTCAATGGCATGTCAATCTTCATGGGATATTGAATGTCAAAGTCATCCTTCTATAAGAACACCAGTGCTGCTATTTCCCAAGGGTATTTGCTCGAAAGTGAACGTAATAGAGCGACTGGAGTTCGAACTCGCTTACTACGATTCCACAACCAAGTGCTTTAACCATTATACCACGAGGACACCCCCAGATTGATGTGAAGGAACTTCAATGGAAAAAGAGATAGATGTGAAGCGACTGTGATCGATGAATAGATATTAAGGGACTTCAATAGATATATCGATCGATTGATAGATATGAGGCAACTGCGAAGAATAAATAGATTGATGGATAAACGGAAAAAAAAACAATGCAAAAAATTGCCAAAATGATACAAAAAATGTAATAAAAGCTTCAAAAGAATATCGTTTTGAATGGAGCCGAATATGTAACGTTTTCTTGCATTTAAAGAATCATCTTCGAATAAATATCTATGAAAGCGTGTAGCTTAACAAATATTGTCTTATGGTGGAGCTTGGAATTTTTGTCGAATCAACCAAGTCTCTCACAGAAGTGTCGCCTTGTTGCCTTTTGGAATTATATACTAGACATATGGTGACCTAATGGGTAGAGTTTTCACCAATGGTCCCTTGTCGAGTCATACCAAAGACTCAAAAAAATGATACTTGATACCGCCTTGCTTAAAACTCAGCATTATAAGGTTCAGATCAAGGGTAAGGTTGGGCAATCCAGGGAATAGAGTAGCGCCCTTCCCTACACCACGGTGTGGTAGTTATTGTAAAGGAAGCCTTCGAGTTACCCTCGACGAAGTTCGTCAACTTTATTTTACTTTATGTGAAAAGACAAATATTCACTTTAACATTCTTATATGTATATACCTAACCCCTCCGGACGAGCAGAATACGGCACAAAGTCAATTTCGAAGCAGAATTAAACTATTTTTAATTTAGTTTTTCTTTTCCAAGAACGTTTTCTATACCAAAGCTAAATACCTCAGTATGCCTCTTCTATTTACGCAGAGTTGATATAAGAATAGTTAGATACCTACCATTCCTATTGCAAATATCCTTGTCTAAAATTTAAACCCGAGTCAGCTTGCTCATTCTTTAAAACGATAACCGTGACACTACATACGCATTCTTAACATTCTTCTCAATCATCTCCGGTAACTAATTAAAATTTTAGGAAGGTTTCAAAATCCTTTTATTCTTTTTGGTTCAGATAACAACTGGAAAGGTTGTTTATGACGTTACTCGTTTCCCGGCAAAATAAAGATATTTTTGAAAAATCAGTAACTGCTGAAAGAAGAGTTTTATTAATGAAATATTATGACCAAAACTGATATTGAGGGTCTGTTACGTAGTAACTAGAGCATTTCCTTTTTGCCGTCTTGCAGAATGACAGTTGAAATATCTTTTGATTGCTTTAAGCTATTTTCGATAATTATCCGGTGGATATTAATTATTTTTGTCTGTGTTGACAGTTATATAATAGAATTGAATAAAAAAAACTTGATTTTTAGCTATCTTGCCTGTAAAATATACCTGAACACACACAAGCATACAGACATTAGCACGCACACACACACACACACACAATATATATATATATATATATATATATATATATATATATATATATATATGTCTGTGTGCGTTCTTCAAGGTGTTGATTGGTATGTGAAAACAATTCGTCGGCAATATTGTTTTGTAAGAAGATCGATACATGTACACAGACCAGCGAGTAGATAAAAATACGTAAATAGATAGTTATAGCTAGATTAGATATAGGTAAATAAAGTTGGTTGGTTGGTTGGTTGGTTGGTTGGATTTTACGCCAAATCTATATATATATATATATATATATATATATATATATATATATATGTATTAACAATTCTATTAAACAATTCAGTTTAGCATTAGGGCGCAGTTTAGATCTCAAAACTGTTCTATTTCAAACAATTCAGTTCAACATATGTGCGCAGTTTAGTTCTTTTTGACCTATAAATAGGACCCTATCAGACGCTATTCACCAGGTCAAAGTGGAACTGGGAGCAATAGTAATGAAGGAGTACTCCACATTCTCCAGAGCTCTATCATTACTGGAGCCTAACCATCAGATTGTTTAGTGTCATATACAGGACACTCTTTGGGGGAGTCTTACCCCTCTGCAGAAGTATTAGTATTGAGGTAAATAACGACATCATAATAGATAGATAGATTTACAGAGAACAACTGGAGAAGCAAGGATGAGCTTGTAAGCGAACTTCTCTTAGAGTCTTTTGCACAGTGTTAGCCAAACAGAAAAGATTTGCTTACATCAGCTCTGTAAGGTCCCAGGTAAAAACATAGAACACCTGTTAGGAGTAATGAATGATAGGGATTGATGGGTAGAGAGAGAGAGAAAGAGAGTCAGGGAATTCTGTACGGTCAGTGCGATTTGATGATAACATATTTACTTACATACAAACAAATGTGTAGACTGAGCTATATATATACGAGTTCAAATCCTGGACGAGACTGATAGCATTTCACAGAGCGCTAATGCCCTTGGGAAAGGTATGAATCCAATTTAGTCTCCCTACAGCTATGGGTAAATAGTAGGGCAGACTGTGTTCTTCAGCCTTGGTGAGGCAACTGGTCAAGGAGAAGGAATACTCTGAGTCAAACCTGTTAAACTCCGCTTAAAAATTGACCTTGTCTCATATCCTACCCGAGCGGAGGGGTTGGTGAATATATATATATATATATATATATATATATATATATATATATATATACATATATATATATATATATATGATGGAGGCGCATGATCTTGCATTTATCTTTGTTTGGAGTGGACACAGTGACTCGGGTTTAAACCCTGGATGAAGGTGTTTGTGTTTCCCTTTTTGGCTCATGCCTTTGAAAAAGATGTGAATCCATCAGATTCCTTAAACTGCATGTATATAAATAGTAGGGCGGACCAGGTTCTTTACCTTTGGTATGGCAACCAGTCTAGGAGAAAGGAGACTGAGAATTCATACAAGAATGCCGTGAGATATCACATGTGGACAATAAACCTCAAGAGAGATGGCTTTACCTGCATCCGGTGAATACTGTTTAAGAAAAGGGATAGATAGATAGATCTTAACTGACTGAGGTATGCAGATTGACGGACAGATAGATAGATAGATAGATAGATATGAGCCAAGCGAGGTTGATAGATTGATAGATATAAGTGTCAAGATAGATGCTAAACTACTGATATGATAGTGTATAACCTGCATCACCTGAATGCCATTTAAGATAATAGATAGATAGATAGATAGATCTGAACAGATTGAGATTTTTAGATAGGCGTAAAGACAGACAGACAGATAGATAGATAGATAGACAGATAGATAGATAGATTGTGTATATGACACTAAACATTGTTGTAATCGATATTTCACATTATGGATCGAACATATACTATGGCATAAATTTTGTCTATGGGACTAATTCGATCACCTTTATTCTCTTGTACACGTGTAATATATATATATATATATATATATATATATATATATATATATGTATATATATATATATATATGTGTGTGTGTGTGTGTGTGTGTGTGTGTGTGTGTGTGTGTGTGTGTGTGTGTGTGTGATACTGAATAGGCAAAAGTAAGAATATCCGTGTTGAAAATCTCATAAAAGTCAGTTATGTCTCATTTATGAAAATATCGAACAATGTTGGTCTTTGGCCTCTTTATGGGGCGGGAAATATTCTATTGCAGAGAAAACCTCTAGTGTTAAAGATCAGCCGCTCTAATTAGAATAAATTACCAGGGGAGACAAAGAGGTTAAACGTCCGATACTTATCATTCCATTATTGCAATAAGAAAACGGAACAAGTGATGATATGAGGATGTGAACTGTAATATGGATGCAGATAATAAAACTATCATTATAATAAACAGAATAAAGAATGTATAAAACCTGAACTCTATTCGATTAAATATTTGCGTTTCGTCCGGACAAATGACATTACCTTGCTTTTTCTCTTTCAATATATACATATTTAATGATCAAATCAATCGAAATACGTTTTAAAATGGTAAAATCATAAGGTGCTCATTTAAATTTTAGATATAATATCCCAACTCAGTAAGGTTGACATTAATTCATATTTAATGATAATAATTGATTTTCTTCATATTTCTACAGTAAATTCATTAACAATATATTTACATTATACATATGGTTAGTGTCCGCCAAGGGACGGGGAGACCGGGGATTAACCCCAAGTCGAATTATACAAAAGACTTAAAAAATGGTATTTGATGTATCCTGGCTTAAAACTCTGTATTACAAGTGATGTGGACCCAGTTTGGAACCACAGAAAGATAACTCGGAACAAAGTATAAGTTTAAAGATATATTGAAGTAACCAGATACAGAGATAAGTGGTGGCGTAAGCTAGGCTTACTAGTCAGTCGAATATCCAGTCTCTATCCAATCTCTACGACCAGCTGATCATCCCACAAGAGTACTTGGCTCTCGATTAATATAGGATTTGGAAGATGGTTTGGTTTGTTGTGTTTTATGGCATATCAACCTTTGTAGGTCATTTAACGCCAAATCCATTTTTATGTAAATAATCTGTTCTATTTAAAGCAATTCAGTTTAGCATAAGTACACAGTTTAATCGTCAAAAACATTTCTATTTCAAACTATTCAAGCAGTTATATGTAACAATTCAGTTAAGTGTAAATGCAGTTTTAATGTCGAAAAACAGTTCTATTTCAAATAATTCAGTTAAGCATAAGCACGCAGTTTACATATACGTACGGTTTAATTGTCAAAAACATTTCTATTTCAAGCTATTCAGTTTACTCAACCAAACAATTCAGTTTAGCATAATTATGCTGTTAGTTCTATTTAACCCATAGATAGGACCTTTATCAGGTACTACCATCCCGGGCCAAAGTGGTCCTGGAAGCAATGGCAATGAAGGGGTGCTCTGCATTCCCCAAAGCTGCAGAACTGCTGGAACCTCACCATCAGATTGTTTAGTGTCATATCCAGGACAATCGTTGGCGGGGGTCTTACCCCTCTGCAGAGAAGCAGTCGGTGTATTCTTCAGCCCCAGCCGACTGGGCAAGGATTTGGAAGAGTCCATCAATGGGTAGGTAACGGCCCCATAACAACAAGGTATGGAACAAGACTAAGTGGAGCAATCCTCAGTTTAGTTGTTATTCAAATGTCAACTTCTGATCCTCTTCGATTACGGTCGGCTAACTTAGGTTCACACCTTTCCCCCTTCGTTCGAAAGGGAACGTAATATCATGACTGAAGTTCGAACTCGCTTACTTCGATTCCGCTGTCCAGTGCTTTAACCATTACACCACAAAACCCCCACCACCACGAAACGAAGCAGTATGCTTCATTTTGTGATAATGTGCTTGGAAAAGTAGGATTCCATCTTTCCTTCTTTCAGTGTAGCAGGCTGGCTTCTCTAACTTTTGAAGGCAACCAATCTATCAGAAATTTCTTCATAAAAGTGAATTGTCTGACTTAAGACCAAATCACGCTGAAACCACTGCGTCACCCAAGTTAAGCAGCGATGAGTCTCTTCATGACTTAGATGAGAGACCACTTAAGCAGCTGCAAATACTCTTAACAACATGAGACGTGTATGTTATATCTAAGCGAAGCTGAGTAAGGAATGAAGCTGGGTGTACTGGATTCTTGAAACTTTGCAAACCGCCTCGGAGTAGGAAAACGCTGAACTCAAAAAAAAGTGACCTCATATCGAATTATGTCTCTTGAAGAGGGTTCGGTGAATACATGTGTTTGTGTACAAATCTTGGATATGTTGATATCCTATTAAAAGAAATTATTTAAAATATTCAGTGTATTTTTGAAACCCCTTCACCAGCTTAACTGTTTGCTTATATTGGGCATATCATAGTTTTATTTACTCTCTGAATTTTAACAAAAGCTTAGATATTCATTTTAAGAATATTTACATATATTTATTTTTAATACATGACCATTGTAAAAAAACTTAAACGCATTCTACAGAAACATCATATCTGTGGCATCTTTATCATATTATTCGGATTTTTTTTCAGTAACCTTTACCATAATTTGCAACTAGAAATAATCAATTTTTCCTTTTTTTTCACTGTTCGAGGAACAGATTTATTTACAAAATTGTTTGAAACCTTTTTACATTTAAAGTCATCAAGTCCACTTCTTAATCAACAGAGATTTTCCGTGTCATTCGTATAACACTAAATTTTCATCTGGTGGTGAGGATCCAGTGACGGAACTTGGGTTGTATGGAGTCAACACTTCGTTACCAACATTCCAAGGTCCACTTGAAATCGAATTGCTAGTACCTGTTCAAGTTGAAACTATGAGTCTTAAAATAAATCAGTTTGAAAATTATTAGTATCAGATAGAAATACTTAAAAATAAATCATAATCATCATCATTATCATCATCATCATCATGACGTGCCATCGGCATGGATATCCCTGACGCTTTCTCACCACCTCCCCCTGTCGTTCATCGCTTTCGGCAGATCCTCTGGGCTACAACCCGTATCATCACAGAGCTGATGTATGTAGGTTCGAGCTGGTCACCCTGCTTTCTCTCGGGGTGAAGGGGTCCACATGAGTACATCACTTATGAGCTCGTCCCTACTTCTCCAGCAGTACCCTGCATGTCTGGTTCGTCTAATTTGGATAGTTTATGTGATGGATGGTCGGTGGCCGTATAGCTGCTGCTCTGTTGGATGTTGCCTCCAGGACCTGTTCAATATTGCTAGCAGTATTCTTGTGTATTTGCCGTCATGCTTTTTCTCCAGCCGTTTAGTTAGCGTCCATGTGGTACATTCATATAGCAGTATCGACACGATCGCTGCTTGGAAGAAACTGAGTTTCATTTTATCTGTCAGGTTTGACTTCCATATGACGGATAGCCTATTGATAGCTGTCCATGCCTTTGTTAGTCGAGTGTCGATGTCTGCCTCGGTCGATGAGACACTGTTCCTAGGTAGGTGAACATGTCTACTATTTTCAGAGAACTACAGTTTATTATGGAAATGTCTCCTGTTTCATTATAGCACATATATTCCGTTTTGTGTGCATTAACATGGAGGCCAATGCTTGCAGCAGCTCGTTCCAGACTATGAAGTAGGGTTTTGGCTTGGGCGGGTGCATTTGCCAGAATCGCTATGGCATCGGCGTAGTCGGCGTAGGTAATTGTTTTTGCGGGGTACCTTCTGCTTCTTTTCTTTGCCAGCTCGAAACCGTTTTCTTTGATTTTATTGATTGATGTTCTAAGCACGTAGTCTAGACAGATGATAAAGAGGTATGGGGCCAGGGTGTCTCCTTACAGTACCCCCGCTACAATGTCGAAGTAGTCTGTGTCTTCATCCAGGGAACGCACTTTCACTTTTGTGTTTCTGTAGAGAATCATTATGGCTGCGACGGTTTCTTTTGGTAGACCGTGTGCCAGTAGAATTTGCTCCATCTTCCCTCTTTGTATGAAATCAAAGGTCTTTGTAAAGTCGACAAATAATATTGTAGCCTGTAGGTTTTTTGCCCGTTCGCCTTCTAGAATTCTACGGATAGTCAATATTTGTGAGGTCATGGATCTATTTCTCGGAAAGCCATTTTGATTCTTCCTGAGAATGTTGTCAATCTTGTGTTGTGTGGGAATTGTTTGTATTAAGGTTTTGGTTTGGTTTTGGTTTCTTTGTTTAATAGCATATCAACCTTTGTGTGTTATTTAATACCAAAGTCATTCTCCTAGAAGAACAGTTAACACTGGTAAGAAAAACTCATAAGGAACAATATGATAGGAAATACGAGGAATCCAGTGATATCAATGGAAATTGGTGCGTTTAGAACGGTATCCAAAAACATAGAAAAATGTCGAGAGGAATGGGAAATTAGAGGAAGAATCGAGACCAATCAGAACTCTGCATTGTTAAGATTGGGTAGGATACTGAGAAGAGTCCTGGAGACTTGACGAGATATGCTGTCTCTCAGACTCCAGCGAAAGATCACCATCAAATACTGACGTGAAAAAGTCGATAATAATAATAATGATAATAATGATATATGCACAACGCATCACCTGCCATAGAAAATGATACACATAAACTCCTATGGGCCTTTGACATACACACGGCTCACCAAATCTCCGCCAGAAGACCAGGTATTATAATAATTAACCAAAAAAACAAAAGAGAGAATTTGCAAAATTGTAAACTTTGCTGTCCCAGCTGACCACAGAATAAAGCTGAAAGAATGTGAAAAGAAGACTAAGTACCTCAACCTGGCTAGAGAGTTGAAAAAGCTGTGGAACATGAAAGTGACGATTGTACCAATTGTGATTGGTGCTTTAGGGACAATAACTAAATGATTATTAAAAAGCCTGGAGGACTTGGAGGTTGGCGGAGGGGTAGAGACTATCCAAACGATAGCATTGCTGAGAACAGCCAGAATCCCGAGACGAGTCCTGGAGACTTGAAGAGACTTGCTGTCACTCAGCTCCAGTGAAAAATAAATCAGCTAAAGCTGATGTGAAAAACTCTAATGAGTAAATAATAATAATGGTATATGCACAACCCAGCACCTGTCCTAGAAAATGATACACATAAACTCCTATGGGACTTTAACATACACACGGATCACCTAATCTCGGCCAGAAGACCAGACCTTTAATAATTAGCAAAAAAAGGGGGGGATTTGCAAAATTGTCGACTTTGCTGTACTAGCTGATCATACTGAAAGAATGTAAAAATAAGAATAAGTATCTCGACCTTGCTAGAGAGTGGAAAAAGCTGTGGAAGTGACGATTGTGCCAACTGTGATTGGTGCTTTTGGCACAAAAACTAAAGGATGATTAAAAGGCCTGGAGTATGTGGAAGTTGGTTGATGGGTAGAGACTATCCAAGTGACAGCATTACTGAGACGGCCAGAATACTGAGAAGAGTCCTGGAGACTTGAGGACACTTGCTGTCACTCAAACTTCAGTGAATGACCATCAGCTAATACTGATGTGAAAAACTCTAAAGGAGTAAATAATAATAACAAAACTCTAATACAAGAATCGAGACGCTAAATACAGAAAAACAAGAACACTAAATTGAAACGGAAAGTAATTGTAATCGAAACACGGTACACCCAAATACCACTGAAGAAACACTAACACTGTAGTAATAAAAGAAGAGAATCTAAAGAGTATAAAGTCGGAAGAGAAAACCATATTACTATCTCTCATGAACCAAGACTGGAATACAGTTAAGACAGAAACTGAAGAAAATAACCAATCATCAATACGTACCTCAACGAGCAACATAACAGAATTAAACGAACTTATTTATGCAGAGGCGAAATAAATCTGCGCTAAAACCGATGTTCCCCTTAAGAACACGAACAGAAACTGAAAACTGGGTGGGAAATTAGACTTGAAACACAATCAATAAATCTAAGACAACAACAGAGGGAAAATGCTGGAATATGTTAGGACAAAGAAAAAAGAAACACTATTAAAAAAACGGTGCAGCACAAGGAAATTAAATCGTAGTTAATGGCGAAAGAAGAAAACTGAAAAGATAAAGACAGAATGAAACAATACAGGAAACACAGGACATTCTAAAACAATAAATAACTTCCACCTGCAAGTGGGGCGATAATGCATAAATACATGCCAACAATTAGATGTAAAGGAAACAAAAGGAATTTGGAGAAAAGTATGGTAACGTAGATATCATTAAAAAAAAGCCGAATGGATAAGCAACATGGAAAAAGAGTTGCAAATACTCGAAGGCCCAAAGGTAGAAATACATTTCGATTCACTCAGAGCAATACTCAAAAAATACCAAACTGGAAAAACCCAGGCCTTGATGGCATACATGGATTCTGGTTTGAAAAGTTCACTTCCATCCATGACAGACTAGCTATCGAAAAGAAAAGATACCAGAAACAAATATTCCCGAAAGAATAAGAAAAAGAAAGACGCGACCCTGATCCAGAAATCTCCCTAAAAAGGAACCTTCCCAAACAACTATAACGTGCCTAACAATGATATGGAAAATACTAACAGCACAAATAAGGGAGGAGATTTTTTACTTGTTGATAAGCCGCGGACTCTTCCCCGAGGAACAGAATGGATTCCACAAGGGAAACAGAGGGACAAAGGAGCTAATATATATTGACCAACATATTCTCAACGAGAACACAACGAGACGGAAAATGTAACTATGGCATGGATTGACGACAAAAAGGCTTACGATATGGTCCCTCAAAATGTTCATGATATCCGACGATGTCATAAGGTTTATGGAGAAAATCATGGAAAACTGGAGAGTAGAATTGACAACAAGAGGAAAATAACTTTTGCTGAGGTAAAAATCTATGGGGGGATCTTCCAGAGAGATGCGCTTACACCATTATTATTAGTTACAGCGATGATGCCAGCCTCTAACATATTCTGGAAATGAATAGGCAGATACAAACTTAATAAATCGCCAGAAAAAATCAATCACCTAATGATCATGGACGGCATCGAACTGTTTGCCAAAAGCAAAAGAGAAATGGAAACACTAATATAGGCAGTGAGAATATACAATCAGGATACAGGGTTTGAATTTGGTATAGAAAAATGCGTCATGCTAATAATGAAAAACGGGAAACGAGAAATTACAGTAAGAATGGAACTACTAAATCAAGAAAAAAATTTGAACCCTCGAAGGAAAGGAAACATACAAATAGTTAGGAATATAGTAAGCTGACACCATCAAAGAAGTTAAGATCAAAGAAAAAAATTTAAAAAGTATCTTGGGAGAATGAAGAAACTACCCGACACCAAAATATATCACAGGAGCCTCATCAAAGGTATAAAAAACCTGGAATGTACTCCTTGTAAAATTCTTTGGGCCATTCTTGAAGTGAACCAGGAAAGACCTTAAACAAACGGAGAAAACTAATGACGATGCATAAGGCCTTACATCCCAGGGATAAGGTTGACAAACTATATGTATCAAGAAAGAAGGGGGAAGAGGACTTGTCAACATTGCAGATAGTGTTGATCCTATTTACCCAACCCTTTCGCTAGGGCAGTATATGACACAAGGTCAATTCTTAAGCGGAGTTAAACAGGATTGAATTCAGAGTTTTCCTTCTCCTAGACTAGCTGCCTCACCAATGCAGAAGAACCCAGTCTGCCCTACTATTTACCCATAGCTGAAGGGAGAATAAGTTGATTCATACTTTTCCCAAGGGTATCAGTGCTATATGAAATGTAATCAGTCTCGTCCAGGATTTGAACTCTTGTTGCCGTGTCCATTTCCTACGACGATAACCATTACACCACAGGTACGTCCTAAAATAGTGCTGATAGTGTTGATCCGTCTATACCATGACTCAAAAATTACAGGGGGTGTCCTCGTGGTGTAATGGTTAAAGCGCTGGACTGCGGAATCGTAGTAAGCGAGTTTGTACTCCAGTCGCGCTATTACATTCACTTTCGGGCAAATACCCTTGGGAAAGGTATGAACCCCCTTATCCTCCCAGCTATGGGTTAAATAGTACCACTATTGTTCTTCTAGGAGAATAGATTTGGCATTAAATAACCTACTAAGAGTTGATATGCCATCAAACAAAAGAAACCAAACCAAACCATCAAAAATTACATTACAAAAAGCAAAGAAATACTGATTACTGCGAGCAGAAACAATACATACAAGACAAGGACCAAAAGAAGAAAAATAACTAGAAAACATAAATGGGAAGAAAAACAACTGTATGGACATTTTAAGAGACAAACAAGTGAAGTCTCACACCAGAAAACTTTGACATGACTAAAATAGAGGAACTTTAAGGGAGAAAGTAACAGCAACACAAAACGCCATAAGGACCAGTTATATCAAACCAAAAATTCATAAGAAGAAACAAAATAGGAAATGTAGGTTAAGTGGTTATAGAGACGAAACAATACATCCTATTCTCTAACAAATATAGCAAACTGGAATTAAAAGAGTACTAGACGTGGTCCGAAAAGATAGGCAAGGAGTTGCACTGGGAATTGTGCAAGACACTGAAATCTGACCATGCGAACAACTGGTATTCGCACAAACCAGAATCTGTCCTGGAGAATGAGACGCAGAAACGTCTATAGGATTTTGAGATAGAAACAGATCACTAAATATCGTCTAGACGAACAGACTTTGTGGTAGTCATTAAAAAATGAACCTGTTGAATAGTACACTTTGCCGTCTTGGCAGACCACAGAGTAAAAATTAAATAAAACCCCGAAAAGTGTGATAAATCCCTAGAACTTGATTGAGAATAAAACAAAACAAAAAACTAAGCAAACAAACAAACTATGGGACTTGGTGACGGTGAAACCATTTGCAATTGGTGCACTTGGAACAATCTCCAAAGGATGGGCAAAGGGACTGGAAGACTTAGATATCTGAGGACTAGTAGAGACCATCTAGACTACAGTATAATTAAGATCAGCCTGAAGGGTCCTGTTGACTTGAAGAGACTTGATGTCACTCCTGTGAACAACTATCAGCTAAAGCTAATGTAATAAACTCAAAATAATAATAATAATAATAATAATAATAATAACCTCGACCTTGGTAGGGAACTGAAAAAACTGTGGAACATGCAGGTAATTGTAATAGGTGCGTTTGGAACAGTAATTAAGAGATTACTAAAGGGACTGGAGGACTTGGAGATTGGCGGACGAGTGGAGACCATCTAAACGACAGCATTGTTGAGAACTGCCAGAATACTAAGAAGACTCCTGGAGACTTGAGGAGACTTGCTGTCACTCAGAATTCAGTGAAAAACCATCGGCTATCGCTGAAGGAAAAGCTCTAATGAGTGAATAATAATAATAATAATAATAATAATAATAATAATCGACAGAAAAATGTGCCGACGAAGACGGATTACAGCCACTAAAACAATACAGATCAAACATGCATCAACCGAACAAAAATAGCAGCAAAAATAACGCCATAAGGACTAACAATGCCAAAGCAAGAATAGACAAGACGCTTCAAAATAACAGCTGTAGGTTAGGTGAAACGATCAATCGCATAATAAGCAAATGCCATAAATTATCGCAAAAAGAGTATAAGACTTGAACGACTGGATGGGGAAGGTGATCCACTGGGAATTGTGCAAGAAATTTAAATTTGATCATATGAACAAATGCACAACCCAGAATCCGTTCAGGAAAATGAAAAGAAAATTTCTCTGGGATTTTGAGATACAAAGGGATCATTTAATCTCGGTCAGACGACCAGACTTAGTAATATTCAATAAAAAAGAAAAGAAAAGAAAAGAGAAAGCTTACCAAATAATGGATTTTGCCGTTCCAGCTGACCACAGGGTAGAACTGAAGGAAAGTAAAAAGAGAGATAAATATCTAGACCTTGCTAGAGAACTGAAAAAAAAAAAACTATGAAACATGAGAGTGACGGTGATGCCAATTTTAATTGGAGCACTAAGTACAGTCACCAAAAGATTGATACAGGGACAGGAGGACTTGGAAATAAGAAGACGTGTAGAGACCATCCAAACGACAACTTTGTCGAGATCAGCCAGAATACTAAGAAGAGTCCTAGAAACTTGAGAAGACAAGTAATTACACAAACTTCAGTGAGAAACCATCAGCTAACACAGGCGTGAAAAACTCCTCAAAGGGAAAAATAATAATAGAACTGAAATAGCAATGGAAAATGAAAACGTGTCGTTTATCATATTTATCCAACCCCTCCGCTCGGGCAGGATATGACACAAGGTCAATTTTTAAGCGGAGTTTAACTGGTTTGAATTCAGAGTTTTCCTTCTCCTAGACTCGTTGCCTCACCAAGTCTGAAAAACCAAGTCTGTCCTACTATTTACCCATACTTGGAGGGAGAATAATTGGATTCATACCTTTCCCAAGGGTATTAGTGCTATGTGAAATGCAATCAGTCTCGTCCAGGATTTGAAGCCGTGTCGCCGTGTCCATTTCCTACGACGATAACCATTACACCACGGGCACTTCGTTTATACCAGTTGTAATTGATGCGCCCAGAACAATCGAGAAATTTGTAAAAGGGACTCGATGATTAAGAAACTTGAGAACGAGGCAAGACCATCATGACCAAAATATTGTTTAGACCAGACAGAATACTTAGGAGGGTCAAGCAGGCACGAGGAGACTCGCTGACACTCAAACTCAAGTGAAAGACCATCAGCAAGGGCTGGATTGAAAAACCTGAATAATAATGATGACAACAAAACCATGAACAGCACCAACAACAACAGTGACAACAAAGACAATAATTATAATAATGATAAGCAAGAATAGATAAGACGCAAGAAAACAGTAGATATAGGTCAATCATATAATAAGCGAATTAGCACAAAAGGATTATAAGACTACACACGATTGGATGGACAAGGTGATCAACTGGGAATTGTGCAAGAAAGTGAAATTTGACTATGCAAACAAATGGCATATGCACAACCCAGAATCAGTCCCGGAGAAGCACAAAATTCTTTTGGATATTGAGATACAAGATCACCATATATCTACCAGACGACCAGATCGTGTAATAATCAACAAAATAAGAAGAAAAAGAGAACTAGCAGAATTGTGGCCATTGTTGTCCCGGCTGATCACAAAGTAAAATTGAAAAAAAGCGAAAAAAAGAAAAGATGAGTACTTGGACCTCGCTAGGATATTCAAAAAAACCGTGGAACATGAAAGTGACGATTATACTAATTTTAATTGGTGCTCTTGGTAGAGTCACCAAAGGATTCGTACAGGGACCAGACGACAGGGAAATAATTGACTGAGTGGATACCATCCAAACTACAGCAATGTTGAGATCGGTCAGAATACTGACAAGAGTCCAGGAGACTTGAGGAGACTTGCTGTCACTCAAACTCCAATAAGAAATCATAGGCTGATGTAAAAAAAACAAAAACAGGAGTAACAAGAAGCTTTTGTGTTTGACTGGAATACCTGAAACAATATCACTCTGTGCCAATTATTTGACTTAAGAATACAACTTGAATCTATTTTTTTTATAATTGATCATTATTATTGACAAAAATTTTTCCATGGCAATAAAACAATAAAAAAAGAAAGAAAAAACGAAAAAAAAAAAGACCAAGTTCAGTATTAAATGACCCACCAAGTTTTGACATACCATAAAACCAATCACTAAAACAAAACAAAAAATAAAACACAATGCCCTATGCTTTATTAAATATTCATTTTGATAATGCCAAAAATAATCAATATTGGTATGAGATGTTAGATTAGCAGCAAAATCACTGGGCAGCCTTGAGAAATATTGTGTAAGTTTATGATAAGGATCTTGCTAAAAAATCAGATCGAAGAAAAGACTGAAGTAATATCTGGCTTTTGGAAGATAAGTGAAATATTTGTGGAACATGGAGGTGACAATTTTATCTATTATTAATAAATAGCTTAAAACTGTCTCGAAAAGCCTTACTAATTTATTGAAAGAATAGAAATCACTTGCCAGACAGCATTTCAAAAATCAACAAAATAATTATAAAATACCGAATGTATTAATGCGATTTGCTATCAATGTCTCCAGCAGAATAACCCGCAAACGCTTCATGAAAACCTTAAAGGGGCTAAAACAATATCGGAAACGGTGACAATTACAACTTTTGCCTTAGAAATGAAGAATGTCAATATGTTTCTCTGAGAAGAAGTCTTCTAATAGCCAGATAGTTGAAATGTTGCTATAAGGAATTCAAGGTTTAACAATAAGCAGATAGATCGCTGCTCTCAAAATATTTACATATTAAAGATTTCTATTCAATGGTTTATTCCAATCGACGAATACGCTAACTGTATATTTGGCAGAGGGGCATCAACATCCCAAAATGATGCTTTGGCTCCAAATCTCGTGATCTGGGGAGTATGGAGTACTCTTCTATTGCCATTACTCCCGGGTCGACTCTTAACTGTAAGGTAGTACTCGTTAGGATCCCATCTATGGTAAGGTAGCACTCGTTAGGATCCAATCTGTATAAAATTGTTCGTATTTGAATGAACCAAGAACAAAAGTCAACAACGAACGGAGTTAATGTGAACGAACAATAAAGATAATTTCTGTGACCGGGAGACTTGGATTAACATCCATATACTCAATCAGGTGAAATTGTAGAATACACCAAATGCATCTCTACAGATAGATAAGACTCCCTTCCGCAATGAGTATTCTGGATATAGGATTAAGCAATTTGATGGTGAGGCTCCGGTCCCAAAACTTCGAAGATTGCGGAGTATCCCTTCATTGCCATTACTTCCAGGTTCACTGTGACTCGGAGTTGTATTAGCTGTTAGGGTCCTATCTATGGATCAAATAGGACTGTTTAACCTCTGAACTGTAGGCAAATACCTGATCTTAAATTGCTTGTGTAACATGGTGATGATTAAAACTATTTTACTGTGTGCAAATAAAACTATTGGTGCTAGATAGCTATACTTGGAGACATTTAAGTAAACGCAGAAAAGTTATTAGTACTACATAGAATTATTCGTGTCAGTAGGAAGAGTTGGAACCATTTAACTGTGTGCAAATGGATGGTTTGGTTTGGTTTGGTTTCTTTGTTTAATGACATATCAACATTCATAGGTTATTTAATGCCAAAGCCATTCTCCTTGAAGAACAGTAGTGGTACAATTTAACCCATAGCTGGGAGGATAAGGGGGTTCATACCTTTCCCAAGGGTATTTGTCCGAAAGTGAAAGTAATAGCGCAACTGGAGTTCGAACTCGCTTACTACGATTCCGCAGTCCATCGCTTTAACCATTACATGACAAGGACACTCCCGCAAATGAATGAATAGTGTTGAATAGAATTACAAGTGTCGAATTGCAATACTTGAAACCATTTACTTGCATACAAATACAACTAATAGTATGAGAAATATTTTCAACCACTTCTCAGTGGGCAAAGAAATGATGAATACCAAATAGAATAATTAGTGTTAGATAGCAGTAATTGAAACCATTTACCTGTGTTTAAACAATAGCAATACTTTTGTGCAAACAAATTAGCGTTAACTCATTTAAAAATAAGATTATCAACAAAATATTTACTGAAAATTCATATATGCAAAACATTTCAATAATGTGCAAGCAAATGAACCTTAGCTCGTTCAAAAATGTTATCAACAAAATATTACTTGACAAATCGTATATATTCAATACACACACACACACACACACACACACATATATATATATATATATATATATATATATATATATATATATATTATTTTTTAAATCTTTATATATCGATTATATGGAAATCAGACCTAACCGATAAAATGAAACGCAGTTTCTTCCAGGCAGCGGTCACATCGATACTGCTATATGGATGCACTACATGGACGCTAACAAAACGGCTGGAGAAGAAACTAGATGGCAATTACACAAGAATGCTGCGTGCAATCCTGAACAAGTCCTGGCAGCAACACCCCACAAGACACTAACTGTACGGCCACCTGCCCCCTATCACGAAAACTATTCAAGTTAGACAAACCAGACATGCAGGACACTGCTGGAGAAGCAGAGATGAACTCATAAGAGATGTACTCTTATGGATCCCCACACATGGCCGCGCAAAAGCAGGACGACCAGCTCGAACGTACATTCAGCAGCTATGTGAGGATACAGGTTGTTGTCCTGAAGACCTACCTAGGGCGATGAACGATAGGGAGGAGTGGCGAGAGAGGGTCAGGGATATCCGTGCTGCCAGCACGATGATGATGATGATGATTCTATTCATGTGAAAAAACCCAAATTGTACAATTTGTAAATGTTTGATTAAATAATAAAGTTAATTTACATTTTCTTTTTAAGTAAAGGAATTACATTCCAAATTAAATTACCATGACCAGAAAATCCGGTGAACACTTGTGCGTGACATACGAAAACATTGAACAGCTGTTTTGACCTTATTAGGTCTCATCAGCAGTGTATACCGTGATCTCCCTAACTGGACATCGAACCAGTGAATGCAGAGCCGAAATTCATCCACTGAGCCATCATTGCTCATCACACGCAAGTGTTTCCAAATCAACTAGTTATGGTCATAGCGCGGCAATTAATCTGAATGTGTTTTGCAAGTTACATCCGTACTCTTTACAGAGGATATGGTCACTTCCATCAACACGTCTTCCCTGGAGGATTGGAAATACGCACCCGCGTGATTACTATAAACTTTAAGGGCAAGGATATAGATGTACATTTTCTTTTTTAAGTCATGGTAATTCAATTCACAATATTATTATTCTACTTACCATGACTTGTTGATTTGGCATTACTTGTGTGCGTTGGGGATTGCTGGCTCCGTGGTTGAGTTTCGGCTCTCCATTCACTGTTTCGATCGCCAAATCACGGTATACACCGCTGATGAGACCTAATAAGGTCGAAACAGCTGCCCAGTGTTTCCGTATGTCACGTGCAAGCCGGGTTTTCTGATCATGGTAATTCAATTCACAATGAAGTTTATGTTTGACTAAATGATAATGTTAAATGTTCGATTAAATAATAAAGACATATTTTGTCTATATAACTTTATTAAGACCCCTTCAAGTTTCCTGATAATTGTCTTGGTTTGAGGTTAAAATTGGTAGATTAATTTACCAAAATCATCCCGAGCCCTTTTGGAACGTTCATAGCCCATCAGCAGGTGCTGTTTGTATGTGTAATGTGGGTTTTTAGGAGGTTTTTTTTAAAAGAGTTCTTTAGGTTTTTTTATAAGATTACAAAGTTACGTGAACGCAAAGTTGGATTAAACTGCGGTGTTCATCACATCGAACGAATTTAAATCAGAATGCTATCAACGGAAATTGAATAGTATCAAGAACAAAAAAAAGACTAAAAGCATTTCAAAACATATCGCTATGCTATAAAAAAAACTTTAAAAACTCTAAAAAACACACACACTTGACACATTATTTCCCGTCTGCTTTCCAGATCTTTAAGGACTAACATGAAAGCAAAAGAAAGAAGGTACAATAAAATGTTCTTTTTCTTGTCTCTTTTGGTTTATGGCATATAAAAACTTATTGGTTATTTAATATCAAACCCTTTTTATATATATAGTTAAATGGTTATACATATATGATTTGTAAGTGAATAGTTTGTGGATGATTTTATAAATAAGTGTGGGCTTATTTGTTTGTACACAATTATATATTGCTCTTGTTTCAATATGGTTTAAATGATTTCAAGTATTGCTATTTGACAATTCATTCACTTTCACACTGCCAAATCGATTAAAGTCTTTCATGAGACTGTGATAATTTAATTTTGTGCTGAGCTGAACGGATTCAAGCATTCCTTTCTAACATCAATAATTTTATTTGCCACAGTTTAATGGTTTCAAGTATTGATATGTAACGCTAACAATTCAATTTTAAATTGGTCATTTGTTTACACAGGCTGATGCAGATTAACAGACATGACGAAACCCCGTTGGCTGGGGTATTAGAATATACCGACCGCATATCTGCATAGGTGTAAGAACCTGCATCAAGTGTACTAAATATGATACTAAACCATCTAATTGTGAAGTTCCAGTCCTGGATCACTGAGAAATATGAAGTACTCTGAGGTCCACTCTGATCCGGAGGGTTGCACTTGTTAGGGCCCTAGATATAGGTCAAATAGAACTGTTTGACCATTTAACTGTGTGTAAGCAAAACTAGTTGATTTACTCCTCGTCGTTCCGATTCTGTGGTAACACCTCCCTAGCTACATTAATTTGGAGGAAGAATTTCCTGCATCTCAATGGTCGTAAGATGTGAGGCTATTTTTCTGCGTTGTCCATCTATACTTTAAATTGACAAGATGTTGCGCCGTGCATCGGAAGGATGACGGTTGGAGAGGGAATCATTAAAATATCCAAAATTGTCACTTACACTACAATGACTCTGCAGATTAAGCCACAAAGAAACACTTAAAAACATTCAACAAAAAATTAAACTATAATACCAGATGGCGTAGCTTCTTTTCAAGATGTTACTCAGAAGAACATATTTTAAAATTTTTAACTGCTCATATATTAAGCTAGGAAGAATATTTAGTTGTTTTTTACAACGGCATAAAAACGTATCCTACAGAAATCAGAAAGAAAATATCGTGTTGTTCATGAAAAAAATAAATAAATAAAAAGAGAAAATCAGTTTTTTTCTTCGTTCCAAGATGATGAAACGCATTTTGATTTATTCCAGATTTTTTACAAACCCTTTTTACTATTTTGCAATAGCTTGAAAAGCTGGAATATTTTCGATTATTATGGAAATAAAATGCTTTTAATATTTGTTCTGCTATATTTTTACGATATTTTCTACTTGTCATATTTCTTGCACAACTCTGTTTTTGTATCTATTTTAAATAATAATAATAATGATAAAAAAAAATTCAGTTAGAATCAAATCCTGATTTTTGTCATCTTTCAAAAAATCAGCGGTTGCGAGAAACACAGGAAAATAAAGTGGACGCGCCATATTTTTAAGATGGATTTGAATCAAATATCCTGAATTCTTTCACCGTGTCTTATCTCAGAGATCCATCGTCATGAACAAGATCCCCGACACTTGATACACATTTCCATCAACTTGTAATATGCAAAATAAGAAAGGGAAAGAAACGAAAGGAGAAAAAAATAATAATACCGAAGTAAACAGAAGAGACGCGAAGCATATTGAGAAATGAGGTAAAGGGAAGATAACCCAATCCATCTACATCTTCGTGGTAAAACCGGGAGTGAAAGTCCGTACAAAATAAATACTAATAAGAATTTAACGGGTTCTGACAGCGTGATTCATTATTTGTGTAAAAAAAAAAAGCTCTCGTGCTTATTTCTTGCAATAATTTCTAGTTTCGAATTTCAAGAGAAAAACACGCGGCGGTCAGAGGACAAGAAACCGGAGACGCTGAAGGCGGGAAAAAAGAAGGCCTATCCATTGATTAAAAGTCGTGTCAGCCGCCATTTTGTGACTTGTGGCTAATAGGGAAATGGCTTAGAAAGAAAGAGAAAACCGTTTATCCGAAAAACGAATAAAAGAAAGAAAGAAAGAAAGAAAGAAAGGAAGAAAGAATTGAGATTTTTATGAGATTGTTTATTTAATTCGTTTGCACATTCATTTTTTTTAAATTTGTGTGTCTCTATCTCTTTTTGAAAAGAATTGTATTTTTTCTCTCGTCCTAATTCAATCTATTTTGCCAGCTCTGTAAATTCTTATTACATTTTCATTTTTTCTTTCTTGTCTGAAACATACATTTTTATGTTCTTTCTTTTATATAAATTATTACATTCACTTTTTCTTCTTTCTTGTATGTTATGGAGGTTGTTAACTGCTTTCTTTCTTTTATATATTTTCTTTCATTTTCCTTCTTGTATGCAAAATAGGCCTCTTTCTTTCTTTCTTTCTTTCTTTCTTTCATATATTTACGTTTATTTTCACTTTCATTTGTGTATTCTTCATATATTTCTATGTTTTTTTATGTTTCTTCCATTGTAAATATTTTTCATTTCTTTTTTTATGGCCAAAACTTATATTTTCCTTTCTTTTTGTATATTGCATTTCATTAACATTTGTTTCTCTCACCCTGTTCTTTCTTTCTTTCTTTCTTTCAAGCAAACCATAATTTTTTCTATCTTTTCTTTCAATGATTTTCTTCCTTTTAAAATTTTTTCTCCATTTTTTCTTTGCATTTGTTTTCCTTCTTTCCTTCCTCCCTTCCTTACATCCTACATCCCGTTTTTCTTCTCTTTTCTTCTTTTTTCATAAGTACGCTTTTATTTTTACTTTCATTCTCTTTTTCATGACAAACTTTATCATGTTTCCAGGTTTCTCAAAGGTTATTAGATTTTCACGTTTCTTTCTTTCTTTCTTTCTTTCTTTCTTTCTTTTCCCGTCACCACGTTGTGATTTTTTTGCTTTTAATTGTTTCAGCTTTTCTTTCTTCGTATTTGCTGCATTTCATTTCATTTCCTTTTATTTTTCACCTTTTTCCTCCATTCTTTATCGACTTTCGATCTGGCCTTTCACTTTTAACGATCACGTTGAATCATTTCCTTTAACTTTTAACTTTATTCTAATTTCTCTGATTTTTAAACGCGGTCCATTTTTTTTTTCTTTTCTTACATCTCTAACCAGAGAAATCAAAACAACGAAATAAATACTGAATGTGTACATTTAAATGCATAAATAATGAGAATCAGTCGTGTGGTCTCGTGATTTAATTATGAAAATTGCCCCATAAAATACAATAAATAAACAACAACAACAACAACTAAACAAACATTCAGGTGCCTTTTCAGTGTGTGCATTAATTTTTTCTTTATTAATTTTACGAGATGAGATTCAAAATTATTCACTTTTCCTATTTAGAATCTATGGAATTCTTTGAAGATTTGACAGGCCTTGAACAAGGAAAAAAATTGCAACCGAGAATTTATATAAACACCGAAAGCCGAAAAGGTATAAAGGAATTTTAGTGTATGTTTGGTATTAATTCAATAAGCATATCGAAATATGTAATACAAATCTGTTTTTTTTAAAATAGAGACCAAAACTTCTGTTGTATTTGGTATTATCAATTGCCGACAGTGATACCCCCATTAACTGTAGTCAGAGCAAAAAAAGTTTTAAAAAATTAAAATCTTTCTACAAGCGAAGTATACATAAAATGATTTCTTCAGAAGTCATTATAAGTTTTTATTTTTTATTTTTCTTCTATTCAGTTGATTTGTGAATAGTCTATCAACACAATTTTGTAAACAACGATCTTCCATTCAGAGCACGTGATCGAATCAGCGGGAATTTATGTTGTCCGGCTTGATTTCATTGTTTCCGATATCTAAAACGGGGAGAACTTCATTATTACAAAGCATGGCTTTGTAATGAGGAAGTTATTGCCTTAGAAAATGAAGTCGGCCTCCCGGGTTCAAATCCTAGACGATGTTGTTTACGTTTCACCTCACAGTAATTCCATTATGAAAGATATTGAACTTTTTAATTTCTTTATAATCATTTGTTTCTACACATATATATATAATATTTAACAATGTAATTTAATAATCTGCAGCGTAATGGCTAATTTTTTCGACTACAATATTTTAGGAAGTGAGTTCAAACTCCAGTCACATTATTACTTTCGGACTAATACGCTCGAAGATGGCATGAGCCTCATTATACCTCAGCTGTTTGTTAAATATTCTTCCAAGCTGTGGTCGTATCGATACTGCTGTATGGATGCACTACCTGCGCTAACAAAACGTCTGGAGAAAAAGCTAGACGGCAATTACACAAGAATGCTGCGAGCAATATTGAACAAGTACTAGAGGCAACACCCCACAAAGCACCAACTATACGGCCCCCTTCCCTCTTATCACGAAAACTATCCAAGTTAGACAAACTAGACATGCAGGACACTGCTGGAGAAACAGGGAAGAGCTCATACGTGATGTAATCCTATGGACCCCCATATATAGCCGTTCAAAAGCAGGACGACCAGCTCGAACATACATACAGCAACTATGTGAGGATACGGGTTGTAGTCCTGAAATCTGCCAAAGGCGATGAACGATAAGGAGAAGTTGCGAGAGAGGATCAGTTGTATCCGTGCTGGCGGCACGACATGATGATGATAATGATGATTTGTTAAATTCTAACACTACTGTCTTTATACAAGGATGGATTTGGTATTAATTAACTCACGAAGGTTAATATGCTATTAAATAAAGAAACCAAATCAAAGCAATACTACAATTAATTATTTGTTCACAGTTATATAATCCACGTATTCCAATCGAATATCAATAATTTCAGAAAAAACCAACTTGGTACTTAAAAAGGATTTAAATACTTACAACTATTCCGGATCACGGTGGACCTAGAAATAATGGCAATTAAGGTATACTCCACACATCCACTGTTCTAGAACTGGAGCCTTGTTCCCAGATGCTGTTTCGGTTTGGTTTCTTTGTTTTTTAACTTATCACACTTCAGGGCTTATTTAATGCCCAAACCGTCTATGTAGTTTTCCTATTTCACACATATCTAGGGGGATAAGGGGTTTCCTAATTTTTTAAATTGTATTAGTCCAAAAGTGAATGAAATAGGGCGTCTGGAGTTTGAAACTTTGGTTCACTCAACGGTGATTCCTTCTTCACCAGATTCAGTTTAGTCTACCATCGAAGAGAACTCCTTATCAGCTGGGCATGGCTTTGCACCGCTGCATCGGATGCAGTTAAAGTATTCTATTTGACTGGTCAAAAGCTTCGAGTTGAAAGACTATGACCTGAATGTGTTGGACTACTGAATAATTACGTGAAACTTTTAATACATTTCATTACCCGAGGTCATAACGTTATTGTTTTACATTCTTTAAAACCCTTTCGTCCAAATGAATCATTCCAGTACGCAGTCTCAATTGGACTGAAGAAGCTCTTAGGGAGGCATTTAAGCTGGTATGAATAATTGGGCAAAATAAGCCATGCAGGAATAGCTTTGGTAGCTCATTCAGCTTGGATTGTACAATACACTAACTGCATCTCTACAAAGGAGTAAGCACTCGCTCCCATTGAATGTCCTGGGTATGTCCGTTAACCATTTGATGGTGAGGCTTAATTTCTGGAATTTTGGGGATTGTGAAATATCCATTCTTTGCCATTGCTCCTAGGTCCAGTCTGGCATGGACTTGTAGTACCTGATGAGACCTCATCTATGGGTCAAATAGAACTGCTTGCCTATTTAACTGTGTACAAAAATGACCGATGCTTTATTGAATCGTTAGTATTACATAGTCATAATTGTAACCTTTTAACAATGTAACAAAAATAGAAAAACATAATTTTGTGCATACATATTATTCCAACTTAAAGAATATTATCTTAAAAACTATTCCCTTATTTATCATATATATCTATTTATTCAGATGTATGCAAACTAATGATTGATATTGATATTGACTTTTTAATATTGAATAGCAATGATTAAAACCATTTAGTTTTGATTCTAAAAAGAACTCGTACAGGTGAATATCGATACTTGAAATCATTTAACTGTGAGCAAAGACTTATTCAATAATGTTTCCAGCAAACTATTTGCATACAGGGCATATGTTTAATATATATATATATATATATATATATATATATATATATATATATATATATATATATATATATATACAGAGGATTTAGCAGTAAATAACCGTCAATGTTTGATATATTATAAAACCCTACCAAATCAAATCACATATTCAATACACACACACACACACGCACACACACACACATATATATATATATATATATACGAACATAGATATTTTGGCTATAAAATAAGATATATATATATATATATATATATATATATATATATATATATTTGTCATTAAATAACCTACAATGGTTGATATGTCATAAAACCCACCAAAACCAAATCATAGATATTTAACATATATGTATAAAGATTATTTGGCATTAAATAAACATTATTACTTGATCTGCCATAAACCAAACTAAACGAAATTATATATATATATATATATATATATATATATATATATAGTAGAATTTTTGGGCATTAGATAACCTACAATGGTTGATATGTCAAAACCAACTGAACAAAATCATATACACTTAATATATATGTATAAAGTGTATTTGGCATTAAATAATTTATACTGGTTGATATGCCATAAAACCTAACCAAACCAAATCATATATATTTAATATATATGTATGAAGAATTTTTGGCATTAGATAACTTATAATGTTGATATGCCATAAAACCCAACCCAACCAAATCATATATATTGGATTTATATGTAATAAGTGGACTTGTCTCAAAATAATCTACAATAGGGGAAATGCTATATAGCTCTAGAAATAACTCCGTTGTTTAGGTGGATGCTAAGAGATTTGTAGACTTCTATCTACACGTGTTTATAGTCCACAAAAAGCTTTCTTTGCTATGACCAACCTATAACATGTTGTTTGGGTAATAAAAATCTTGATGAGAATGAAAAACAAGGAATAGATAGGGTAAAGAAATTTATTCTGCAAAATAAGAAACTAAGGCTTGATGAGTAGGATATTTCATGCAGAACCGGACAAAATAGGAGCTGAACTGCCAAAAACCACAGATCTGTCCCTATCTGTCATCACAGTTGAAGGGTCTTCAAGACTGCATCCAATGTCCGCACAAACCTTTTTAAGACTGCACTAGTGTGGCATGTGTCGGCAGACATACAAAAATGTGTTCCTTCTTACATCTGCAACACACACACACACACACACACACACACACATACACATACACAAAAATCTCGTGGGTGAGTGGTAGAATCCTGAATTGGCGTTAGAGTCAGCCAGGTTTCGATCCCAGCTTCGGGAATCTAGCCTGTCTAGCCACACTGATGAGTTCTGATAGAATGAAACAGTCTGTCTATGGATGACAATACATCATCATTATCATCATCATGTCATGCCGTTAGCACGGATATCCCTGACCCTCTCTCGCCACTTCTCCCTATCGTTCATCGCCACCGGCAGGTCTTCAGGACTACATCCCGTATCCTCACATAGCTGCTGTATATATGTTCGAGCTGGTCCTCCTGCTTTTGCTCGGCCATATGTGGGGGTCCAAAGGAGTACATCGCGTATGAGCTCGTCCCTGCTTCTCCAGCAGTGTCCTGCATGTCTGGTTCGTCTAACCTGGATAGTTTTCGTGATGGGAGGCAGTATGGCCATATAGTTGGTGCTTTGTGGGGTGTTGCCGCCAGGACTTGTTCAATATTGCTCGCAATAGTCTTGTGTAATTACCGTCTAACTTCTTCTTCAGCCGTTTTATTAGCGTCCAAGTAGTCCATCCATTCAGCAGTATCGACACGACTGCTTCCTGGAATAAACTGCGTTTCATTTAATCGGTCAGATCTGATTTCCATATGATCGATAGCTTATCGATAGCTGTCCATGCCGTCGTTAGCCGCGTGTCGATGTCTTTTTCGGTTGATGAGACACAGCTTCCTAGGTAGGTGAATTTGTCTACTAGTTTAGAAAGTTTCCCACTAATGTGGAAATGTAGCCTGTTTGATTAAAGCACATATATTCAGTTTTGTTTGCATTCATATGGAGGTTAATGCCTGCGGCGGCTTGTTCCAAACTATGCTGTAGTGTTTCGGCTTGCTTGGGTATATATATATATATATATATATAAATATATATATATATATAACAAAATTCTAATTATTTAGAAATGCATTGCTAATACTTCCATAAACATGCTCTAGAAATTAGATATGATTTGGTTTGATCAGTGCTAATGACAAAATAAAGTTTCTTATCTGTTGAATAGGAATGCAATTCTGATCATCTTACCGAGAGGGGTGTGTCATTGGCGGAGGGGTTATTGTAGTGAACTGCGAAATCTTAGGAAGCGAGTTCGAATTCTACTCTTGCTATTACGTTCTCTTATCAATGATTACCCTTTAAAAATATATGACACTCCTAGCTACGGGTCAAAGCGTACCTCTTCTGTTTTTCTCTATGTATTGCTTTGATATTAAATAACCCAGGAAGGTTTATATATTATCAACTAAAGATGGTTCGTTGGTTGTTTGGGTTTTATGGTATATCAACATTTGTAAGTTATTTAATGCCAAATCCATTTTTTAAAAAAATAATCAGTTCTATTTCAAACAAATCAGTTTACCATGAGTACACAGTATAATAGTCAAAAACATTTGTATTTCAAGCTATTTATTTGAATCAAATGGTTTTAATTCAGCTAATTCAGTTTAGTACGAGTATAGATTTTGTTTATACACAGTTAAATGTCAAAACAGTTCTATTTTAAACAATTCAGTTTAGCGTAAGAACAGTTTCAATGCCAAAAACAGTTCCATATCAAACAATTTAATTGTCAAAAACATTTCTTTTTAAACCTATTCAGTTTAGTCAAACACTTCTAATTTAAACAATTCAGTTTAGCATAATTATGCAGTTTAGTTCTATTTAACCTATAGATAGGGTCCAATCAGGTGCTACCATTCTGGGCCAGTGTGGACCTGGGAGCAATGGCAATGAAGGGGTTCTCCGCATTTCCCAAAGCTCCAGCATCACTGGAATCTCACCATTATATTGTTTAGTGTCATATCAAGGACACTTTTTGCGGGGGGCTTACCCATCTCTAGAGGGGCTGTCGGTGTATTTTACAGCCACAGTCGTCTAGGCAATACACTGAGTTAGATGTCAAAACAGTCTTTTTTCAGATAATTCAGTTTAGTATTAGTACGCAGTTTAGACGTCAAAACAGTTCTATTTCGAGCAATTCAGTTTGCCAAAAGTTTGTAGTTTAAATACAAAACACAGTAAAACTCAAGAGACCACGGTTTAATTCTATTTAACCCATAGATCAGAGTGGACCTGGGAGTGATGGCAATTATTGGGTACTCCGCATTCCCTAAAGTTCCAGCATCACTGGAACCTCACCATCAGGTTTTTAGTGTCATATCTAGAACACTCGTTGGTGGTGGTGGGGGGTCTTACCCCTCTGCAGAGAAGCAGTCGGTGTTTCTACAGTCCCAGATGACAGGGCAAATCGAATAAAGAAACCAAGCAAACCGAATTGCTGATAATCACTGAAAACCAAGGAAGCCTTAATGTCAGTGATCAGAAAATAAAGCAAATGGTAATACCAGAAATGATATATTCTCTGCAAAATGTACGATATGATCCTTTGTTTTTTCGAGGCATTACGTTTGCTCAGAGATACGTATGTTAAAGCCCACATTATGGAAACATTGAATGCCACATATAAATCTTCGATAACTGCTTTCCGAATTTGAAACCTTCTCCCGTTCATCTATAAAACACTGGAACAAATGATTAAAAAAAAGTATTAACTAAAATATGATAGATTTTAGGGGATTGAAGAATAACCGTTTTTCTGAAGTTAGAAAACTTTTTGCTCCTATGTAAGCTAGGGAAAAGAAAAAGAAGAGAAATATGTAATCCCATGTTAGGAATATGATTAATGTTCCAAAAGGAATTAGGTGTAAGTGTACAAAATTCATCAATCTTTGAGAAACTGCGTTAAAATAAAATGAAAAAGATAAATTAATAAAAATAGAAAAAAAAATTTAAAAAATGCTACGGCAATGTTTGATAAGAAATAAATTATGTTGCGCAGCGTTTTCAAAAGTCAAAATAAAACGCAGATCTACGCATGCGCGTTGCAAACGTAGCCACATCTCAAAAAAGTAAAATAAGCGTACCAAATGTACAGAAATAAACACACACACACACACACACACACATATATATATGCAGAGATTTTAATACATATATACAAATATATTTTAGATTTTAATATATATATATATATATATATATATATATATATATATATATATATATATATATATATATATATTTCGTATATGCATATATACGTACACAGCAGAATTTAAAGTAATACCAAAAAACATGCGTTTAGGCAATCAATCTTTGATGAAGAGATATGTGTGTAGTCGATAACTTAGTTATTTTAACATTTATTTCTATTAACATCAAAGCATTATAAAAGGAACTTTCATTTTCTTCCCATATTAAGATTATCAATAAAGTATGTAAAAAATTATATTTTCTTAATCTCTTCAAAACAGGTAAGCATGTATTTCAGTTTTAACTGAGCACTTTCACTCTGTCTCTGTCACTGTATTTCTCTCTCTCTCTCTCTCTCTCTGTATATATTTGTATATGTATGTGTGTGTGTGTGTGTGTGTGTGTGTGTGTGATTAAATTAGATACATTTCGTGTTTGCCTGTTTTATTAACAATCAGTTCAAGTCTTCGAATGCGTCGTTTGACTTCCGGGTGGAATGAATTCAGAAAGGTGACATATTTTTCCAACTATATTCGACTCCATCTTAACCGGAGCCTTCTTTGAGGGAACGAATAATAAAATAACGAAACCATTAACAAGTCATATACATTTATATAAAGATGGGAAGGAAGAACAAGTGGGAGGTGAATTTATGGAAGAAAAGAATTTTACTTGAGGTAAGTGGAAAAATTATCGTAAAAAGTGTTAAAGGTATTTTAAAATGTAACTGATTTATTTAAAGTTAATTTGTTTAATAAGTTTTGTTAATTTTTACAAAGAGAGCTTGGAGAATTGTCCTATTTAAAATAGCACGGTTTAAAGAAAAATTCCCTATTAAACAGACAATCCCTAAAGAACTTATTGCTCTGTATAATTGGTATATTGAAGTCTTTACCAGGAAATTTTAAATATTCATTCATGAATAACTTCTTGTCCTGATGGAATTACTCCCAATTCCGGTTTAACTGGACCAAGAATACTATATATATATATATATATATATATATATATATATATATATATATATATATAAGTGATGTACTTCTATGGACCCCCACATATGGCCGAGCAAAAACAGGAGGACCACCACGAACATACGTACAGCAGATATGTGAGGATACGGGATGTAGACCTGAAGACCTGCCAGAGGCGATGAACGATAGGAAAAAGTGGCGAGAGAGGGTCAGGGTTATCCGTGCTAGCGGCAGGACACTATGATGAAGAAAAAAAAAAAATATATATATATATAAGAATAGCATATATATATATAGTTCTATCCTAGATATTGAGCACTCTCCATATCATATTGCACTTGGTTTGCCACAAACCCACAAGGTGATTTAGTGACATCCACACCGTTATAATATATATATATATATATATATATATATATATATATATATATATATATATATATATATATATATATATATATATGAGAAGAGTACATTTGACTGTGAATCGAACCATTTTCAAGGGGCTAATGTTCTGGACTGTGACTTTGTTATGAGTCCAACCAAGTCGGCTTGGCTGTAGAGTACACAGACTGCATCTCTTTAAAGGGGTAAGTCTGCTCCAACGAATGTCCTCTATATGACATTAAACCATCTGATGGTGACACAAAAGCCTTGGAGCTTCGGGGCGTTTAAGGTACCAACCAAATTTTCATGAATTTAAAATCCAGGCATGCTAATACATTCACTTTGCGCTATTTCACTGGATGAAAGGCAGTAACCCAATATACCCTTAGTCATGAATTAGATAATGACACTGTTCATCTTCTACAAACATCGCTTTGGCATTAAATAACCCACGAAGGTTGATATACCATTCAACAAAGAAAACGCCTCACATTGCCAAAAGTTGTAAATTTTTTTATAGAATTTGAACGAAAGTAATTTTTATTATCTCAAACTATTTTCGATAGAATTACTACAGCCTTTTTAAATATTTTTTTAATTAAAAAAAAAAGGTGACGAAAGCTGCTGAAGGGAACGCTTATATCGTGTAACAGTCACGATTCATATGAAGACGTTGTTAGCCAATGAGGCGTTAAATGTCATCACACAATAGTTTTTAGAACTACGGAATATCCTGGCTTTCACCCAGGCGGCCCGGGTTCGATTCCCGGTGTGGGAACGTAATTGAAAAGGGAGCCTTCGGGTCACCCTCGACTATGGTCGCTAACTTTACTTACTTTACTTATATTGCGTGGCGTTGGTGCTGTAATATTTACCGTCGAAAGAAAATGGATACGGTAACCCGAGTTCAAATACAGGACGAAGCTTTTTGCATTTCACATAGGACTAATAGGATTGGAAAATGAGTGAATCCAACTATTCTCGCCCCAGCGAGTAAATAGTAAAGTAGACCGGCATTTTAATCATTGTATGGCAATCGGTCAAGAAAAAGGAAAACTCTGAATGCAAACCTCTTAAGACTCGCTAAAAAATAACCTTTTATCGCATTCTGCTCGTGCGAAGAGATTGGGGAGTATATATATATATATATATATATATATATATATATATATATATATATATATATAGAGAGAGAGAGAGAGAGAGAGAGAGAGGGAGAGATTAAAAACGAGGTAATCCAAGTAGAAGGAATGATTTATTGAGAAGTAAAGTCGACACTATAGCGTTTCGGTTCTGATAAACCATCGTCAGAACTGTGAGGGATGATATTAGTGATGTTAAATCAACGATGATGATTAGAAATTTTTAAAAATCCAAAAACCTTCGGAAAATTATAAATAAAAAAAGAGCTCTCCTTTTTCTTCCTTCTTTTGATTCGAAATCATTCTTGATAAACAAGCGGAACATAAGTTCTATACACTTTTCCTTATTAGACAAATGACGTCATGAATAAAATGAACGCTAGTTATACGGCTAACTTTTTCTTGTGGTGGAGATTCCCCCAAGGTTTTTGTATTTTTGTATTTTTAAACATCCATCAATGAAATCACATCACTAATATCATCCTTCACAGTCCTGATGATGGTTCATCAGAACCGAAACGTTATAGTGTCGACTTGGCTACTCAATAAATCTCTCCTTCTACTAAGATTAAATTATTATCAATTTTCCGCTATATCGTCGGATTGAACTTCATCATTCATTTCTATATATATATATATATATATATATATATATATATATATAGAATCAACCAAAAATAAATACATATCGATTTGTTATTAACAAAACCTGGGACCAAATATAAAATTGTCACACCGTTCAGACCAAAAATGATATATAGATGTATATAGACAGACATGCGCACGTGCACACACACACACACACACACACACACACACACACACACACACACACACACACACATACAAAGACACATACTTAAGTGTGTGCATATATATATATATATATATATATATATATATATATATATATGAGATTTACATATTTTTCTTCTACTTTTAATTTATATATTTATTTGCAACTTTTAAAGCTTGGCCTCAAATAACACATAATAATATCAATTTTGAATGTTTACTATTTAAGTACAAAATACCCCGGTATATTTTTCCTAGAAGAAAATAAATATTTTATAAAAAATTGTTTGTGAAATCAATAGGTGATTCTCTTTCAGTGTCTGTCTGTCTGTCTCTCTCTCTCTCTCTCTCTATATATATATATATAAGTGTGTGTGTATTTTGAGAGTGAGTGTGTGTGTCTACATGAGAACAGCGCATAAACAGTTAAATTTTGCTTGGTGACTGTTAGATTCTCTTTTATGTGATCAATGGAATAAGTAAATCAGTAAATGGAAAACTGTACATATTGTACTGTATCAGGATATTTGGTGGGTTGTTTGGGTTTTATCGCATATCAACCTATTCAGTTTAGCGTCAGTTTCAATGTCAAGAATAGTTCTATTTCAAACAATTCAATTTAGCATAAGTACTCAGTTAAAAGATCAAAAGAGTTCTATTTCATGTTATTCAGTTTAGCATAACCTCACAATAAGATTGTTTCGTGTCATATCCAGGACAGTCTTTGCGGGGGGGGTCTTACTCCTCTGCAGAAATGCAGTCGGTGTATACTACAGCCCCAGCCAACTGGGCAAATACTTATGTGTGTACAACTTAATGTAATTCTATCTATCTATCTAAGATCGAACCTAGTTGAGATCAGTAAAAATTAAACAGCATAAAAGAAATATTCCTATTTGTCTGAACACTTAAGGTCATTTTTAGACTATGTACCTATGCCTAACTCTTACTTTCACACACACACATATAAAGATAGATAGATAGATCACAATCTCTCACAGCTAAATCACACACACGTGCACGTACTCAAACATCGTGTATAAAAAAAATACACATGCACACACAAACATAAAAAATATATACATACATACATACATACAGAGATATATATATATATATATATATATATATATATATATATATATATATATATATATATATATACCTCTGTATGTATAAATGTATGTATATATTTTTTATGTTTGTGTGTGCATGTGTATTTTTTTTATACACGATGTTTAAGTACGTGCATGTGTGTGTGATTTAGCTGTGAGAGATTGTGATCTATCTATCTATCTATCTATCCATCTATCTCTTTATATATATATATATATATATATATATATATATATGTGTGTGTGTGTGTGTGTGTGTGTGTGTGTGTATGTGTGTGTGTGAAAGTAAGAGTTAGGCATAGCTACATAGTCTAAAAAGGATCTTAAGTATTCAGACAAATAGGAATATTTCTTTTATGCTGTTCAATTTTTACTGTTCTATATATATATATATATATATATATATATATATATATATATATATATATATATAATGAGTGAAAAAGTGAGAGTAATGCCTAGCAACGCAGTCAAGAGAATATGAATAAATATGAAAAGATGAAGGGGAATGTTTCTTTCATGTTTCTTTTTGACAGCTCTCATCTAGGTTCGACCTTAGGTCATCTTCAAGAAAAACAGTTTCTATGAAAAAAATATTTTAAATAAATTTTTAAGAAAGTTTTCGAAGAAGTTATTATAGATAGCTATTCACCCAGAATGAAACCAATGGATCACAGGAAATTATGTTTATTAAGCAACATTTCCACGCAAACTGTCACGATTTTAGTTGGGATTAAGATTCACTATCACAGAAATGTTGATTTAAAACAATTGATGTTCAAAGAAAAATTGTTTTGGGAGCATGAAGCCCCAGAATCATCATCATAGAGAATACTGAAAAAGATTTGAAAATGAAATCAATGATTAAAAAAAAGGCAAATGGATCAGAAAAATCTGGAAGAATAAAGGCCATTTGGAATTACTATGAAACACTTAAAGATAAGAAAAAAAACTTGGGCAGTATCAGATATCGAAATAAGCAAATATCCAGCAGATCAGCTTCTACATATTTAAAAAGCACTCTTTCCAAGCCAAAATAAAAACTCATTTGCTAGGCTCCTTCCCTCTATCTCAATATATATATATATATATATATATATATATATATATATATATATATATATATATATATATATTCTATCAATGGAAAAAATTTGAAATAGAAAATACTTTTTGTTCAAGAAATGTATATATATATATATATATATATATATATATATATATATATATATATATATATACACACCAGTCAGTACACAGTCATGCATAATTATATATGTATATATATATATATATATATATATATATATATATATATATATATATATATATAATCATGCATGACTATGTACTGACGTGTTTATATTGACAATATATACATCTATATATACGCATCTCTCTCTCTGTCTCTCTCTCTCTCTCTCTCTCTCTCTCTCTCTCTTTCTGCGAAATGTACTGTTTGGCGTTTGCATGTTCATATGCGCAAAACAACGTTATGAAATGCCGATATGATTAAAAAGCAATTTATTTTCTGTGGCGTTTCTTCTTAAAGGATCAGAGATTACATCATGGATAGACTTTCAGCTGGGAGAAATATCAAATATCCAAAAGCAAAAGCCCAAACCTGGCGAACTCCGAAATCTCCGACGCATTACATAAGAAGGAAGACAAGCGCAGGAAAAGGAAGTAGAATCGATTTTGAAATAACAGAGATGAGAGAGCGGCGAGAAAGTACGTTTTACTAATCTAAAGAGAACGGTATACATACTGGCAATGACCGTTGTTTATAGATCTGGAAGTGAAGGGGGAACAACCAAGAGCTGGCATGGATATTGGATATTTTATTGGAAAATGAAAATCAGGATTTTGGAATAGGCAAAATGGAACAGTAGAATTAATCTGGGTTTCGATAGGACAGTTCGTTTACCAAATGGTTTTCCATTCCTTCGACAACGTTTCATCTGAATGTTATTTTTAATGGAATACGCCAGATTCTTTATTCTTCTGTCAGAGGAAAATGGTTACAAAGCTATTTTAAAGAAATATTATGGAATAATCGTCAGTTATTAAATCCTCCCTCGGCTTTTAATATATACATATACATATATATATATATATATATATATAGAATAATACTAAGATATACGTTGCTCAGTCGGCTGGAGCTGTAGAATACACCGACTGCTTCTCTGCAGAGGGGTAAAAAAACAACGCCTGGTAGCACCTGATAGGGCCCTATCTATGGGTTGAATAGAACTAACGGCATACTTATGCTAAACTGAATTGTTTGACTAAACCGAATAGCTTGAAATGGAAATGTTTTTGACAATTAAACTGCGTAATCATGCTAAACAGAATTGTTTGAAATAGAACTGATTATTTACATAAAAACGGATTTGGCGTTAAATAACCTACAAAGGTTGATATGCCAAAAAATCAACCGAACAAACCAACCAACCAACCAAGATATACAATTCTGAAAACATTTGGATTAAAAAAGAAATCCTTGATAAAATGATAATTTAATGGAGAGTGGTCTCCCCCTTGCTTTGATATTTTTTTGGTTATATAAAACATATTTCACAACTGTCCTTAACTGACGGGTCTATTGATTTTTACGATTTATCAACTTGGCTTGGGTTATTTTATACCAAGATGGTCATGGTACATCAATATCTACATTTAAAAAAAAATTGTTTCAAAGTAAAATTTTGGCGCTCAGTCCTATGGGAGAAGAAAAATTTTAACTGTCCTATTAGATTAACAGAAGGGACTGAAACATTCTGGGTCTGAGTGGAGCTGGGAGTAATGGTGATGAAAGGGTACAAGGCACACCTTCGATCACCAGAATTGAATCCTGAACATCAGATATACTTTGATATCATATGTAGGATACTGTTTTTGTGAGTTTGTTGGGGGCTTACCTATTTGTAGAGGATAGAATAAGCGTATTGTGTGTTGCGGTGACAAGATGAAAAGAGTCCCTGAAGAAACAGGAACTGTCAATAATTTGTTAGACGGAGTCAAACTTTTTCACGGTCAAAAATAACCATTCAGCAAAAGTTCTCATCTATACCGAAAAAGAACTGAAAACAATTGCTATTTTATTTTATTTTATTTTATTTTACAATCTTGTCTATAAATCTTTACTCAGAACGATTTTATAGTTATTTTCGCTTTGATAATTTCTCATAAAGATACTTGGTTTACACTTATATTTTTCTAATATCCCATATTAGCATGTAATCAGATTCATGTGATTTTCAAAGAAATATTGTTTTACTTGACACGAAAATGTTTAAATTGAATAGAAAATAATGATACGATATAAAAGACGCAAAAAAGAATTCAAACAACAATTAAGTAATAAAGTAGAGTTGGCGACCGTAGTCGAGAGCAACCCGAAGGCTCCCTTTTCGATAGCTAAAACAACATGGTGTAGGGGAGGGTGCTACTCCTTTCCCTGGATTGTTCCACTTTAACCTGGATCTGTACTTTATAATACTGAGTGTTAAGCAAGGCAGCATCAAGTACCATTTTTTGAGTCTTTAGTATGACTTAACCCGGGGCATTGGCGAACACTCTAACCATCATGCCAACTACAATTAAAACACATTTAAAATGTATATATGATACAATAGAGTATTATACAGGGTTTACATCAGAATATTGAGAGAATATTGTAATTCAATTTATCGTTTTTTACAAATTGAGACAAAAATATTATTTTAATTCTGTAATGATTTAAAGATAATTAAATTCTTCCCTGTGTTGTTTATGTTGATTTTAAAATGTTCGTTATGAGCAAGTCACAAGGTAAATACATTAATTCTTTTGTGCTAAGTATTCTTTAAAAAATATATGACTAAACCCTGTTTTAGTGTTCTTAAAGATTTAGCAATTGTAATATTATATCGGAAGTTACTTGAGCTAGTTTTACGTCGTTTGTTCTTAGATTACAACGAGTTATAATTACTTTACGTCAGAAAACAGGTTACGTCAAAGCTTTTGAAATCAATTAATGACGTATTGTGAAATTCATTTTGACAGTAAGGGAGATGAATATTTTCATGTTTAATGGGCATATTGTTTACTATTAACCCGAGCATAATACATCTATTAGTATATCTACAGCAGAAAGTAAGGGAGGAATGTTTAGCGTAACGGTTATCGTGATAAGAAAAAAAATAGGCGAGCCAAGTTCAAATTCTGGATTAAGCTGTTTGCTTTTCCCTTCGTGTAAAAACTCTTGGGAAAAGACTGAATTAATCTCTTCTCTCTAAAGCTATGGATAGGTAATAGGGTTCTTCATCATTTGAATTGGGTTCTTCATCATTTATAAAACAACCCTCCTTGGGGACGGAAAACTATAAATTCAAACCAGCTTTAATACACTAAAAATCTTAGTTGTCTGAATTTCTAAGACAAAGGTTAATGATTTTTTTGTTTAAATTTCTGTTTGGTTTGGTTTGGTTTGTTGGGTTTTATGGCATATCAACCTTTGAAGGTTATTTAACGCCAAATCCATTTTTATGCTAATAATCAGTTCTGTTTCAAAGAACTCAGTTTAGCATGAGTATACAGTTTAATTGTCAAAAACATTTCTATTTTAAACAAATAAAGCTGTTATATATAACAATTCAGTTTAGTGAACGTACAGTTTCAATGACAAAAACAGTTCAATTTCAAATAATTCAGTATAGCATAAGCACGCAGTTTAAATGTATGTACAGTTTAATTGCCAAAAGCATTTCTATTTCGAGCTATTCAGTTTAGTATAAGTACAGATTTTGTTTACTCACAGTTACATGTCAAAACAGTTCCATGTCAAACAATTCAGTTTTGTGTAAATACAGTTTCAATGTCAAAAAATAGTTCTATTTCAAATAATTCAGTTTAGCATAGGCACGCAGTTTAAATGTAAGTACGGTTTAATTGTGAAAAGCATTTCTACTTCCAGCTATCCAGTTTGATCAAACAATTAAGTTTAGCATAAGTATGCCGTTAGTTCTATTTAACCCATAGATAGAGGTGCAGTCAGTGTATTATACAGCCCCAACCGATTGGGCAATACACATAGTTAATGTCAAAACAGTTTTATTTCTGGTAATTCAGTTTAGCATAAGTACATTGTTTAGATGTCAAAACAGTTCTATTTCGAACAATTCAGTAGCGTTAGTACGCAGTTTTAATCTCAAAACAGTTCTATTTTAAACAATTCAGTTCAGCATAAATACGCTGTTTAAATGCACAAGAACAGTAAACGCCAAAAACCGTTTAGTTCTATTTAACCCATAGATAGGAGCCTTATCAGCTGCTACCACTCCGGGCCAGAGTTGACCTGGGAGCAATGGCAATAAAGGGGTACTCCGCATTCTCCAAAGCTCCAGCATTGCTGGAACCTCGTCATCAGGTTGTTTAGTGTCATATCCAGGACACTCGTTGGTGGATGGCCTTGCCCCTCTGCAGAAAAGCAGTCGGTGTATTCTACAGCCCCAGCCAACTGAGCTAAATTTCTGAGACAAAGCTTGATGATTTTTTTGTCTAAATTTCTAAGATAAAGCTTGATGACTTTTTTTTGTATTAATTTCTGTGACGAAGCTTAATGATTCGTATCATTAAGGGTTTTGGACTATTGTCTTCATCTTTATTGTTATTGTCCAGCAGGACACATAGCGTAACTGTTATAGGCGTTGGTTCCCTAAGCTTCTGAGGAGACTATCATCTGGAGGTTGCAGGTTAAATCCTGACTGCAAGCACCTAACCCTTAAACCCGGTTATGGGTAACGGAATCAGAACAGGCGCACCGCCTAGATTCAATAAAGGACGTAGTTCGAAGTTCCGTGTAGGTTCCTGAGTTCGACAAACACCTGAAGAAAGCCGGATGACATATCGGCCGAAACGTTGTGGAAATAACAATAAAGATGAAGACAATAGTCCGAAAACCCTTTATGATAAAAAACTAAAAAAAAATTGACCTTGTGTAGTAACATGTTACTTGCGTAGAGGTTAGATAAATTCATGTATCGAATATGCAAACTTTGTTTAATCCCGACTCCACAGTGGCTGCTATACAAAGAAGAAAGAGATATAAATGATGAAAATAGTAAAACAAAAATATCTATGTCACGGTTTCTCCTGCCCAAAGTATTTTCCTTTTTTGTAAATGAGCCCATGAAACTATATGGCCAAAAAAAAAGTGAAATGCATATATATTTCCATTGTGTTTCATTTATTAGTCTGTGGATAGAAAAAATCAAAAGTATTCCTCGGGAAGCCTGCCAATAGTCACGTGGACCTTTTTAATTTCAGATCCTTCCGATTAAACGACCGAAAACAATTTCAAAGACACAAAGTCATTAAACGAATATGTTGATATGGGCTCCTTAGAAAGAAAGGCAGGAACGAGAAAGCCCACCGTAATTACGCCTATCCGATTGTATTGAAGCCAAACTCGCAAAATAAAAACATATCCGGGACATATTTATAGAACATTTTTCGGTATACCCATACCCATACCCATAAATATTCTTTTTACCCCACCACCATTTAAATTACACATCGCACACGTTCGCACACGAACCCGCTGTAATATCTAGATGCAAAAATAAATAAATGAAAACAATATCAAAAAGGAAAAAAAGAAAATCGTTGCAATGAGAGTACTTAATTGTTTCTTAGGTTGTACTTCAAATGCATTTAATTGGTTCTTTTGCAATAGATTGCACATTTTTATAATCTTAATTGTATCTCTGGGTTATATAATGGATGAATGATTTTTGTTGTAAAAAGAAAGCGTGAGATATTATTATTATTATTATTCACTCATTAGAGCTTTTCACATCAGCGTTAACCGATGGTTTTTCACTGGAGTCTAAATGACAGCAAGTCTCCTCAAGTCTCCAGGACTCTTCTTTGTATTCTGGCCGTTCTCAATAATGCTGTCGTTTAGATGGTTTCTACTCGTCCGCCAACTTCCAAGTCCGCTAGTCCCTTTAATAATCCTTTAGTTACTGTTCCATACGCACCAATTACAATTGGTATAATTGTCACCTGCATGTTCTACAGTTTTTTTCAATTCCCTAGCAAGGTCGAGGTACTTATCCCTCTTTTCACTTTCTTTCAGTTTTATTCTGTGGTCAGCCGAGACAGCAAAGTCGACTATTTTGCAAGTTCTCTTTTTTTTGTTTATTATTAGGTCTGGTTTTCTGGCCGGGATTTGGTGACCCGTTTGTATGTTAAAGTACCATAGGAGTTTATGCGTGGCATTTTCTAGGACAGGTGCTGGGTTGTACATATACCATTTGTTAGTACGGTCGAATTTAAATTTCTTACACATTTCCCAGTGAATCACTTTACCGACCCAGTCGCGTCTCGCCTTATACTCCCGCTGTGCTAATTTGCTGCATTCGCTTATATGAATGATGTTTCATCTCTTCTTCTTATTATTATTGTTTTACTCCTCTCAGAGTTTTCACCCAAGGATTAGCCGATGGTTTCTCACTGGAGTTTGAGTGACGCAAGTCTCCTCAAGTCTACGGAACTTTTCACAGTATTTTGGTCAATAGTTTGGATGGTCTCTACTCATCCTCTTATTTTCCAAGTCCTCCAGTTTCGGTATCAATCCTTTTGTGACTGTACCAAGAGCACCAATCACATTTGGTATAATCTTCACTTTCATGCTCCATAGATTTTTAAAAATTCTCTAGCAAGTTCCAGGTACTTATCTTTCTTTTTGTTTTCTTTCAATTTTAGTCTGTAGACAGCCTGCATAGTAAAGTCCACAATTCCGCACGCACTCTTTTTCTGGTTGATTATTTCTAGGTCTGGTCGTCTGGCCAAGATTATGTGATCCGTTCGTATCGCAAAATCCCAGAGGCGTTTATGCGTCTCATTCTCCAGGAAGAATTCTGGGTTGTGCATTAACCATTTGATCGTATGGCCAAATTTCAATTTCTTGAAAAATTCACAGTGAAATTTTTACCCACCCCGCAGTCTTTATTATTATTATTATTATTATTATTAATTCTTCAGATTTTTTCATATCAGCTAACGCTGATGGTCTTTTCCTGAAGTCTGAGTGACAGAAAGTCTCCTCAAGTCTCCAGAACTCTTCTCAGTATTCTGTCTAATCTCAATAATGCAGTTGGTTGGATGGTCTCCACTCGTCTTTTTATTTTCAAGTCCTCCAGTCCCATTATTAATCATTTGGTGACTGTACCAAGAGCACCAATTATAATTGATATAAACGTCACTTTCATGTTCCACAGTTTTTTCAGTTTCCTAGCAAGGTGAAGGTCTTTATCCTCCTTTTGATTGTCAATCAATTGTATTCTGAGATCATCTGAGACAGCAAAGTTTTGCAAGGTCTCTTTTTTTTTGTTGATTATTATAAGGTCTGGTCATCTGGCCAATATTAATTGATCTATTTGAATCTCAAAACCTCAGAAGAGTTTGTGTGTTACACTGCAGGACTGATGTTGGGTTGTTCATATACAATTTGTTCTTATGGTCAATTTGAAATTTCTTGTACAATTCGCAGTGGATTACTTTACCCACCCAGTCGTGTCTAGTTTTACTCTTTCTGTGCCAATTTGATGCATTGTCTTATCATGTGATTGATGGTTTCTTCTCTGTCGCCACATAACCTTCATTTGCTCTTTTTGCGTCTTATCTATTCTTGCTTTGATATTATTGGTCATCAATTATTATCAAGAGAGATTACGTTTCCTTTTCTAATTAACATCAATGGTTTTTCGTGTGAGGTGTTGCTTATTAGTCGTTTAAAACGCCCATAGAATTGTTTTCTTCACATTTTTGTTTTCTTGTTATTGTCGTTCTGTCACTTCTCGTGTTGTCAGTATTGTTTCTAGTGGTTGTAATCAGTCTTCCTCTACGCTTCTGTATATAGTCTTCAGGTCGTCGTATTCATGCGTCATCACTGTCTTTAATGCTGGTAAGTCCTCTTCCTCCTTCTTTTTATGGCACATATAGTCTGTCAACGTCATCTCTGGGATGCATAGTTTATAGTTTTTTTGTTCTCTTGTCAATTTGTCTATGTTTTGCTCTGGTCCACTTCAAGAATGGTCTTGAATGTCTTACGAAGGGAACAGCCCAGGTATTTATTCCTTTGATAAGGTTTCTGCTATATAGTTTTGTCTCGAGCAACTTTCTGGTTCTTTTGAAATAATCTCTTTTAATTTTTCCTTTTATCTCCATTTGTTTGATGGTGTCAGTTTCCAATATCCCCAAGTATTTGTAGATTTCTTTTTCTCCAAGTGTGTCCTTTTCCGCTTTTCATTACTTGCTCAGTGAATTTTTCTATGCCAAATCCCATTCCTATGTCCTGATTGTATATTCTAACTGCATGTGCTCGATTTTCCAGTTCTTTTTCATTTTTTGCAAACAGTTTGATGTCGTCCATGTACATTAAGTAATTGATCTTTTCCTGCGATCTACTAAGTTTGTACCCGGCTGTGCATTTTCTGAGTATATGGTTGAGTGGCATCATCGCATTTATAAATAGTAATGGTGATAGTGTGTCTCCTAGGAGTATACCTCCTACGATTATGTTTGAGCTTAGCTTTTCCCTCCTGCTATCAATTCTCTCTCCAGGTTTTCATGGTTTTCACGATTAAGTTTATGACTTCATCTGTTATTTTTACATTTTGAGACAGCGTATTATACAGCTTTGTGGGGGCATATTATTACTATCATTATTATTTTTTGAAAGTTTTTCACTCCAGCGTCAACTGATTTTTATTTACTGGATTCCAAGTGACAGCAAAACTACTCAAGTTACCAGGACTTTTCACAGTATTCTAGCTGAAGAAAAAATTCTATAGTTTTGACTCGGTTCGTCCTTCGGTTTTCAAGTCCTTCTGTAAGGACACATCGCACAGTTTATAAGCCGTTTGGATGGAAAATTGAGTAAAACCATTTCGATGTTGCTGCTTCAATCCTAACTAAAAGTAAGAATAGCAAGGAATCTTTACTCCAACTTAATATTTGTACTCGGTCATGGTACACAGAATTTGAACAGTCGACCCCTGTGGTTCAAATAAAGGGTTCAGTTCGAGATTCTGTGTGGACTCTCGGGTTTGACATGAAATAACTGAAGAAGCCTAAAGGGCATATCAGCCGAAACGTTGTAAGTATAATAATTAAGATAAGGTCAAGTCCGAATTATCTAAATGAAAACGATCGTCTCATTCTTTGTCGTAGTTAAACTTTAAATGAAGGTGTGATAATTCATCGTAAAAATTTTTTGGCCGCTTTCTTAACTTTGTTCCGTGGTCTCTTTCTTAGTATCCTCGTTAGAGAATCATTGGCATCTGATTGCTTCTTTTATGTATTACAACGAATAAAGGCCCAAGGTTGCACCATTAAAATGCAAACCCTCTTCGTTTAGTTTTAAAATGCCTTTACAAAAAAATCTAAATCAAAATCTTCTGGACCATAATTACGTTCAATGGATAAACTTCTGTGAATGAGGAAAAGTTACTTTAAAAAAGCATCTAAATATATAGACTTACTGAAAATTTTATAATGGATTTTTATTTTCTAAATTGATGACTTTTAGCAATATTATACTATTTTTATCACTCCAGTTTTCTCCCTATTCATTTGATAAACCAGGTCGTCTTGGGTTGTTGAAAACACCGACGGCATCTCTGCAGAGGAGGAAGACTACCCAAGCGAGTGTCCCTGATATGAAATAAAACAATCAGATGATGAGGGTCAAACCCTGGAGCATTGGCAAATATGGAGTATGCCTTAATTGCCATAGGTCCCAGGTTCACTCTGATCCGAAGTGGTACCACCTGATTGGGTCCGACAGAACTGTTTGACTTTTGAAACTGCTTGAAAACAAATGACTTATCCAAAATTAAATTGTTAGAAATAGTGCTGTTTGATCATTTAGCTGTGTGCAAACATATGTTTAATAGTAAATAGAATTGTCTGTGTTTGATAGAAATACTTGAAACCATTTAATAGTGGGCCAAAAATAAGTGAGCACTGACTTGTTTAAAAATGTTATTAAGGATATGTTTTTACAAATCGTATATATCTAATATATATGTAAAAAATAGCATTAAATTAGCTACAATTTTTGACATGCCATAAAACCTAATCGAACCTAAACCTATTCCTTCCACACACAAACTAACGCACACATGTTTATATACAAAGTGTGCGTGTGAACAGATAGAGACATAGAGAAAGAAATACATATATGTGTATGTATAAGCATTCATGATATATATATATATATATATATATAATGCAGGAAGAGGCTATACGTAGGTAAACAAATGTACGTGTCATAAAGTAGATTAATGGACGCACTGTCATATTTTTCTCAGAATATTCAGACTATTGTCATCTCCATACTGCTAACATTACGGCCGAAACGTCCTTCGGCCTTCTTCTGGCTTTTCATGTCAAACTCGAGAGTCCATATAGAATGGTCAGAGTGACACTATTATCAGAAAACGCCGTATTTTCAGCTGGATGGCAAAAAAATGACTAATTTTGCTAAAGAAATATTTCAAAATGAGATAGGGCAGTCGGCCGGGGCTGTAGAATACACCGATCGGATCTCTGCAGAGGAGTAAGAGTCCTTCAGCGAGTGTCCCGACTATGACACTAAATAATCTGATGGTGAGGCTCCAGAAATCCGTGAGCTTTGGTGAATGAGTAATATCCTTTCATTGCCATTGCGCTCAGTTTCCCTCTGGCCCACAACAATTGCACCTGATAGGGTCCTATCTATGAGTCAAATAGAACTGTTTGACATTTTAAACTCATTGCAACAAATGACTTATACTAAATTGAATTATTTCAAATGGAAGGGTTTGATCATCTGTGAGTAAAAAATAATTGATATTTAAATCAATTGTTTGTGATACTTAGCAATACTTGGAAATCCAATCGGTTATTTCGTCACTGGTTAATCCTGTTCGCAGCGCCATGTAGAATATTGGTCAGCTCGCAACCAGCAGGTCAGTGGACGGCCTATTTGCCAAGAATTTGGAGGTGAATAGACACCTCTCATGTAAATGTGTTGGGCAGGTCCATCCTAGTAAAGTGGATCAATCCACAAGCTGGTAAGGGACTCTCCTATAAAAGAAGTAAACTTAGTTGGCTAGCTTTTAAAGGAGGCAGCCATGTTACTTTTGACTTCTACAGGTGAGTGCTGTATATTGTTATTCTATACTAAGCTACTTTTTTGACTTATGCTACATAGAATCGTTTGAAATAGAATTGTTTGATCATTTAACTGTGCGTAAACAAAGGACTGATGCTTAAAAGGATTCTTAGTGATACATAGCAATAATTGAAACCATTTAACTGTGTGCAAAAGAATACGCTTAGGTTTATTTAAAAACGTTATTAACAAAATGTATTTACAAATTATGTATATTTAATGCATATGGATGAAGAGAATTTGACATTAAAGGACATAAAATGGTTGATACAAACCAAACTAAACCAAATCAAATCAAATGTGGTTGGTGTTTTCTTCTTTTCAAACATACTGTATTAGCTAGTGAGGGAGATTAAGCCAGTCTTCTGAAATATATATATATATATATATATATATATATATCATATTGACAAAATATAAAATGTGGATTTCAGTTAACTAAAGATTCAACACAGAGATAATATAGCTAAGTTACATTATCTTATATACACATCAATCTGTGCATTCTCTCTAATGTAAGCTCGTCCTAAGGATTACACAGAATACATGCAGATAGTGCACCCAGATCAAACTTGATATTATCCTTCAGGATGTTTCTGTCTTATATTTTGCTAATATATATATATATATATATATATATATATATATATATATATTATTTAGAATGCTCACTGTTTGTTAAAAGCTTAAATATTTGTGTTGAATGTTAAAAGTGTAAAGGAAATAAAATCATATTAATAATAGAAAAGGGAAAAATATTAACTATTTGCGACTTGTGTTATTAATTTTTCATGCATACATGTGTCTGAAAATGTATTATCTATCTATCTATCTATCTATCTATCTATCTCTCAAGTCTGTTCAATCTATGTAAGTCTGTTAGTATCTATCTATCTATCTATCTATCTATCTATCTATCCTCTTCAATCTATGTAAGTCTGTTAGTATCTATCTATCTATCTATCTGCGCTGACTTCCATTATTGTGAGATAATATTTATTAAAACAGGCCAAGAGTTTAAGTAATTTTTTCTCATCCCGTTAGGAATTTATTGTGCTCGTCCGTTTTTCCTTCATTGAATTTTTTTTTCTATTTTCATTCTTAATTTCGTCTTTCCTTCCTTCCTTCTTTCCTTCCGCCCTTCCTTCCTCTCTTTCATTTCCTTTTGTTAGATCACGAATCAAAACACACAAAAAAACTTCTTTAAATAAATCTATTGATTTGTACGCAGCTACGTGAACGGACACACATTTTCAAATATGCGCACCACAAACAAACGTTAACTTTTCTTGTCCATACAATGCTAAGCTCTATGACAATAATATGAACCCCCCCCAAAAAAAATGAGTAATAAATACATTTAATATAGAAGAACAAAAAAGAATGAATACAATTTTTCACACTCGCATGAAATGGGAAAAAAACAACAAAAAAAAAACGAAGAAAAAACATTGTAATGGAAAATTGAATTTTATGAATTTATATTTTGAAACTTATAAGTAAATGAAATGCACTTTAGATGACGTCAGACTTTTATTTGAATTTAATTTTTATTCATTTTTTCCTTTTTTTCTTTTTTCTTTTTTTTCTTTTTTTGATTATTCGTTCATTTTAATTTAGATTCGTTTATCCAGCAATTTTTGTTATTAATGAAATTTGATTTTTTCTAAATAAGAAATGAGAAAGGTTTGAACCTTATCGCTGATCTCTGTTCGCATGTATAAAACTTCGATATTTATTAACAGTCATGTGTTACATGGTGATGACAAGTGCTGTGTTTTGTGCAATGTTAGAAACATCTTAAAAGCGTATTATTACACAATATACTATTGCTTGTGGCAATTTAATCCTTGAATTTAGTTTTAAATTTAATCAGTTTTAAACAAAACCAAAATGAAATTTTAAAAACGCATTTAAAACAAATTTAAAAAAAATTCAAACTTCTTTAGAATAAATTTATTGTGCGTTTTTCCTTCTATGGCTGATCTTTTTTTATTCGTGTATAAACAAACATGTTTGTTATTAGCATGTCTAACCAATTTTTGTGGAAAAAAATTCAAAGATCAAGTGATTTTATTTTGGCGCCAGTGATAACGGAATAAAAAATCCTGTAGGGACACAATGAATTATAGTCTCTTTAGGATTCGTGGTGTGTAGTCACCTGTGATTCCGTCAATTCATCTCAGTCTCATTCGTCTCTGTTATTTGAACAGTTTGGACATTCCTTTTAATCTTTTTCTATAACTGCTTCGATAATCGTAATCACTTATCTCATCAATGAAACCTAAAGCCCACATAGGCTCAAGAAATACTTTTACTGTTTTGTACCACATTTATGTACTGCTTGTTCAGAGAACAATATGTGAATATTTCATTTGTTAGGACATGTTTGTGCATTTTGTCAATACATCTTGTACGTATATCAAATATGTATTAAACGTTTTTGTTTAGACTCAATGTTCTCGACTCCAAATGCGTCGTATTTCTAATCGATGATCAGCTCAATTCGAACCCTATCTGAAGTCTTCTTTTCAACACAGCGGCCGGTCTAAAATTATTTCAATGTTTGGGCGGTGTAAACATGGTATTTGGAGTTCGATCTCAAGTTGCGCGGTTCCGATTATATTCGGACTAATAATTTTGGGGAGGTGTGAAGTCCCATGTTTCTTCAGCTGTATGTTAAATAATAACTTTTATGAACTAAAAAAGTCGTTTATGTCTCATGAGACTGAAGGATTTGGAAATAAGAGGACAAGAGGAGACCATGCAAACTACTCCATTATTCAGATCGGCCAGAACAGTGTGAAGAGTCCTGCAGACTTGAGGAGACTTGCTGTCACTCAAACTTTAGAGAAAGACAGTCAGGTAACGCTGATGTGAAAAACTCTCTAGAAGTAAATAATAATAATAATAATAATAATAATAATAATAATAATAATAATTGTGATTGGTGCTTTTGGTACAGTCACCAAAGGATTGTTAAATAGACTGGAGGACTTGGAAATAAGAGGACAGGTGGAGACAATCCAAAGTACTGAATTATTGAGTACAGCCACAATACTGAGAAGGTCCTGGAGACTTGAGGAGACTTGCAGTCGAGCAAAATCCAGTGAAAGACCATCAGCTAACGCTGATGTAAAAAATTCTCAAGGACTAAACAACAACAACAACAACAACAACAACAGTAATAATAATAATAATGAGTTTTAATTATAGGAACTCGCCTGGGAACAGTTAAAATTATCTTAACTGAAATTCATGGTTGTGTTTGTAATAATTGATGGATTTTGAGTTTGACAACTTAATTTAGAATTAAGGTGACGGGAAGTAGATCTGGGGAAAAATTAGGAGAAAAAAAAAGAAAAAGAAAAACCTATTCTCTTTCCTAGCATCAATCGTCTTAGTCATTAAGTTTATTTTATTCTCGTTCTTTTCCGTATTTGTTTGGTTTTGTGGGACTTTAAGGCATATCAACCATTAAAAGTTATTAAATACCACATCCTCTTCAAAATTATTATATATAATTTGTAAACGCATAATTTGTAGATACAATTTTCAAAGAGCGCAGGCTCATTTGTTTGCATACATTTAAATGGTTACGCATAGGATTTGTAAGTCAATGGTTTATTGGTAATTTTATTTTTAAATCGTTCATAGCAACTTTATTGGCAAAGAAGTATTACTATTGCTTGCACACAGTTAAATGGTTCCAAATATTCTAACACGAACAGTACTATATAATATTAATCATTTGTTTGTATTCAGTTCAACGGCTTCAAATATTGCTATCTAACATGAATAGTTTTATTTACATGGTTTCAAGCATCGCTATGTAGCATTAACAATTCCATTTAGGCACACAGTTAAAGAGATTTAAGTATTGCTAATCAATACATATAAATCTATACAAAATTACTCCTTCGTTATTACACAGTGAAATGATTCCAAGTATTACAATGTATCACTAATAATTCAATTAAAGATCAGTCTTTTGTTTACACAGAGTTAAATGGTCATATAATTCTATTTCTAACAATCAATTTGACATAAGTCATTTGTTTACTTACCGTTCAAATGTCAAACAGTTCTATTTAATCCATAGATAGCACCTTAGAAGATACAACCACTCCATATCAGAGTAGACCTAAGAGCAATGACAAGGAAGAGGTACTCCATATTCTTCAAAGCTCTAAGGTTGGAGCTTCGCTATCAAATGGTTTAATTTCATATCCTCGACACACCTTGGAGTGGTGGTCATTCTCCTTTGCAGAGAGCAGTCCGTGTATTCTACAGCCCTATCTGACACGGTTATTTCTATATGATCCCAGCAACCTTTGAGAATCGAACTAAACACATTAAAAATATACAAAACAAATTTACTTCTACCATAGTGCGGCGTTGTGGATATTTCTTCTTACTCGTTCGGTGTCAATTATCGTATTTGACAGCATATTAGGTGCTCTTTTTTTTTGCTAAAAATATCTCTTAAAATTTCCTACGTCTTACCTGCTGTATGTTGGTTTAAAATTTGCGATATTCGTCCGAAATTAGCTGCCTGGCAACTCCTATTAGCTTAGACTCGAGAGTAATTTTCATATACCTATTGTCATAGCAGATCAAAAATGTTATCATTAATAAAATTCATTATATTAATTTCATCTCATTTAAGATTAGTACTTTATTTCACTAAAATTTTTTTCTCGATTTGCCCTGCCGAAATTTGGGTGCGTCTTATACACCCGTGTTATTATATGTCGGCAAATACGGTTATAACTGCTTAGAATCAAGAGGTCCAAGCATTAAGTATGACCTGCCTCCTCGCCTAAAAGAGGTAAAAGCTGGTCTTTGTTGTTTTTTGCCTGAGGCACACCTAAATTCGTTTGGCTTTATTTAGTTTCATAGCATATCAACCATTGTAGGTTATCGAAAGCCAAATCCTGTTAATATATATATATATATATATATATATATATATATATATTAGATATATATTTGATTAGTAAACACATTTCGTTGATAACATTATAAAATAAGCATGACCATTTTTTTTAACTCACAGTTAAATGGTTTCAGGTATTGCTATATAAGTCACAATTTAACATCAGTCATTTGTTTACACAAAGTTTGTTCAATTTGATGCATAAATAGGACCCTATCAGGTGCTAACACTCCAGGCCAAAGAGCACCTGGGCGCAATGGCAATGAAGGTGTACTTGATATTCCCAAAATGTCCAAGGCTAGAGCCTTACCATCAGATTTTTTCATGCCATATCCAGGAAACACGATGGTTGAAGTTTCATACCCCTCTACAGAGACGCAGTCGATGTATTTTACATCCCTGCAGACTGGGTTCAAGAGGAATACCGAATTAATCTATGGGTTTTGTTACAGCCACGTGAGTGTTCCGCTTCCTACGTAGCACCCCAAATTAAACCGATCTTTGAGTCATATTTTGGTCGCGTGGTAGTCTAAAATACATAAATACCGCTTATATATTAACGAAGCTTACCTTAATCTGGTTCAAGGTTACGCTTATACAGTTTCTAGCAAGAGTCGGAATATTACAGAGGCAAACTGATCAGCGAATCAACAATGCAAAAAGTTTATGAAGTAGTAATAAAAGGCTATTCGATAAGTTCTTTAAGTGTAACCACGATTCTTAGTAATTATTAACATTATATATATCATCATTATCATCTTGTCGCGCAATCAGCACGGATATACATGACCCTCACTTGCCACCCCTCCCTATCGTTCATCGCTTCCGGTAGGTCCCCAGGACTACTCCCCGTATCCTCATAGAGCTGCTGTATGTAGGTTCGAGCTGGCCGTCCTGCTTTTGCACGGCCATGTGAAGGGGTCCATAGGAGTACATCACTTATGAGCACGTCCCTACTTCTCCAGCAGTGTCCTGCATGTCTGGTTCGTCTAACTTTGATAGTTTTCGTGATGGGTGGTAGGTGGCCGTACAGCTACTGCTTTGTGTGGTGTTGCCTCCAGGATTTGTTCAATTATTTATATAACGAAATTTATTCTAACAATGGATCGGAGCTAATTTGTTAGCGCGCAAGGATTACCATTGTTTGCACAAAGTTAAATGGTTCCAAATATTCTAACACGAATTGCTCAAATTAATAGTAATCTTAACTGTTTTAGTATACTAATGATTAATCAAGGTACTATTTACAATGCACGCTTTACTTTTGATCTTATTTACCAAAATACTCTGGTACAAGGAAAATGATTTGAATATTTCGTCACAATCGAAGTCGTTACACCAAAAATCCGTTTTAAAAATGAATTATTGTCAATTACTTTAATTCTGGCAATTCTGTAAATATAATACCGACTTCGAAGAGGGATCTTTCTTGTTGCGTGGTGGTTAACATCGTTGTAAACGAGTTTAAACTCCAGTCAAACTATTATGCTTACTTCCAGACTAATACACTTGGGAAAGGCATGCACCTTCTTTTCCCTCGAACAATGAGTAAAACAGTACTCCTACTGTTCTTCTACAAGGATAGATTTGGACTTTAATAAACAACGATTGTTAATATGCCAATAAACCAAGTAACCTAAACTGATTTCAAATTTTTCTGGCGATTTCTCCAAAATTATCGATGATCAGTGGCTGTTGACTCTTCTAAGACGAATTAAAAAGAATCTGCACTTTTCCATTTTTGTCTGTAAACATGGCATGTGTACAATTTTCTTCTGTCTTCAAGTGTTTAACTAATGTCAAAGTGACAATAAATTTTAATGGCAGAATCAATGATGGATTCATCTTGTTAACCCCAATGGTCTTACATGCAATGTTTTATATTGTTGGCAATTGACCAAAAGATACGACCAATTCTGTCTTGTTTTTCTTCAAATTCTTCCTTTGCCTTTTAAGGTCTTTCTTTCTTTCTTTCTTTCTTTCTTTCTCAAATACATTCTCTTTTTCATTATCTTGGTTTAATTTTACCAATTTCTTTTACAAAATGTATACATTTTTCTTTTTTTTTTCTTCTTTCTAGTTTCAGCTTTCGGTTCTCTCTTTGGCTTTTTCTCATCAAGCATTTTCCATATAGCATCACCATATTAAAAAATCCTATTACTTCCGATTTTGACCCACGTGTTTCCTTCGTATTTTTGTTAACATAAAGCCTGTCAAAATGACAAGGTTATATACGTTTGTATCAGAACAATCACCCAAAGAGTAGTGACTTGTGCTTCGCCGAAGGGCAAAGTCTGAACCTGTGATTTTTCTACTCAAAGTAAGAGTGGATATTTTTGCCCATCTACTCCTCCATGGGTATGAAGTGACATAAAGTATATTTTAAGCGGAGTACAGCTGGTTTGAAATCGGAGCTTTGGGTCTCTGCTTTGTTGCTTAACGAATGCGATCACACAGTCTGTCTTACTATGTACCAAGAACTAAGGTTGGAAGAGATGGATACTTGTCTTACGATGACAGTGTAGCTCTCAAAACTTTGACCTGGTATCCTAGTGTGGTATCGGCTCCTCCTCCTCCTCCTCCTCCTCCTCCTCCTCCTTATGATAGACGTTATTATTCGTAAAGGGTTATATCGTTGCCGGTTTGTTGTGAAATAAAGCTTCATTTTTCTTCTAAATTAAATTGAATTAAATCAAAGTAAGTTAAATTAAAGCCGATATTACTTGTTATTATTTGTTATTAATTACTTAAAATGTGTAACTAAAATAAGATTGCAATATGTTTGACATAGAATTAAATAAGAACGTCTGTAATAAAATTAATTAAATATGAATTAGTAGGGTCATTATTCTTGGACTACTAAATACATATACCAATGTATTTTGTTGAGAAATAAAATGTAATATTATCCGTTTTTATTGCATATTTATTTCCGCGGAATTCGGTCTTATTAAAATAGTTTACATACAAGGCCTTTGGCCTAATGAGTAGAGTATTCACCAATGATCCGGGAGATCGGTGTTCAATCCCAGATCGAGTCATACCAAAGACCCAAAAATGGTACTAGATGCCGCCTTGCTTATCACTCAGTATTATAAGGTATAAATCAATGGTAAAGTGGAGCAATCCTGGGAATGGAGTAGCGCCCTCCCCTACAACTCGGTGTATTAGCTATTGAAAAGGGAGCCTTGGGGTCACCCACGACTAAAGTCGCCAACTTTACTTACATTGTACTTGTTTATACTCGATAGTATATATATATATATATATATATAATAACGTTTGAATTATATAACTGAAAGAACTATATATATATATATACATATATATATATATATATATATATATATATATATATATATCATCATTATCATGTCGTGCTGCTCGCACAGATTTCCCTAACTCTCTCTCGACAACCATCTCAATCGTCATTTGCTTCCGGCAGGTCTTCCAGGTTACATTCTGTATCCAGTCAGAGCTGTCGTAGATAAGTTCTACCTATTCGTCCTACACTTGCGCGTCCATATAAAGGGGCCCATGGAAGAACATTGCTTAAGAGTTCCTCCTTACGCCCCCAACAGTGTCCCGCATGTCACTTTCGTTTAATTTGGATGGTCTTCGAGATGGTGGCTAGGTGGCTGTACAGCAGCTCTTTTGTAGGATGTTGCTTTCTGGATTTATTGATATAACTCATCCTTATATATATATATTTATATATATATAGCTTACACAGCACACCGAGTTAATTGTCAGACTCGTACATATATATATATATATATATATATATGTATATATATATATGTATATATATATACGAGTCTGAAAATTAACTGGGTGTGCTGTGTGAGCTATGGGTGAAAGAGGGATAAACGGATTGTGTTATCATTTAATGTAATATCTCAGGAATATATAACTGGAATCGTAACTTTCTGCAACCAATGCATTTTTTAATATGCTTTTGTTTGCACATAATCTTTCTTAGGCTGTTCATCTATGAACACAGAGGAACGAACGATGAACCCCGAGCAAAGAATAAACTTGGGCTGTTTCTTCCGGTTCGGAAAAACTTTATTGCAAGAACTTGAAATGTTTCAGAAAGTGTTTGGTGATCATAGCAAGTCGCGCATACGGGTTTCCAGTGACTGAAGGAGTCAAAAAAGGGTAATATGAAAGTAAAAAATTGGACTGAGGTCAACGTCTAACGGATATGGAAGGTGGTGCGTGGTGACTGTCGGCTGTCTAATGATCACAAGTCAGCATGATATGAAAAAAGGACGTATTTGGAATGGTTCGGTTTCTTTGTTTAATGACGTATTAGCCCTCGTAAAGGAGTCTGTAAGATTATCACCGGAGATTTGAGCATATCTGAAAAGTTACGGATCTGAGTGTTCTGAGCATTCGGCAGTTCCTGGCCGAGAGAAACATATTCATACTAGAATAATCTCCCTATTCACCTGATATTGCTCTTTGTGACTTTTTTTCTTTTCTCTAAGTTAAAGGGGATCATCAAGGGAATCCATTTTGTAGACGAAGAAACCATCAAGAGGGATGTAACAACAAAGCTGAGAGGCATCCCAGAAGAATTCTTCTACCAGTGCATAAGGAGAAGCATTGTGGAGAAGAATGGGAAGGTCCATTAGACAAAAGGGAGATTACTTTGAAGGCGAAAACCTGGAGTTTTTGTTTGAAATTTAAAAAAAAATAGTTACACAACTCTTGTTACATTTCAGACACACTTTATATGTTCATATATGTTTCAGAAAAAATATGATTTTTGTATCTAATAATTAATAAATTATTGTTCATATTAACTCAGAATTTAACAGCATGTGTTGAAACAATAGGAAACAATTCTATGTTTAAATATGAGTGTGTGTGTGTATTTCTATAAAAGTATAATTCGTTAAGCATAATGACAGCTTCTCTCTCTCTCTCTCTCTCTCTCTCTCTCTTTCACACACACTCTGTCCCAATCGGATAAAACGATATGTAGAATCCTTGTTTTGTTAAAATTTCAATAATTTCAAAATTGAAAATGAAATATAAGAAACCATCTTTAAATAAAAAAGGGAGATACCTGGTGCCTTCAATAGGTTTCCAGACTTTTTTGTTCAGGCATTTAAAATAGTCTTAGTCTCTTGAAAATCCAGTATGTTATTGCTACGCATCTTATGAGATGACTGACCAATTTTTTATGATTTCAGGTTCAAATGAACAGCTACAGCAGCAATTGGAATACACCCTACTAAAGCCTGATTGTCACAGCTGGTGTATTTCAAAAATGCAATTTGACATTTTAAAAGAACGATAAGCAATAAAATTATGTTTTAAACTGGGAAAAAATGTCACAGAAACGTATGGAATGCTTCAGACTGCTTTTGGAGCATCTTGCATGAATCGAGCATCAGTTTTTGAGTGGCATTAGAGATTAGGGGAAGGCAGGAAGTCTATGAGAGATAATGAAAGGTGTTGTAGAATTAAGGAAGTAAATACACCAGAGTTGATTGGCAAAAGGGTTAGGGTTATTATGTTGAGGTTTTTAGGGAGTTCAGGAAGTGATTCCTCGGGAAGAGGCCAGCACTCTTCAAATCGGCTCAGTGGCATTTCCACCAAGACAATGCACCAGTCCACAACTCCATCCCTGTCACAGACTATTTGACCAACATGAGCATCAAGACAGTTCCTCAGCCTTTCCATAGTCCAGACCTTGCTCACTGTGACTTTTGGTTATTACCTAAGCTCAGAGGCTGTCGTTATGAGACAACTGAGGAGATGAAAGAGGCTGTGACGAAGGTCATTGACACGCTCACACTAGAGGACTTCCATGGGGCCTTCCAGAAGCTGTTGGAACGGTACAACAAGTGCATTGCAGCCGGAGGAGATTACTTCAAAGGGGACTAGAGTTTCATGTGTGTACTATCAATAAAATTGCCCATACGAAAAAAATGTGGAAACTTATTTAATGATCCTCGTAACATACCAGATAAGAGATAAGAACAGTGTTTAGCAGAGTTGTAAATAATCAGACAATTTACAAACACTAAGACTGCTAGCTTAAGACTGCTATAAATGATTTAGTCATTTACGAACCATCTGACTCAGAGGGAAGTGATCCACAACACTTCCCATAAAAGAAGTCGAAAGCCTTCCACTCTTTTCAGTAACAATCAAGCGATGAAAGAAACGTTTCTGTTCATATAAACGAGCAGATTTCTATCGTTGATTTCATCTGTCGTGTCATCCTTTTCAACCTTTGTGAGTTTCGTCGGAAAACTGCGGCTTGTCGATTTGAATATTAAGATTTTATCGACAAGTACAAAACGCCAATCAGCTGAAATAGTCGTTACTCATTTAGGGATGGTGTAAAAGGATCGAACTGGGCGACATCCCATTCATATCCAATTGGATACTGACAGAATTCCACACCAGTGAGAGGGATTCTACATAGGCGTCGATGCACACAGTGACGCATGAGACAGTTCGAGTCGTGGTAAATCGTGCTACCTTGCGGTTACACCTAACATGTCTTATTTCTCTGACCTAGATAGTTTATGAGATGTATCGAGAATGCAAATTACAATTGGCAACACTGTCACTTTCATATTCCACAGGTTTTTTAGTCAAAAAGGTTATTCTAATAGATTTTTAAAAGCTAAGGTAATGAAGCTAATGATTTCTTTCGAGGCTTGTAGAACCATAGCGATATATATTTATGTATATGAATCGAAGTAAATAATGGAGTAAAATCCGACAATATTGATTAGTTGTTTGTTGGTTTATTGTTTGGGTTTTATGGCATATCAACCTTTGTAGGTTATTTAACGCCAAATCCATTTTATACAAATAATCAGCTCTATTTCAAACGATTCAGTTTAGTATAAGTGCACAGTTTAATTGTCAAAAACATTTCCATTTCAAGCTATTCAGTTTATTCTAACAATTCTAATTCAGCTGATTCAACTTAGTATACATATATATTTTGTTTACACACAGTTAAATGTCAAAACAATTCGCATAAGTACTCAGTTTAAATATAAGTACTCAGTTTAATTGTCAAACAATTTTCTATTTCAAGCTATTCACTCTAGCAAAACAGTTCTATTTCACAATTCAGTTGAGCAAAAGTATGCAGTTTAGTTCTATTTAACCCATAAATAAGGCCCTATCAGGTGCTACCATTCTGGGTAAAAGTGGACCAGGGAGTAATGATTATAAAGGGTTGCTCTGCATTCCCCAAAGCCCCAGCATTACTTGAAACTCACCATCAGATTGTTTAGTGTCATATCTAAGATACTCGTTTGGAGGTCGTTCTCTTACCCCTCTGCAGAGAAGCAGTCGGTGTATTCTACAGCCCCAGTTGACTGAGTAACGACAATATTGAGAAAATTTGACAACAAGGTAATCCATGCGGAAGCAAGAGATTTATTGAGAAACAAAGTCGACGCTTTAACGTTTCGGTTCTTATGAACCCTCATCAGGATTGTCAGGGATAATATTAGTGATGTTAAATCAACAATGGATCTATAAAAATGAAAACGACCAAAGGGAAAACCTATTATATGTGTGGAAAATCTAATCTCTTATCTCCTATTTCGTCCGTGTTCTTCTCTCCTCTTTCCTACTTTCTCTTTCTTTTTCTTTCTCTTTTTTTTCTTTTCCTCCTCCTTCTTATTCGAAATCTTTCTCAATGAACAAATGGAGCATAAATCTTATATTATATTCTCACCAAGTCTTATGATGTAATCTTAAAACAAACACTGATTTACTGATTAAACGGTCAACTCTTTCCCGATATACAGATTTTCCCTAGGTTTTTGTATTTTTTAGATATCCATCGTTGATTTACCATCACTAATATCATCCCTCCCAGTCCTGATAATGGTTCTATAGAACTCAAACGCTCTAGTGTCGACTTTGTTCTTCTCCTTCTGCTTTGATTACCTTGTTATCAGTTCTCTCTCTTTCTTTCTTTCTTTCTTTCTCTCTCTCTCTCTATCTATCTATCTATCTATCTATATATATATATATATATATTGTCATCCACAGATAGACTGTTTCGTTCTATCATTACTTACAAGTGCAGCTTGACACGCGAAATGCTTCGAGCAGGAATCGAAACTCGGCTGACTTTAGCCATTCGGATATCTTACAGCAGAGCTATGAAAAACTACATATACGTGTGTGGTCTGTGTATTTCTCTTGAAACGCGCGTATCAAATTTATTTAAATCAAAAGTATCGTCAGAGAATTCTGAATAGTGCATTTTACACTCATGTCAAACCTCTCGGTGGAAAATTTTCGGTAAAAAGATATAATGCAAGATGAAGTATGCTATACTGTTAGTCCTGGCGAGAAATAGTGAACTGAAGACGACGAATGAACGCATCGACGCATGCGCACATATCTAAAAATTTTCATGCGTTCGAGTAAATATTGGAAAGTAGGCTGATGCTAATATATGGAAATGAGTAAGCATTTAAAGATGTGTAACAGATACGTATATATGTTGTTTCAGCAGTCATACGTTTTGTGTGTTTATCAAGTGAACGAGAGAAATCAGTTGGCTAATAAGATTCATTTGTTTGAAGAAGACAATTCGAAATTTATTGTTTCGCCTTGCATTCATTGTGTCTTGTTTTCATTTTCTTGCCCATAAACAATCCTTCGGGTTCGGCAATCCCAATAAATCTTCAATTTCAATAGAGTTGGGTTCGTGAAGAAAACAAAAATCAAAAATGGCTATGATAATAATAATAATAATAATAATAATAATAATAATAATAAATGGCCTGGAGGACTTGGAAGTTGGCGGACGGGTAGAGACTATCTAAATGACAGCATTACTGAGAACAGCCAGAATATTGAGAAGAGTCATGGAGACTTGAGGAGACTTGCTGTCACTCAAACTCCTGTAAAAAACCATCACCAAATACTGATGTGAAAAACTCTAAAAGAGTAAATAGTTATAATAATACAAAATGGACATCTTAAGCGATAAACAAGCGAAATCTCACTCGAGAAAACTTGGACATGGCTAAGAAAGGGAAACCTTAAGAGAGAAACTGAATCTCTTTTGATAGAAGCATAAAACAACGTCATAAAGACTAAGTCAAACGAAGAAGAGACAAGACGCAATAAAATAACAGATGTAGATTATGTGATAATATAGATGAAGTGATCAATCATATAATAAGCGAATGAATTAAAACTATGACTTGGTCTGGTCATCTGGCCGAGGTTATGTGATCTGCTGGGACCTCAAAATCCTTGAGAATTTTGTGCATCTCATTCTCCTGGACGAATTCCACTACTTGCAGATACCATTTGTTAGTATGATCAAAATTAAATTTCTTGCACATTTCCCAGTGGATCACCTTGCCGACCCAATCGTGTGTCGTCTTATACTCCTTCTGTGTTAATTTGCTGCATTCGCTTATTATGTGATGGTTCGTTTCGTCTCTGTCACCACATAGTCTACATTTGCTATTTTCTGAGTCTTATCTATTCTCACTTTGATATGATTGGTTCTTATGGCGTTGTCAATTATTATTATTATTATTATTATTATTATTAATTAGAGATTTTCACATCAGCATTAGCTGATGGTCTTTCACTAGAGTTTGAGTGACAGCAAGTCTCCTCAGCTCTCCTGGACTTTTCTCTGTATTCTGGTCGATCTCAATAAGGCAGTAGCATGGATGGTCTCAATTCATCGTCTTATTTCCAAGTCCTTCAGTCCCTTTATTAATCCTTTGATGACTATACCAAAAGCACCAATTACAATAGGTATAAACATCAGTTTTATGTTCCAAAGTTTTTTCAATTCCCTTGCAAGGTCCAGGTATTTATCCTTCTTTTCATTTTCTTTTAATTTACTCAGTGGTCAGCCGGGATAGCAAAGTCCATAATTCTCTTTGTTTTGTTGATTATGATAAGATCTGGTAGTCTGGCCGAGATTCTGGTCTGGACTAAGTGATCATTTTGTATCACAAAATCCAACAGAATTTTTTGTGTCTCATTCTCTAGATCGGGTCTAGTTTTTGCATGTACCATTTGGTGCTAAGGTCAAAATTCAGATTTTTTTCACGATTCCCTGTGGATCACCTTTCCAACCAAATTTTGTCTGGTCTTGTACTCCTTTTATGCTAGTTTACTGCATTTTCTTATTTTACGATTAATCATTTTATCTCTTTTTCTACATTATCATGATCCTTATTATTTAATCCTTGAGAGGTTTTCACATCAGTTTTAGATGATGGTCGTTCACTGGAGTTGGAGTGAGAGCAAATCTCCTTAAGTCTCCAGGACTCCTCTCAATATTCTGGCCGTTCTCGATAATATTGTAGTTTGGATGGTCGCCACACTTCCTCCTTCCTATAATTTCTCCAATCCCTTTAATAATCCATTAATTACTGTAGCAAAAGCACCAATCGTGAGTGGTATATTTGTCACCTTCATGTTCCATGTTTTTTTTTAATTCCCTTGCAAAGTCGAGGTACTTATCCTTACACTTTCTTTCAATTTTATTCTGTAGTCAGCCCGTACAGCAAAGAGTACAATTTTGCACGTTCTCTTTATTTTTGTTGATTAATATAAGGTCTGGTTTTCTGACCGAGATTAGATGAGCCCTTTGTATTTCAAAGTCGCATAGGAGTTCATGTGTGTCAGTTTCTATGACAGCTGCTGGGTTGTGCATATACAATTTGTTCGTATTGTCAAATTTAAATTTCTTGCACATCTCCCAGTCGTGTCTAGTCTTATGCTCCTGTGTTAATTTGCTACATTCGCTTATACATTCGCTTATTATGTGATTGATAGTTTCGCCTCTATCACCACGTAACCAACATTTGCTATTTTGTTGCGTCTTATCTATTCTCGCTTTGATATGATTGGTTCTTCTGGAGTTGTTTTGTGATGCTCTCTGAAACTAGTTGACAAGTTAACCTACCTTAGGAAGCAGTGTCTCATTAACCGAAAAAAGACATCGACACGCGCCTAACAAAGGTATGGACAGCTAACAATAGACTATCGGTCATATGGAAGTCAGGCCTGACCGATAAAATGAAACGCAGTTTCTTACAAGTAGCGATCGTGTCGATACTGCTATATAGATGCACTACATGGACGCTAACTAAACGACTGGAGAAAAAGCTTAACGGCAACTACACAAGAATGCTGGGAGCAATATTGAACAAATCATGGAGGCAACACCACAAAGCTGCAGCGATGCGACAACCTACCAAGTTATCCAAGTTAGACAAACCAGGCACGCAGGACACTGCTGGAGAAGTAGGGACGAGCTCATAAATGATGTACTCCTATGGATCCCTTCTCATGGCCGAGCAAATCAGGGCAACCAGCTCGAAACTACGTACAGCAGCTCTGTCAGGATACGTGGTGTAGCCATGAGGACCTGCCAGAAGCGATAAACGATAGGGAGGGGTAGCGAGAGAGTGTCAGGGACATCCGTGCTGATGGCATGACCAGATGATGATGGTGATTAGGCGTGATTCCGTTTCTCTTTTAAAGTTTCTTTTTCTTAGCCATGTCCAGGTTTTCTAGTGTGAGATGTTTATTATTATTATTACTCATTATAGTTTTTCACATCAGCGTAAGCTGATAGTCTTTCACTGGAGATTGAGTGACAACAAGTATCCACAATTCTCCATGACTCTCCTCAGTATTCTGGCCGTTTTCAATAATGCTGTCGTTTTGATGGTCCCCACTCGGCCGCCAACTTCCAAATCTTCCAGGCCCTTTAATAATCCTTTAGTTACCGAGCCAAAAGCATCAATCACAATTGGTATAATTGTCATCTTCATATTCCATAGTTTTTTCAATTCTCTAGCAATATCGAGGTGCTTCTCTCTCTTTTCACATTCTTTCAGTTTTATTCTGTGGTCAGTCGGGACAGCAAAGTCGACAATTTTGCAGATTTTCTTCTTTTTATAGATTATTATAAGGTCTGGTCTTCTGGCCTAGATTAGGTGATCTGTTTGTATATTATTATTATTATTATTATTATTATTATTATTATTATTCACTCAGAGCTTTTCACATCAGTGGTAGCCGATGGTTTTTCACTGGAGTCTGAGTGACAGCTAGTCTCCTCAAGTCTCCAGGACTCTTCTTAGTATTCTGGCCTATTATTATTATTATTGTTATTATTATTATTGTTGTAGTGGAGGGTCCCAGTGGTGTAGGAACTAACACGTTCGAACTCATATCACGCTATTTCGTTTGTGTTTGAAGGAATACCATTGAAAAAGTTATGAACTCCCTCATTTCCATAGATATTAGTTAAATAATATGACAGCTTTTTTTAAAAGATATTCTTTGACATTAAATAACTTATGAAGGTTGATATGCCATTAAACCAAGAATCCAAGTTATTAGAGTATTAGTTGTTGGGCTTGTATTTTTTTCGATATTGTAGCTTTTGAAACTGTCGTTGTTTTATAAAAAGTAAGAAGACCACTAAGACAAACAGAAATATCAATCTTGATATTCAAAACGGATCTCTTTATCGCTTTTAGAAAAGCTGATCTTGTAAATACTGAAAGGGAATCATCGATGTTGTGATATCAACTCGCCTTACGGTAATTATAATAGCTCATAACAGTAAATAAATAGCAGGACTTTGTCAGAGTTGTAAAATTCAGGATTTGAAATAAATTTACTATAACAATATAGCGCATGATCTCCATAGTGGTGCGTTAAGTACGCTGTCCCTAAATCCTTAGAAATCAGATTAGAATGATTAAACGAAAACAAAATGAATGATAATAAAAGCAACAATGATTATTTATTGATAAAGTGACGAGTGCACGCGGATGTAAAGAAAGGAAAGTGAAGGGAAGGAGATTACAGCTGAGTGAAAAGCAATTAATGTGTGAAAAGACTTCCAGAATTAATAAGAATTGTGACATAAATACCGTAGAGATGATATTTTTGATGATATAAATTTTATTTCCTTAAGTAGCCGCTAGGTTGCGCTTTCTCTCAATCATCTTGCAAACACGCAATAATTAAATGGCGTCATTGTTCCAAATAAATAGATCGATGCTTAAAATATAAATAGCAGACAATTGAATGGTGATTTATTTTGCAAGTAAGAAGGAGAATTTACTGAAGTCATCAGCTGTGTATCGACATGAAAAATACTTTCATTGTCAAAGAAGCTAATTTCCATTGGGTTTATTTTGGTCTTTTTTTCTTTTCTTTTAGTTTTCTTTAAAACTGATTTAAAATGGTTTGGTGGCCGTTCATTTATGACACGCTCTCTCACTCCGTCCATTTTTTAGAATGTACATAACTCTTCCGCAACAATGCCAAAAATTTGAATTGTCGGAAGACAGATTATAAAACGGTAAACATTATTAATCGTGGAAAATAATTATCGATTGACAGGAAAAAGAAAACAGAAGTATAACAATTAAATTTTCAGTAATGGATGCTTAGTTATCTGACTGAAAAAGGAATAACATTGTATACAATGATAATGATTCAATAATGTATCTCTCTTTCTTATATATATATATATATATATATATATATATATATATATATATATGTATATATATATAAACACTGAGAGAAAGAGATGGAACCGCTCAGAAAAAAAAAATCTGTTTACATACATGTATGTATGTATGTACATGTATGCGAACGGACACACACACACACACACACATGCACACACTGACACACACACATGCAAAAGTCCATACTTGTATATAGATAAAAAACAAAATATTTAGAGGTCAGGGGGACATTCACTTATACAAATCCTGAAAATAAAAAGAATCACAGACATATTAAAATAATCCTCAATAAAAGCTAGAAACAAAGACGATCCTCATCATTATCAATCTCCTGAAGAAGACTATACAGTTTGAAACACGTGTAGAGCAAAAATATATGAAATAAGAAAAAAAACGAAAAACCAGATTAGGATTCATTTGCGAACGTAATCAATTTAATGTTATATACAGCTTTTAAGATTTAAAAAAAAAAGACCACTCGACCGGCGGTCAAGACTGAGGGAAAATTTGTTCGCCCCGAAACACGACCAACTCTATTTTGAGGTGATAAAAAATAACAAATCTGATTTTCTCAACAACTATGAATAAATAAAGATATTGGAAAATCCATAGTTAATATGAAAGAAAATTTTTAAATTCTTTATTGAAGCTGGGAGAAAATCCACAACACTTGACGAAGTGGCTATATAGGTTGCATCTTTCAGTTTTATCAGGTCTTAGGAAATAACAAATTGGAAAAAATTAATGCATTACAAATTAACCTCGTGTTTATTTGTTTCCATTTCATTTATTTACGGTTGGTAGCACGAACAAATATCCTTACGTACATTTTCACTCGTCATAGATTGTTTATAATGTAATGAATGAATCAATAAAATAAAAAGATAAATACATATGAGAAATGGAGAGACATAAAACAATTTATACAGCGAATACTAGTTGTGGGGTTTAACGAGTAATTTCACTATCCGTAGAATGATTTTGTAATGAAAAATGTTTTATATGTTTGAGCGTTTTATATGGTTGGTAATTCGGCCTTTAATCGAAAGAACCCGTGTACTGACAGAAAATTCCAGTAAAAAGTTATTATTAGTATGTCCAATAATAAACTTTTAATTTCAATTGAAGAAGTCGACAAATTTAGATTCTAGAAGTAAAAAACAAAACAAAAAAACCCATCTGAAATGAAGAAATAAATAAACCATTATAATAAATACACATACCTGTAAATCATCGCAATTTCTTTGATCGAATACGACACAATGCTAAAAGCATAGATTTTCATAACTTTTTAAATCCCATATTCGATTAAACAACAAGGTAGAAAAAAGATAGCGAAAAAAAGTTCAAATAATAGGTTTAAAACCAATTGAAGACCTTTTGCTACATAATAAAATAGTTTAATGTAGGTATTTAAACTTCAAACATATTATTGAATTAGCAGAGTGCAAATTGACATGAATTTAGCGTAAATACGCATTTGATAGTTTAAATAGAATTCCTGGTGACTATTTTAACCTTTTAAATCGATTGCGGTCAAAATATACGGGACAGAGGGTGAATTGCCCCGGAAGATGAACCTGCCTGGGCTAAATTTCCGAATCCTTATATATCTGCCTCCTCGGGACAAGAGGAGGTAAGAAATAAAAGAAATGTGAATATTACTTGTATAATTTGCTTTTCGGTGGGTAGTTGACAGAAGTAGACATTTATTTCTTTCTTTCAAATGTTCATTTTTACTTTTCGTAAATGGGGAGCAAATATAGATTTTGAGAGAAGGATGCATTTTTCAAAATGAATTTCTAAAAATCTATGAACGTTTTCAATCTGGACAACAGAGACATTTTGGATTCACTGTGGAAGGGTTAATTATACGGATGTTTACAATGACTTGACGTCAGAGAGAGAGAGAGAGACAGAGAGAGAGAGAGGTGGTGCTGGCGTTTCTAATATCCATTTATCAGATCTTCTTTCAGTGATTGCAGTATATTTTGGGGATGCGACTCCCTTTTCTTTAACCATACATTTTGACGGTCATCAGATGACAGGCACAACACCCAAGAATTTCACATATGTCACTGTAAGTCTTTCTAAGTAACTTGTGAATCTTCAATGGCATACTTTTGGGTTGTAAAAAGAATCAGTTTTCCTTTTTCTATATTTGAAAAGACACGTTTCATTGCGATTTTTGGTCGACCGCCGCTCGACTAGAAGAATAACTTTAATCGCCCGAATAAGTATTTACTCGAAACAGTCGATCGGGCGAGTAAAATTTCAAACGCAGTATATATATATATATATATATATGTATATATTTTCCAACCCCTCCGCTCGTGCAGGATATGACACAAGGTCAATTTTTTAAGCGAAGTTTAACATGTTTGAATTCAGAGTTTTCTTTCTACTAGACTAGTTGCCTCACCAAGGCTGAAGAACCTAGTCTGTCCTACTATCTGCCCATAGCTGGAGGGAGAATAATTGGATTCATACCTTTCCCAAGGGTATTAGTGCTATGTGAAATGCAGTCTTGTCCAGGATTTGATATGTATACATATATATATAAGCTGTGATACACCGAAAGGGTCTGTCTATTGATGACAGTATTTATATATATATATATATATACATTGTCATCTATAGACAGACCCTTTCGTTGTACCACAACTCTTGTGTGGATAGACACGTAGAAACCCGCCCAATTCTACGTTAGACTTAGCCAACAAGCCAACAAGCGAACCACGTCAGCACGGGAGTTATAAGGCGTTAGGTTGTAGCTTTCGTTTGTTTACATTTTTATACCTTACCGGATATCAGAGTGCTCAATTCATTCGAAGAGCTTTAGCATTATACGTGTGGGAGCATGGGGGAGCGTATATATATATATATATATATATATATATATACACGCTCCACCATGGGGGTTGAGCACTCTGACGAAGGAATTTATGGCTTCCACACGCATAAAGCTAAAGCTCTTCGAACGAATTGAGCACTCTGGTATCCGGTGAGGTATAAAAATCTAAACAAACGAAAGCAGCTATCTAACGCCTTATAATTCCGGTGCTGACGTGGTTCGGTTGTTGGCTGAGCGGTATGATACTAAGTCTAACGTCGAATTGGGCGGGTTTCGATCCAAGCTTCAAGCGTCCTACGCGTCTATCCACACTGAAGAGTTGTGATTCAACGAAAGGGTCTGTCTATGGATGACAAAACATATATATATATATATGCAATCTTATGTTTCATCTGACATCAGTATTTTTTGGATTACATGAAATCTTTCAGTAATTAATTAATGAGAAGTTAGGGCAACACTTGTTATAGTCTTCATCCAGGTCTACTGGCTAGAATTTGAACAATTTTTGATGAGAAGATCTTTAAAAAACGATTTATCCATTCATCTCTGTCTTTCTTTTTTTATCTATGGATCTCTCCCTTTATGCACACACACACACACATTTATATATATATATATATATATATAAGTATATATATATATCATCTCACGCTGCTAGTACAGATTTCTTTGACTCTCTTTCGACATTCTTCACTATCATCTATCACTTCCGGCTGGTCTTCTAGACAACATCTTACATCCGTACAGAGCTGTTGTAAATGACTTCTTTTTTGTTGACCAATAATTGCACGTCCGTATGAGAAGGTCTATGAGAGAATGTTCCTTATGAGTTCATCTTTACTTCTCTAGCAGTGTCCCACATGTCTTCTTCGTCTTATTTTGATTGTTTTAGTGAAGGGAGGTACATGGCCATACAACTGCTACTTTGTACGATGTTGCTTCGAGAACATGTTTCGAGAACATGTTCAATGTAGTTTGTAGCCTTCTTGTGCAGTTTCAGGGTAGCCTTTTTTCACCAGGACTTGGAAAGAATGATATCGATCCCTGATGATGGTTCATTAGAACCAAAACGTTATAACATTGACTTTCTTTTACATTAAATTCTTCTTTGGATTAACTTGTTTTGCAGTTTTTCTCTATATTGTGGGATTCATTTCTATTATTTACTTCCATATATATATGTCAAGATTTGGTAGATTGAGAATCAGCGGTATTTGGCAACTGTCAGTTTCTTGCCTACACATTCATCGGGCTAAGTTTTTGTGTGCGTTGTTGGTGTCGTTTTATACACTTTGTTCTGGGCTGGAGAGACTGAACTTGGTTTGTGTTTTATTCCGGGTAGCGTGTGCGCGTCTATGCGGCTATATCCTTTTACCGTCCTGATTTGTTAATTTACACGACTTACTTTACTATTTATAGTTATAAATGCTGTTACATCTATTATTATTATTATTATTATTATTATTATTATTATTATTATTCTGTTCACATATGCCTATTTTTCTAGTTTTGTCGATTCATCATTCATCTTATTAACTCGTCATGTTCCAACCTATATCTATTAATTGCCTCAATTTCCTGATTTATTTGTATATATTGGTTCTTACTTACGTGATTATTTTTTAAAAATTAATTTTAGCATTTATCTATTCTGATTATTTGTTTATTTATTTATTCATTTTCTTCATTAATATTTTTTTTTTACTAACTTATTTTCTATTTATAAAATATCGGAGATCTAAAGAAAATATAGAAAAATATTTATAAGTGTAAAAATGGCCATCGTGAACATAGAACAAGAAAACATCAAATCAGAATCAATCTAATATACAAATGCATAACAACACTTATTTAAGAAATTTGGATATTTAAAAAATCTAATGAAGGAAAATTAAAACAGGAAAGTAAGAAAAATAGTAGCAGCTTACAGCAACACCTCAAAACTCTGTAACTTTTTGTCTAGAAGAAAAACTAGCCTTATTCACCTTCTTCGAATAAAGAGAAACTCTTGAATAAGCGATCAGAACTCATATCCAAATACAGACACGAAAACAAATTTCTACTAAGCCACTAGAAGTTTAATGACCCCATAGACTAAAAAAAGATAAATAATTGAATAAACGAATTGAAAATAAATACATAGATAAATAGGAAAAATGAATAAATAAAGAAAATGAATAACTTGATTGAAAGTAAGAGAAATTGGCGACGTTTGTCGAGGGTGTGACCCAAAGGCTCCCTTTTCGATAGCTACTACAACAAGGTGTAAGGGAGGGTGCTACTCCTTTCCCTGAATTGCTCCACTTTACCCTTGATCCTTACCTTATAATGCTGAGTGTTGAGCAAGGTAGCATCATTACCGTTTTTTGAGTCTCTGGTATGACTTGACCTGCGATTTAACCCAGGTCTTCCGGGCCATTGGCGAAGACTCTAACGATTATACCAATGTCCAGATAAATATGTAAAATGAACAAGTGCTAAGATAAATGAAAAAATAATAGTTGACTAAGTAATAAATTATACAAATAAAGCAGGGAATTAAAGCAACAAACAAATAAACGATGTAATGTGACAAATGACTCGGATAAACGATGGATACATACAACTAGGAACAAAGGCAAATGTTAACAAGAGTAGAAAAATAATTGGCACAAGAGCATTAATAATATGATAAGAAAACAGAAGGAGATGAACCAAACCTGATTGAGTATATAAATTAACAACCCACAGGGGTAATACAATAAAGGCGCATCTAATAAAGTAAGCCCTACTAATAATAACCCTTTCCCAGTTGGCTGGAGCAGTAGAATACATCGACTGCTCCTCTGTAGAGGGGTAGGTACAACACCTCCAACGAGTGTTCTGGATTTGACACAAAGCAATTTGATGGTGAGGTTCCAGTAATGCCGGAGCTTTGGGGAATACGGAGTACCCCTTCATTGCCATCGCTCCCATGACCACTCTGACTCGGAGTGGTAGCACCTGATAGGGTCCTATCTATGAGTCAAATAGAAATAAACTGCATACTTATGCTAAACAGAATTACTAGAAATAAAACTGTTTTGACATTTAACTGTGTGTGGACAAAAACAATACTTATACTAAACTGAAGTGTTTGAATTAGAACTGTTTGACTGCACTGAATAGCTGTAAATAAAAATGTTTTTGACAATTACATTGTGTACTTTTGCTAAACTGAATTGTCTGAAATAGAACTGATTATTTGTATAAAAATGAATTTAGGTTTAAATAACCTACGAAGATTAAAATGACATAAAATCAGACCAACCAACTAGCAAATAAGTTAGTAAGCTGGCGACCATAGTCGAGGGTGAGCAGAAGGCTCCCTTTTCAATAGCTACTACACCGAGGTGTAGGGGAGGGCGCTATTCTTTTCCCTGGATTGCTCCACTTTAACCTTGATACATACCTTGCATTGCTGAGTGTTAAGCAAGGAGGCATCAAGTACCATTTTAAAAGTCTTTGGTATGACTCGACTTGGGATTGAACCCAGGTCTCCCGGACCATTAGCGAACACTCTACCAATTAGGCTAATGAGCCGGACCCACAAACTATAGTAGCCTCCCCATTCTCAGTACAAAACATTAAAAATACACCAACTAATTGTATATTTCGTTTCGTACTGTATTTGGCTTGATGAACGTATAAGCAAGAAACTGACTTTTACGAGGTACTGTAGATCCTGTATCTACGGTATCCTTACTTAAATAAACTCGTTCAATCAATAATACCAAATAGTCTTTTCTTTTTATAAATATACCAAACAGCATTATATATATAAGAGGAGGAAACTAATCTATTGGTGTCATGTATAAAAAAAAATGAACTTCTGGAAGAATCTTGGAGAATGTTTTATGCATGCTTCTTGCAATGGAGAGTGGACAAATATGAGTGAAGTCTTCTGCTATAACAACACTGTACAAACACACACGTACACACAAACACAGAGATACACAGACACATATATATGTATATAGAGAAGAGAAAAGAGATGTGGATACTCTAAATGGGTGGTGAGTTTATATATCTATTATTACATTTCACACTATACGAACTTCATCAAATCATAATTTACAAAATATTATATTTCAAGAGCACGTTGAAAAATGTTAGAATTGCCAGAAAGGTCTTCATAGCAACGCAATTAGGAACGCCATTCATTACGAAAATTTTAATAGATGGAAATGAAATGTAATTGTGATAAATGCCATCAATAAAGGTACTAAAGAAGTACAATATTTAAATTAATATTGTTGAGTGGGAAGTCCACTATTCTCTTTTATTTATAGATTATCAGAAGGTCTGATCCTCTGGCTGAGATAATCCGTTTGTATCTTAAAATCACAGAAAATTTGTGTGCCTCCTTTTCTAAGATAGATTTTGGGTTTATTAATATGGTCAAATTCAAACGTTTAGCACAATTCTTAGTGGATCACTTTCCCCACCCAGTCGTGTCTAGTTTTATACTCTTTTTACGCTAAAGTGTAATAAATAATTGTTTATATTTTTTAGTTATTTATCAAAATACTTAGAACCATATAACTGTGTAAAGAACACATTATTATTGAATCGGAGTAGTTGCTTAAAAACATGATAGCATAACAATTTTCAATCAGTTATCATAAAATATGAGAGGTTCTTTGAAACCATATCATTGTAAATAACTGTTTAGTATCATTTCGGAATATTTGCAACCATATAAATGTGTGCAAATTCAAAGCATCGCATTTTAGCATTAAGTAACCCATAAAAGTGTTGATATGCCGTGGAACATATAAAAGTAAACTAAAGTTAGCCACCGTAGTCGAGAGCGACCGGAAGGCTCCCATTTCAATTGCTACTACAACGAGGTGTAGGGGAGGGCGCTTCTCCTTTACCTGGATCGCTCCGCTTTACCCTCGATACGTACCTTATAATGCTGAGTGTTAAGCAAAGAGGTATCATGTACCATTTTTTATGTCTTTGGTATGACTCGACCTGGGATTGAACCCCAGTCTCCCGAACCATTGGCGAACACTCTACCCGCTAGGTCAATTTAATTTTGCTATGAGACAAACTTGTCTACAACACTCAAAAATATATATTTATCTTTTTTAAATGATCGTCTCCTTTGCACGAATAGGAGTAATTTGTGTAGCCCAAAATCTTTCTAGTTGAAATATGTTTACGATCATAAAATTAGTATTCAAAGAATTCATATTCACCAACCCCTCCACTCGGGCAGGATATGACACAAGGTCAATTTTTAACCGAAGTTTAACAGGTTTGAATTGAGTTTTCCTTCTCCTAGACTGGTTGCCTCACCAAGGCTGAAGAACCTAGTGTACTATTTACCCATAGCTGGAGGGAGAATAATTGGATTCATACCTTTCCCAAGGGTATTAGTGCTATGTGAAATGCGACCAGTCTCGTCCAGGATTTGAACTCGTGTCGCCGTGTCCATTTTCTACGACGATAACCATTACACCACGGGGCGCCTCCAGTATTCAACGAATTAGTTTTTACGTTGGCCTGGTCAGTTGTATCTTATCTCTTGGACAAATAAAAAACCTACTTGAATATTTGTCATCAAAATTAAATTTTATTTCATTAGTTTATTTTGAAAAAAAAAATGAAGATAAGAGTATAATATTCCGATACATTTGAATTTATGTTAATATAAAAAAAAAATCAGTTGCGAATTCGTTATTTGAAGTGTTCTTTTTCCTTTATTCATTACTAACCGTAAAAAAAATTCACGTATATATTTAAATTTCAATCAAATGACCAAATTAAAAACCAACAACTGTCTTGTTAAAATGCAATAGAATTAAAAAAAAAAACGAAAAAAAAAAAAAAAAAAAACGAAACGGAATTTAACTTTCGTTATTATAGATGAGTTTTCATTTTTCGTTGGAAATCAAATACAAGGTCCGGTAGAATGATCTTTCGCGTTTAAAATGTAAGTAAAAAGAGTCAAGATAGAAACTATTCAAAATTAAATTATACTCACACAATTAACAATATTTGCAATTTTCTCTTTTCATCATCATCATCATCATCATCACAGGTCCTGTAAACTGGTTTTGTCTCAGAGGCATTACTTATATAGCGAGTCTTGGGAAAGAAATAACCAGGTGGAGCCCATTTCTCTCCAGGTCAACAACAGTGGAAACAAATGATTTAAGGTATATTGAATTGTTAGAAATAGAACTGTTTGATCATTTAACTATGTAACCGAATGAGTAATATTCCATTGAATTGTTAGTGACACATAGCAAAATTGAAACCATTTAACTTTATTGACTTAAGCTAAATTGTTAGAAATGGAACTGTTTTGTCCTTTTACTGTGTGTATCTGCATATACATATATTTACAAATCATTATATATATATATATATATATATATATATATATATATATATATATATATATATATATATATATATAAACAGGTCTTGACATTAAATAACCAAAATTTTGATATGTCATAAAATCAAACCAAAACAAATCAATATATTGAACGAATACTCTTTGGGAAGGTATGGACCATTTTATTCTCTTGCCAGCTCAGTGTCAAAGAGGATCTTTAAGGTTCTAGTACAAAGACGGATTCGCCATTAAATAACCCACGAAGGTTAATATACCATTAAACAAAGAAACTAAAGTAAATAATAAAAGCAATATTAAAATGTAACAAAACTAGTAAAATATTATTTTTATCACGTCGAGTATTCGGACAATTGTCTTTATTTTTTCTTTTCGATTGACGTACCTTTCGATCTTCTTCAGGTGTTTCATTTCAAAATCTGGAACTCATATAGAATTTCGAACCGAACACTTCATTTAATCCATGGGGGTAGATTATCATAATTCCGTTAATCTCCAGATGATTTCACCCTTGGATTAAATAAAGAGTTCGGTTCGAAGATCTGTATGCACTTCTGAGTTCGACAAGAAACCGCTAAAGAAGAACGAGAGTGCATCAGCCGAAACGTTGAGATTATAACAATGAATATGAAAGCAGTATTTTATATACTCTAAGTGAAAAAATTATCAAGCTTCATCTCAGAAACCTAGACAAATTGTAAAATGTAATTCTATTTTAATGACAAATATTAAAGTACATAAGATAATGAATATCTGTTTGGACTAATGTAAAAACCAGTAGTTTGAATGCTGATTTTCAAGGCAGTAAAGCTGACTCAGCAAAGCTATTGATTTGGCTGGTAATATTTCGAACAAACCAGTTCACAGAAGTCAAAGATTTCATAGTTCTAACCTTCATTTTCCTCGCTGCATCGTTTGTATCCGATAAAGCAAAATGGTTTTTGAAAGTTTTACAGGAAAAAAAAATGGATAGGTAAAATGAGCAGGTCAGTCAAGCAGTCACAAGTCAAAATTTTCAGCAAAGCGACGTACGTAGAAACAATATTCCTTGGGCCACCTCATTCCTTCCTTCATCTTTCATTTTTATTTATTGTTTTATTATGATTCGAAGACGGTGAAAGGAACGTCCCCACCTTCCTGCTTTCATCTTCCTTTACACTTTAGTAACTTTTTTTTGCTCAAAAATACGAAAAATTAGAACAGAGGCGACAAGGGGGAAATTGGTGATAAGTGAAATGAACCAAAATGTGATAAAAATGGCGGGGAAATGCTATTTACGTGGGAGTAACTGGCCTACTGACCCTCCTGTTTATTCACCTTTACATTCTATCTGGCCGAACGCGGCCGACCGTAGATTAAGGCGTGTGGCGACATCTATTGGCGCCTAAATGAACCGTTATGTTGCAACAAACGTGATCAATCAAAGATGGCGGCGGTAACATCTCGGTCGTTATAGCACCCATAACAACCAGTCACTTTGAGAGAGAGAGAGAGAGAGAGAGAGAGAGAGAGAGAGGAATCCTCCCTTTATGAGCGCCGAACATTTTTCGCGCTTAAAGAGGCACCTACATGATTCATGTCCTACAATATTACATATATATATATATATATATATATATATATAAGTAAAGCAATTCCGTAAATGACGTATTTCGCCATTAAGTGTTATATTATGTAATATGTAAAATAAATAGCTAACAGCAGAATCTTAACGAAACAAATGTATTTCGCGCTACGGATAAACTTAAGATGCAGATTCATTTATGTGACACTAAATTGCATTCTGCTTTGAGCAAGACCTTCCCTCAAAAGTGGGCGCCCTAAGTATGACATTAAAGTTCGCCGGGTAGCAAGGTTCAAGTTCTAGGTCTCTAGGGAATATAGAGTAACATCTTCTTCACTATTACTCCCAAGTCCACTCACATCTGGAGAGTTAATACCTGTTAGGGTACCGTCTGAGGATTAAACAGATTTGGTTTGGTTTCTTTGTTTAATGGCATAACAACCTTTGTAGGTCATTCAACGCCAAAACCATTCTTCTAGAAGAACAGTAGTGGTACTATTTAACCTATAGCTGGGAGGATAAGAGGGTTCATGCCTTTCCCAAGGGTATTTGCCCGAAAGTGAACGTGTGTGTGTGTATGTGTTTGTGACGAACAAAAGTTGGCTCAGCGAAGAGAGATGTAAAAGTTAAAAAAAAAACTAAAACCAGGAGAGATATACATTGTATAGAGACATCAAAAGTATTTCATTTTAAAGAAATCCTTTTTCGGAGTATATTATTATAGAAAGCCATGTTTCTACAATCCAGATTTCTTCATACGTTTCGATTCTCTCTCTCTCTATATATATATATATATACACACCTTTACTTTTAGAAAACAAAAACAAAACGGTCACATTAGGACTATAAATTTATTTCCATCCTCTTATGGGTATTGATATGAATCAATAACTCCAAAAATAGCCGTACTTCTTCGGATCAAATGCATAAAAGTATGGAAATAAATTTAGAAACCTAATTTGACCGTTTTTTTTTTGTTGTTGTTTTTCTTAAAGGAATTATTGCTCTGTAATGTCAGTTACATTGAGCTCTTTACCAGGAAAATCTAAACGTTCATAAATGAATAATTTTTTGTCCGGACGGAATTATTCCCGACTACGGTTTAACTGGACTGAATAATACACACACACACACATACACACACAAGGTTGTGTGGGATTCATGACAAAAAATGCCTACTATTTTAATGTTACTATTTTGCAAAAAAAAAAAACATCATTAAATAATGTGTTAAATAATTACAAATTTAAATGAAAGTTTTGAAAGCTTTTGTTGATTTTAAAAAAAAAATCCAACACAAAGTTCACTGAATCTTGGAATACCTGATGAACGAGCTCAGTGTTGTCTAAAGTTAAAAAAAAAAAAAAAGAGAAAAAAATTCAATGTGAAGCCAATTTAGGCCAGATCTTTGTTTGGATAATTTCAGACACAGAATACTTCGACATTGTAGCAGAAGTACTACAAGGGGACATGCTAGCCCCATATCTCTTTATCCTCTGTCTAGACCATGTGCGTAGAACATCGATTGATAAAATCAGAGAAAACGGCTTCGAGCTGACAAAGAAATGAAGCAGAAGGGACCCCGCACAAACAATTACCGACGCCGACTACGCCAATGACATAGCGATACTGACAAATACACCCAACCAAGCTGAAACACTACTGCATAGTTTGGAATGAGCTGCCGCGGGAATTGGCATCCATGTCAATGCACACAAAACTGAATATATGTGCTTTAATCAAACAGGCGACATTTCCACACTAGACGGAACCTCTCTGAAACTGGTAGACAAATTTACTTACCTAGGAAGCAGTGTCTCATCAACCAAAAAAGACATCGACACGCGGCTAACGAAGGCATGGATGGCTATCGATATGCTATCGATCATATGGAAATCACACCTGGCCGATAAAATGAAACGCAGTTTTGTGTCGATACTGCTGTATGGATGCACTATTTGGACGCTAACTAAACGGCTGGAGAAGAAGCTAGACGGCATTTCACGCAAGAATGTTGCCAGCAATATTGAACAAGTCCTGAAGCCAACACCCAACAAAGCACCAACAATACGGCCACCTACCTCCTATCATGAAAACTATCTAAGTTAGACGAACCAGACATGCAGGACACTGCTGGAGAAGAAGAGACGAGCTCATAAGTGATATACTCCTATGGACCACCACATATAGCCGAACAAAAGCAGGACGACCAGCTCGAACATACATACAGCAGCTATGTGAGGATACGGGATGTAGCCCTGGAGGCCTGCCTAAGGCGATGAACGATAGGGAGAAGTAGCGAGAGAGGGTCAGGGATATCCGTGCTTGCGACACGACACGATGATGATGATATATGCACAAACTCTTTCAATGTATCAATAATTGCTCTGTTTTAAATCTCCTTAAAAATCCAAAATAAATATTGAAATGTGTGCATTCACGTATGTATGAACGTTTGTGTAATTTAATCTCTTTTTTATTGCGTATGCACCTTCATAATTAATCAATGCCAAAGCCATTTATGAAGATGAAAATTAGTGGTAATATCTAACCCATAATTGGTGGGGGTTAAGAGAGTTTATACTTTTCCCAAGGAGCATTAGTTCAAAAGTGAACGTAATAAAACTACTAAAGTTCGATGTCTCACTTCAGCCCGTTTGCCAATAAACCGAAAATAGGGCCTAAGACAATATCAGGCTGACTTGAATTATTTCTTTTTTATTAAATAAAAATCAGACTGAGGCATTTGGGATGTTTTCGGCTTCTTCAAATCTTAACCCTTAGGAACCAGGAAATAGTCACACGGAGAAAAATATCATAATTACGGAGGGGCTTGCACTTGCACAGCCTTGTGTTTCTCCAAAAATATCACCTTGGATATATGATTTTAGTTTATACTGATCATTTCATCCCCGCTAATGGCATTCACCATATTCTTGGTTTTCTGGATTGCTGTTTGTTTCCCTTAAGATAATCTCATAGATATAGTAATGTAGTGAATTTAAATAAAATCAACGATTGCAAATAGTTGCTGGGTGACCTACTCGTAAAATTCTAGTTCATTTATTTTGGGGTCACCTAGACTATTTGCAATGTTCTCGTGCAACTGTACGTCTATGAGTTAACTTCGTCACCTTGAAATTGCTGATAGCCAATATTGACTAACTGAAGCCATGGTTGAGGATGATATCCTTTACAAGTCGGTCTATTAGATTGTTTATTTTTCTTTGCTCGCAATGAGACATCCCGACCAGAGATGTTAATTATATTGCTGACCTTGAACACTAGGAAACAAAAGAAAAGAAAGAACAGGAAAAAATAAGGAAACTAAGAAATAGCAAGAAACTTTCAATCTCTGAGCACCGTGGTTGCAAGTAGGGGTTTTCTCTGTGTTTGTCAGAGAGAAAGCTGCTTTGTTGGTTCTTTCTATATGTCTAAAACAAACAAATAAATATCAATAACAACGACCCCAACAATAATAACAGAATTTTATTTTATGATCATGTTGTAGAACACTACAAATTCGTTTCCCTTTTAATAGTGTACCTTGTGACTTATATTAGAGTTGATTCATTGACCAAACTCACACGAACGCTCTACCACATGTGTCTGTTTGTTCACATTATTATATCTTTAATCACACCTCGTTATTGAATATGAGGCATCGGACTAACTAATCGTATTGTTCCGTGATCTGCTGTAGATTCTGTATATCATATCTATCACGATTCTCTTTTAACATTGTTAACATACATACATATATATATATATATATATATATATATATATATACATATTAACCAGACATTGGCCAAATGGTTTGCGTGTTCGCCAATGGCCCAGGAGACCAGGGTTCAATCCCAGGTCGAGTCACACCAAAGACTCAAAAAATGGAACTTGATGCTACCTTGATTAACACTCAGCAAGTGGAGCAATCCAGGGAAAGGAGTAACGTACAGTCGCCAACTTTACTTATATATATATATATATATATATATATATATTCGTTTTTATATTTATGCGTGCATCGAGAAATAGATAAATCGATAATAGCACATACCTTGGTAATAACGTCTCATCTACTGAAAGAGATGTTAACATAGGGAAGGTGTGGAATTCTATTGACACGTTATCGATCATATAGAAATCTGATTTATCTGAGAAAATAAATCTGGATTCCTTCCAAGCGGTAGCTGCGTCTGCACTACAATATAGATACATCACCTGGACACCAACAAAATAGATAGTAAAAAAGAAAAACTGGAACTACACCAGAATATTGTGTATTGTCTTGAACAAATCCTAGAAGCAATACCTCACAAAACAGCTGTTGTATGGTCACTTACTTCCCATCCGAAAAAAACATCCAAGTAAAAACAACAGACATGCAGAACTTTACTCGAGATCGAAAGTGGAACTCATAAGCGGCTTTCTCTTATTGACTTATATGCATGGACCTACAAGTGTTGGTCGACTAGCCAGGACTTAGAACAGCTTTGTGCAGACACAATATACAGTCTAGAGGAACCACCAATAGCGGTGGATGTTGGGGACAGAGATAGATAAATAGAGAGAGAGAGAAAGAGAGAGAGAGAGAAGGAGAGAGAAGGAGAGAGACAGTATGTGAGGGAGAAGGAGATAGAGAATGTGTGAGAGAGAGAGAGAGAGAGAGAGAGAGAGAGAATGAGAGAAAACGAATGAGAGAGAGGGAGAGATAAAGGGAGAGTGAGAATATAAGAGAGAGAATGTCAGTGAGAGGAGGGAGAGAGGGGATAGAGAGAGGAAGGGAGAGAGAGAGATTATACTATGATTATAATTACACTGATTTGTAATGTTTTCAAAGTTGAATCAATAAAATCTGATTTTAAGGCAGTTTTCTTTTTTACGCTGAATCCAAAAATCATACTCATTTTTTTCTAATCAGATCATTTTTTAACATACAAGCTCTTATTTGAAATGTATAGAACAGTAACATAATTTTACTTATTTTTTTGTTGAATTACACAGATAATGCTAAATTTAGGGCTAATATCATCGCAGAAAGCTCATATTTTACTACAGAAAACGGAAAAATTGTTAACAGATGTTTCTCTTTGAGACATGAACCCAGCAACTGTGCAGACTACTTTAAAAGTTTCAGGTTTCGTGTCAAATCGTTTAGTTCTGCTTGTGTCAAGAGTACTGGCTATTCGTCCTCTTCTGGTTTGTATGCGCCAACTCTACCTATAACAGTCTGGGCCATGAGAGATTGATCTTAAGGCAGAAAGAACATCGATGTCCTGGACATGGTACTTTTTTTGCGATTTATTCCTTTTAGATTTATCATACTGAATTTGGAATCTGTAATGTGATCTTTTCCTTTCTTCCAGACCATTTGAAAGACTAATGACATACTCGTCATTTTACCATTCCTCTAATCCCTCAAGTTCTCCACAAATGTTTTACAGCAAACGTGGGAGCAAATGGCGTATTCTGATTTCCTATTTTTACTCCAAAGTAATCGCGATATACCTTCTTCAGAAATTCAGAGATTTCTATATGTCTGTTAGGAAGAGCCGCATTACAGCTGAAATAACAGAATCTGTCAGAATTATTCTTACACTAGCGTTTCATTCTTACAGGAAGACAAATGTTAACCTGAAAAGAGAAAATATTCATCGGCTCTCAGCCTATCGTTGACACTTGACCTAGTATATTTACATCATTTTAAGCTGAGGGATTAGCTCCGAGACTCAATTTATGTGAATGTTAGCGAGTAGGGTGGTACACTGTAGTTAGGTACACATACAATACTATATGCTATTCAAAATACCAGGCACACACCATTAACTGTGAAAACAGAGTCTACAGGCTTTTGAATAAGTGTTATTATTGTGTTCAACTTATGAACTATTCAAGCACATCTTTAAAACCAGACCTAACCCAATGTATTGAATGGTATTTTTTAAATTTAGTATGAAATGGCCATCATAAATCACTTGATAAACCTTTGACCTTTGGAAAAAATTAACCTAAGACAGTGTTATCAACGTAATTGCTATTCACAGATATTCAGCAATATTATCAGAATTAAAAACATTTGTATTATTTTAATTGTAATTTTCGGACTGTTGTCCTCATCTATATTGTGATAAGTTGAAAAACAACGTTTCGGCCGCTGTATCCTCCTGCTTTTCTCAGGTGTCCTCTGTTTATCTGGACATAGAAAGGATTCAACCGGGGAAATCACTTTTTTTTTTCGGCATATCAACCACAAGAGGTCATTTAATGCCGGTTCAGTTTTTGAGGTAAATTGATGTTATTTCATTTTTTTTTGTATTTTTGGTATATTTTGTGGAGAAAAAAATTTGTGGGGGAGTATTTCTTTAAACACACTTCTTTCCATATATTTTGTTTGAACATTTATCATAAGTATTTTTTTAACATTTTTTTTTTTGTGGGGGGAAGTTGTATTTTTTTAAAATTTTGCTGTACAGGTGAGGTTCTTTTAAGTATCCGAGTAAGTTTTTTGGGTTTGTTTCATAGAAAATTTGTTTTAAGTTTGTTGTAAGGTAACATTTTTTCGTATTAGTTCTAGGTCGATGAGATTCTGTTAATATAAGTTTAATAGTATACGGCTTTTTGCATGGTATGCAATATGGGACCTCTTCTTTTTTGAGGAGGTATGAATGGGTAATGTGTGAGTGTCCTGTTCTTAATCTTGATAATATTATTTCTTCTTTTCTAGATATTTGGTTTGATTTTTTTGTGATGTTCCTATTTGAGACATTATTTCGTCTAGTTTGTAGTTCTAGAAGTTATCCCAGTAATTCTGCCAATTTTGCTTTGTATAAATGTTTATCGTTCTTTTTAAATCTGTAAAAGGGATTTTGAAGTGTGTGTCTAGTGGATTGTTCTGTGCTGTTTTTGCTGCTGGGTCCGCCGGAAATCACTTTTAAAGTTTGACTATTTCCCAGGTTGAATCCTTTCTATATCCCGATAAACAAGGGGCACCCAAGAATGGCTGGCTCATTCAGCGACCGAAACCTTGTGTTTCAACTCACCACAATAAAGATGAAGACAACAGTAGAAAAATCACAACCAAATCAAACCTCATCTCTAAAATTCAAACAGATTAAAAACATTTTTTTTCGTAAATTGAAAATGAGTGACAAATTTGAAGTAAGATTAATGAAAACTTTTAACGTTGGTTATTTTTCTAATTTTGCTACGAGGCATGATGGTTAGAGTGTTCACCAATGGCTCGGGAGAACTGGGTTCAATCCCAAGTCGAGTCATACTAAAGACTCAAAAAATGGTACTTGATTCCGCCTTGCTTAGCACTCAGCATTATAAGGTACAGATCAAGGGTGATGTGGATCAATCCAGGAAAAGGAGTAGTGCCCTCCCCTACTCCTTGGTATAGTAGCTATCGAAGATGATGCCTTCAGGTCACCGTCGACTACGTTTGCCAACTTTATTTTATATATATCATAAATCATAACTGATATATTTTATCCATATATACAGTGATCCGGATATTCTTCATCTGATCTCTACTCCGCCAACTCTTTTCCAGGTTCTTGGGAACTTTTCCAAGGGCTGCATCTAAGATTGGTATCAACGTCACATTAGAGCTCTACAGAATTTTTAGATCTCTTGAAAAGTACATGTTTTTGACATTGTTTATTTCTATTTCGGTAAGTCGAGAATCAGTCTTGAAACTTTTTGAAAACATGTGTATGTATAAATGAATGCATAACCAGGTCACACGGAGACTGTTACTTCTAAAACGTAATCAAGTAATTATTGACCACACACTGATAACGCAACTTACCGAACACTAGTAATGATATACCAGCTAACTACTAAAGAAACGCTTCATGCACAAGTAATCTCGGTTGGTTCAGTTTATATAAATTTGATGAGGTCGATTGAGATTGTGTGGCGATATTGTTTCATTTTTGTGCCGATAATAAGTTTTTTTTTTATTTATATCCCCCATTAAAAAGTGATTGGCATCAAATAATAAGTACTCTTCTTACATAAATTTACGGAATTATTTATTTCAGTTTTATTCCAGATAAAAAATGTTTGCTTTAAAGTATATATATATATATATAAATCACTCGAGTGGGGAATTGCCGGCTACCACATACACGTACATGCAAAGCATGAATTGAGCACTCTGGTTGCTGATAGCGTATATGTAAATAAATATATGTAAAAAAATTCCTTTGCTTACGCTGAGACGATAGGTCTGGGCAAAGATACCCAGCTGACTATACGTCCGTCGTGTTTCGATAGCTTGTTTGTAGCCACATTGAAGAGTTGTCATATAATGAATCAGTTTGACGGGGGGGTTGTCATATAATGAATCAGTTTGACGGGGGGGGTTGAGCACGGGGGTTGAGCACTCTGGCGAAGGAATTGTCGGCCGCCGCTAGCGTAATGCAAAGCTCTTCGAAAGAATTGAGCACTCTGGTAGCCTATAGGGTATAAAAAATGTAAACAAACGGCTGCTGTTGCTGTTGCTAAAATAAATACCTTAAAAATTCCCTTAACCAACGTGGCCCGCTTGGACGAGAGGTCTGAAACTTAGTTTAACGTAAAGTTGGACGGGTTTCGATCCCGGCTTCGAGCGTCCTGCGTGTCTAGCCACACTGAAGAGTTCTGATAGAACGAAACAGTCTGTCTGTGGATGACAATATATATATATATATATATAGCTTGGTTGAGGTACAATAGCATAAATATGATGCACCTTCTGAGATTCAAACTCTCTAGCTAAGAATTGCCAATCTAGCTTATTCAAAATTAAACCATATGGGATGCACACTTTTTAACAGATATAACTGAAAATACAAGATTAGATAAACTTGGGCATTTGTTACAAAAAGATTTTAGCTATCAACAACTTGCTGTTTTTGTTTAAATCATTTTTTTCGCGTTTTAGACAGGTACCAAAATACTAAATTCTAGTGTTTAATGATAATAAGTATCAAATAGTGTAAGGTTAAAAACAAAATAATACCTTTAACAAGAAGTGCTGTCTTTCTTGATGTCCTTTATGCAATTGATTGGCTTTTTGTTGCTCTTTTTTTTTTGGTATGAAGAACCTGACGATTAAGTATATTAATTGTAAGAAGTTGTCGATAATAAACGATAACTGCTTTCCGTATATATACACAGTGCATCCGATAAGTTTCGTATTGGCATGTAAAATTGCCGTAGACACTTGAAAAATGCGAATTGTTATTGCTATACATCTTATGAGATGACTGACCAATTTTTATGATTTCAGGTTTAAATGAACAGCTAGAGCAGCAATGGGAATACACCCTACTAAAGCCTGATTGTTACAGCTGGTGAATTTCAAAAATGCAATCTGGACGTGAGGACACTTTAGAAGAACAATATACACTAAAATTCTGATTTTAACTTAGAAAAAAATGCCACAGAAACGTATGGAATGCTTCAAACAGCTTTTGGAGAATCTTGCATAAATCGAGCATCAGTTTTTGAGTGACGTAGGAGATTCAAGGAAGGCAGGGAGTCTGTAAGAGATAATGAGAGGTGTGGGAGGAGTAGGGAAGTCAATACACCAGAGTTGATTGGCCAAAGGGTGAGGTTTGTTGTTGGTTTGGTTTGTTGGGTTTCATGGCATATCAACCTTTGTAGGTTATCAAACTCCAAATCCATTTTTATGTAAATAATCTGTTCTATTGAAAACAAATCAGTTTAGCATAAGTACACAGTTTAATTGTCTAAAACATTTCTATTTCAAACTATTCAAGCAGTTATATGTAACAATTTAGTTAAGTGTAAATACAGTTTTAATGTTAAAAACAGTTCTATTTCAAATAATTCAGTTAAGCATAAGCACGTAGTTTAAATGTAAGTACTGTTTAATTGTCAAAAACATTTCAATTCGAAGTTATTCAGTTTACTCAAACAATTTAGTTTAGTATAAGTATCTGTTATTTCTATTTAACCCATTGATAGGGCCCTATCGGGTGCTACTACTCTGGGCCAGAGTGGACCTGGGAGCGACGGCAATGATGGGTACTCCGCATTCCCCAAAGCTCCAGCACTGCTGGGACCTCACCATCAGATTGTTTAGTGTTATATCCAGGACACTCGTTAGGGGGGTCTTACCTCTCTGCAAAGGTGCAGTCAGTGTATTCTACAGCCCCAGCTGACTGGGCAATATACAGAGTTAAATGTCAAAGTTTTATTTCTGATAATTTAGTTCAGCATAACTGCAGAGTTTAGAAGTGAAAAACAGTTCTAATTCGAGCAATTCAGTTCCAATGTCAAAACAGTTCTATTTTAAACAATTCAGTTTAGCATAAATACGCAGTTTAAATGCAAAAATCAGTATAGTGAAAGAAGCACGGTTTAGTTCTATTTAACCCATTGATAGGACCCTTATAAGGTGCTACCACTCCGGGCCAGAGTGGACCTGGGAGCGATGGCAATGAAGGGGTACTCCGCATTCCCCAAGGCTCCCGCATTGCTGGAACCTCTCCATCAGAGTTTTAGTGTCATATACAGGACACTCTTTTCGGGGTCTTACTCTTCTGCAGAGAAGCAGTCGGCGTATTCTACAGCCCCAGCAAAGGGTTAGGTTTAGGATTTCTATGTTGAGGTTTTAATGGAGTTCAGGAAGAGATTCCGTCGGAAGAGGACAGCACTCTTCAAATCGGCTCAGTGGCATTTCCACCAGGACAATGCACCAGTCCACAACTCTATCCTTGTCACAGACTATTTGACCAAGATGGGCATCAAGACAGTTCTTCAGCCTCCCATAGTCCAGACCTTGCTCCCTGTGACTTTTGGTTATTCCCTAAGCTCAGAGACTGTCGTTATAAGACAATTGAGGAGATGAAAGAGGCTGTGACGAATGTCATTGACACGCTCACACAAGAGGACTTCTATGGGTTCTCCCAGAAGTTGTTGGAACGATACAATAGTGCATTGCAGCTGGAGGATATACTTCGAAACGGACTAGCGTACTATCAATAAAAGTGCCCATACGAAAAAAGTCTGGAAACTTATCGTATGCACCTCGTAATTTTGATACTGAAGAATGAGCTACTTACTGTATTTTCGCTTGGACATTAAGAACGTGGGGAAAAGGCTAAATAGCAAATATACAGAGAATGCTGCGTGCTGCTTTGAATACATCTTGAATGCAGCACATCACAAAACAGCAGCTTCATGGCCATTTACCACCCATTTTGCAAACCATCCAAGACGAGCGGGAGGCAGCTAGAAAAGTAATAAATAACTCAAAAGTGACCTTCTCCAATGGACTCATACGTATGGACACATCAGTGTTGACTGACCATCAACTTTGGATGTGGTGTAGAGGACTTTCCAAGAGCGATGATCGATAGGTGTAGGATGGCAAGAAAGACGCAAGAGAATCCGTGTTGTTAACATAACTCAATGATGATGATTTCTTTTTCTGTATTATTTTTTTCAATGGTTTTTCACGCAACCGTTAGCTAATGTCTTTTACAGGAGTCTGAATGACAGCATGTCCTCTCCAGTCTCCAGGACTCTTCTCGGTATCCTGGCCGATCTCAACAATACTGTAGTCTGAAAGACCTCCACTTGTCCTCTTATTTCCAAGTCCTCCAGTTCCTGTATCAATCTCTCAGTGACTGTAGCAAGCGATCCAATTATAACAGGTGTCACCGTCACTGACATGTTCCATAGTTTTTTTCATTTTTTTTTTTTTGCTAGGTCTAGGTACTCATCTCTCTTTTCGCTTTCTTTCTGTTTTGCCCTGTGGTCAGCCGGAACGGCAAAGTCCTCTATTCGGCAGCTTCTTTTTTTCTTTGTTGACTATCACTAGGTCTTGTCGTCTGGACAAGATTAAATAATTCGTTCATATCTCAAAATCTCATAGAGTTTGTTCGTCTCATTTTCTAGTACAGGTTCTTGTTTGTGTATATACTATTTGTTCGTACGGTTAAATTTAAACTTATCGCTCAATTTCCAGTGTATCAGCTAGGGAGCTCAAACAAAAATTACTAAAATGCAAACGAACAATACAAATTGCGGCATTCAACGTTAGAACCTTAAATAAAATAGGACAACTATCGGAGCTGATTGCATCGGCCATACATCATAAGATGGGCATAATATGCATTCAAAAACACAGATACACACTTAGCAAGCATATTCAATGTCACAATTCTCGAAATGGATGGACGCTAGCCACCATATCGGCATGGAAAAAGTCTATATGAGGTGTAGGTATACTTATAGGACCACAAGCCCTAAAATCACTAAATAGCATAGAGAAAATACAACCTTGGATGATGGTAGCTACTTTTAATGGCAAACACAACGCAACAATAATCTCCTGTCACAGCCTTACTAATGTTAGTGAAGAAACTTAACTCATCGCCTTCTATGATGAGTTATTCTCTCTTATTCGTAGTATCCCGAAGCACAACGTTCTCGTCATTGGCGGAGACATGAATGGCCAAATTGGTAAAAGCGGAAACCACAAATTCAGCCTACACAACTCGTCCAATAGAAATGGAAACATCTAACAGATTTCACGATAGAAAATAGTTTAACATTCCTCAATACAAACTTTCAAAAAAAGGAGAGGAAACTTTGGATCTACACATACACAAACAATACTAAGGCACGGATAGACTACGTCTTTATAAACAAGGAATGGAAGAATAGCGCATTGAATTGTAAGGCTTACTCTTCATTCGAGAGTGTGTCCTCCGATCACCGAATTGTCACGGTAAAAATACGACTGAGCCTACGAAAGAATGTGACCCGAACAACGACCACCGTACACTATGACTGGGTCTTGTTTTAAAACAGGGATATTAGAGATAAATATGCATTAGCACTAACAAACAAATACGATGCTCAACAGGAAAAGACAGAAACACATACTCCGAATGACAAATATGAGAATTTCGTCAACATCCACTTAGAGGCGGCAGCGGAATACATACCAACAAAACAAAGATCTACATCTAGTGTCCCATGGGAGACATTAGAGGTTAGAGAAAAGCGTGCAGACGTGAAAACTGCCTCCAAATGCAATAGGAAGAAACTAACCAATACCAATGCCCTGAAACTTAAAAAAGGACTATATGAATTAGCTAACATATACCTAAAATAACAGACAGAATACATACGAAATCAGATCGATAAGATTAGAGACTCTGTTGAGGATAAACAATCTAGAATTGCATGCCATAAGGTAAACGAAATGAGCAGAAAGAAGAGCATTGCGAAAGATGAACTGAAAGCTACCAGCCAACAAGATCAAATACACCTGGGGAAACATCATTTCGAGAATTTACTCGGAAACCCTCTGAAAGTTACTCATGAACTAATCACGGGAATTATAAGTAAGCAGTTAGCCATCAAACTAGGACCGTTTACTCAAGAAAAACTCAACTCAGAACTGAGAAAAATTAAAAATAGAAAAGCAGCAGGGCTCGATGAAATACCCCCAGACGTATGGAAGATCAGAAAATTTGACGACATAGTGCTCCGACACTGCATGGCTGTATATAAACAAAATCCTATCGACAGATGGATGAAGGGGTGTATCCTCTCCTTCCCTAAAAAAGAAGTTTTTTTGCTTCTTTTTATTTCCATTTTGTTGTCTGATCGCACAGCAAAATCTCCAAGATGACAATTTATTTTCTACTTACTGAAAACTAGGCCTTTTCTTTTGGTTTAAATTGGGGGGTTTTGTATTTCAAAACCCAAGAGGATTTAATATGTCTCAGTTTCTAGAAAAGATTGTGGTTTGTGCATATCCTTTTTGTTTTTATTGTCAAACATTAGTACCTTGCAAAATTATCAATGGATCACCTTTTCAATTCAGTCATGACTTCTGTTGTATTGTGATATACTAGCTTAGCTAGCAACAGAGTGTTGTGGAAGATCTAAGCAAATTCAATGCATTCGCAAGATAACATCAACAAAGTGGTTTCACAGAATAGAGAGAAATAAAAGATGATGGCGAGAATATTATTTATTGCATATGGATAGGGTGACAGATATTTCCGTTCGCAAATAAGATCAACAAATTATCGGAGAAAAAACGGAAGTATGTAAGTTCCGATAACCAGCCATAAACAGAAGAATACGTGGGCGAAGATGATATTCATATATCTGCATGAGACTCAAAAAAAGAATACAAGGTCTGTAATTTTGGACTGAAGGCAGAGACCCGCTGGTCGCTCAAGCGAAGGGTAGAGATCCACTAGTCTCTCAAGCGAAGGGAGAGATCTGCGGGTCACTCAAGCAAACATGTGTGTGTTCTCCGGACGTCGCACTACTTCACAAAAAGGGTCTCCGCCACAGAAGAATATATTGCGAACTCTCTCTGTTTGTTTTCCAATCGTCGCCGTCGAAGAGTAAAAATATAAATCATATTCTTATATATCTATGAGTTTTTCGTTGTTTGTCCAGCGGTGCTCTATGCTACAGTATCCTTTTGATGCATTTGCTCATATTTTTAACTGTTTCTTTTCTTTGACCGCATAATTCTTCAACTTGCTATTCTTGAACTATTATCAATTTTTTTTTCGCATAAATTTTTCTCATAGTGTTGTTTTTGCTGTTATTAATAAAGATTCAGCTTTTCTCTTCTTGTTTCCTTTTCGTAACCATATCTAACTCATCTCGTGTGTCACAAGCTTGGAAAACTGGCAGAAAACAATATTTTTATGTTCTTTTTTGTATAATCTTATCCGGTGTAGAAAATCGAAAAAACAAAGTATTTCAAAAGCGATTAATTGATTTATGATGGTAATGTCAACGTTAAAACGTTTCGGTTCTATTAAACCTTCATCAGGACTTTATGGAGAAGAAAAAATTGTTTCATGAAGAATGATGGATGATTTTTATTAAAAAGTCTCGTGTAGTATCAAGCTAATGTTAGTCCAATACTTTAGATAAAACTCATGAAAATATATATTTTATATTGCTACATATATTTACTATTTTATTATTTCTTAAATTATTTTAATACATAAGATAAAACTCATGGTAATAAATCCAGCCATGAGTTGGTGCCCTTGGTGTAATGGTTATCGTCGTAGGAAATGGACACAGTGACACGAGTTCAAATCCTGGACGAGACTGACTGCATTTCACATAGCACTATTACCCTTGGGAAAGGTATGAATCTAATTATTCTCCCTCCAGCTATGGGTAAATAGTAGGACAGACTAGGTTCTTCAGCCTTGGTGAGGCGACTAGTCTAGGAGAAGGAAAACTGAATTCAAACCTGTTAAACTCCGCTTAAAAATTGACCTTGTGTCATATCCTGCCCGAGCGGAGGGGTTGGTAAATATCTATCTATCTATCTATTTATATATATATATATATATATACTGCGTTTGAAATTTTACTCGACTGATAGACTGTGTCGAGTAAATGCTTATTCGGGCGATTAAACATATTCTTCTAGTTGCGCCGCGGTCAATCAAAAATCGCAATGAAACGTGAGAAGGAAAACTCTGAATTCAAACCTGTTAAACTCCGCTTAAAAATTGACCTGATGTCATATCCTGTCCGAGCGGAGGGGTTGTTAAACAGGATAAATCCAACCATGATCATTTAATTTTCATTTGTTTTGACAAGAAACGTAAATTCTGAAGTAAGAAGCAGCATATTTACCTTTTCCGAGAAGAATTTATTTTACCGATTCTTTGGATGTCTGGCGGTTGAAGTAAAATTATCGTATTGTTTATACAAATGACAATTCAATGTCGAATATATAAAGTAAACCCCACAAATTGTTGCTAATGTTATTTTATTCCAGTATCAAACGTGAATATCAAAATACACTCACCTGGTCATTCAGCTTTTGTTTAAGATAAGATAAGTTCAATTACGTTCTCCTATAGGGCTGCTCGAGTGGTATAATGGTTTATCAAGTTAGACTAGCCAACTTTCACACAGTAGTTCGATTCTCATGGGGTGACCCATTCATGTGGCCTTGTGCTACATCTCAGCAAAATGCTAACTAAATTAATATAGGGGGTGTCAATGTGGTGTAATGCTTAAAGTGCTGGATTGCGGAATCGTAGTGAGAGAGTTTGAACACGAGTTGCGCTATACGTTCACTTTCGGGCAAATTCCCTTTGGGAAAGTTATGAACCCACTATTCCACCAGCTATGGGTAAAATAGAGCCACTACTGTTCTTCTAGACGGGTGGCTTAGGCATTAAATAACCAATGAAGGTTGATATGCCATTAAACAACCAAACCCAACCAAATTACGACGAATTATGTCCCCCCCTCTGTGACTACCTTAAAGAGTCTCCCATCAACTAATGACCCCTTCCATTCGTACTCTTTAGAATAAAACTGGTTTGAGAATATATCCATATTCGTAAAAGTTGTTTTATAACGTCTCTTTAATTTCTCACCGTAAAATGTGTTGTAGTTATAAAATTTTGTATTAACCGATAAATTAAACCACACATTTAAGAGGAGAGAGGACGTGTGTCCACGTCAGAGCAGAGGATCCTGCTAGAATTTTTAAGTTAAATACGGTATGACCCAGGTACTATGAGGTGCATGCGATAAGTTTCCTACCTATTTATCGCATGGGGACTTTTATTGATAGTACATACAGGAAATTCTTGTCCCCTTCGAAGTAATCTCCTCCGGTTGCAATGCACTTGTGCTACCGTTCCAACAACTTATGGAAGGCCCCATGGAAGTCCTCTTGCGTTAGCGTGTCAATGCCCTTCGTCACAGCCTCTTTCATCTCCTCAATTGTCTCATAACGACAGCCTCTGAGTTCAGGGAATAACCAAAAGTCACAGTGAGCAAGGTCTGGACTATAGGGAGGGTGAGGAACTGTCTTGATACCCATCTTGGTCAAATTGTCTGTAACAAGATGGAGTTGTGGACTGATGCATTGTCCTGCTGGAAATGCCACTGACCCGATTTGAAGGGTGCTGGCCACTTCCGACGGAATCTCTTCCTGAACTCCCTTAGAACCTCAACATAGTAACCCTAAGTCTAACCGTTTGGCCAATCAACTCTGGTGTATTGACTTCCTTACTCCTCCCACACCTCTCACCATCCCTCACAGACTCCCTGTCTTCCTTGAATCTCTTATGCCACTCAAAAACTGATGCTCGATTCATGTAAGATGGTCAATAAGCCGTCTGAAGCATTCCATACGTTTCTGTGGCATTTTTCCAAGTTGAAAACTGAATTTTATTGCATATCGTTCTTCTAAAATGTCAGATTTCATTTTTGAAATTCGCCCGCAGTGACAATCAGGCTTTAGTAGGGTGTATTCCAATTGCTGCTGTAGCTGTTGATTTGAACCTGAAATCATAACAATTGGTCTGTCATCTCACAACATGTATAGCAATAAGATACTCAATTTTCAAGAGTCTACGACAACTTTATATGCCCATACAAAAAAAGTCTGAAAGCTTATCGTATTCACCTTGTAAGTATCCTGAGACATGTGACAAAGAGAGCAAACCTTAGTAACTAATAGCTATTATGAATGATTGTTTTTAATGATATTTAAATCCATCAAGGGTTATTTTATGAGTAGAGGAGAGGGAATCGCACCCATTGGACATTTACAGTTGTTTCTTAAATTATTTTTCTAACACCTCATCCTCTTGAATAATTTTAAAACTAATTTACATTGCTAAATCGATATTTCATCTCAAGGTTAAGAGATTGGTAGACGAAGAGAATATCAAAATATACTTTTCCTGTCAAATCAATTCTCTCTCTGGCTTTCCAGATTTCTGGTTGATTGATTGATTTGAACGGCATGTGAAACGTCCAGGGTTATTTAAGCATAGAGGTTACGTATTTGTCTAAATTTATATTTACATCAAGTATTGCTTAATAATATAAACATTTACAAATAGATCTATTCGATCCAAAGATGGAACACAAACACATACTACTACTTCGGGTCAAAGTGGACTTGGATGGGTAATGACAATAAACGAGTAATCCACTCTTCCTGGATCTCTAGATCTGGAGCCTCTCTATCAGATGCAGTTTATTGTCTTAGCCGGGATCTCTATTTGTTGGGCTCCTCAATCCCAAAATACAGGGGATTATTCGTATTCACAGAACCCCAACTCAACAGGACTAATAAAGAAGTCTATAAAACTTTTGATATGAGACAATGTTATTTAAAAAAATCTTAACCTGACGTATTTTTAAACGAGCTCATTTTCTTTTATTGGGCTGTTTTTAAAACTAGTAAAGAAAGTAAAGTTGGTAACCGTCCTCGAGGGTGACCCGAAAGCTTCTTTTTCAATAACTACTACACCGAGTTTTAGGAGAAAGCGCTACTACTTTCCCTAGATTGCTCCACTTTAACCTTGATCTGTTACTTGAAATACTGGGTTATGCAAGGATGCATCAAGTACCGTCTTTTGAATCTTTGGTATGACTTGACACGGGATTGAATCCCGGTCTCCCCGCTATTGGCGAATATTCTACCCACAAAACTAATGGGCCGGTATAGTACCATATCCTTATTAAGTGATTGAACAGTTCTATTTCATCCCTAACATGTACTACTGCTCCGAGTCAGAGTGAACCCGGGTGTAATAGCAATGAAAGTGTACTCCACACTTCCCAGATCTCTGGAACTGGAGCCTTACTATGAGATAGATTTTAGTATCATACTCAGGACACCCAGTGAATACACTCACCGTATTCTAGGTCCGTCGATCGGGTTGCGACTAAATGAGGTAAAATTTATTGTCACATCACTTGTTCGAGTCTTAAAATAGAAGTTAAACAACAATAAAGAATTGGCGCTAAAGATGAACAATAGCTTTATCAATCTGTGTATTAATATGCACATAAAGTTGCACACTTTTCTGTGGCACTTTACACAGATTTTCCGGCGAATCTTCTTGATCTATATTCAAACAGCCAGAATAAATTGGAAAACGTTTACAGCTCGTTGTAAAATAATCCAATTAATTGAAATAGCTGAAGTTGACATTATAATCTTTTTCTTATATCCATTCGATAAATCATTATCAGGAAATTAATCACATTCAAAAATATATAAATAATAAGTAGTTCGATTAACTTTACTGAAATAGTTTTTTTTAAAGAAATATCGCACTCAGGGGATCTGAACTCGGATTGTTTTGGTTAATTGTCCCTGTAGGAGATTGTTATTGATTTTCAGCTGTCACGGTATATCTAATAAAATGCATTATTGTTTGTTGGGAGAGTGAAATATTGTCAAAATAACTTGACTAATAAATGACCGAAAACGACTGTTTTAATGAGAGGAGACTGATAAGATATATGAATTGGAAAATATTGAAGATAAGGGCTTGTCATAGGAAGAAAGTCACGAGTCAAACGTTGTTGTTCAAATCTGTTTTGTTTTTGTTTTGTTTTGTTTTACGGCATATCAACCTCATCGGTCATTTAATGCCGAATCAAGTTAAAGAAAATAAGTTTGAAAAGAAATTCAAAGGATACGTCTTTGAAATTAATGATAAACTTTTGATAATTAGTTGGTTATTTGTTGTTTTTTTATTAGGAGTTTATATTTACGGAATCAGGATCATAACCTCCCCCACCAAAAAAAAAAAAAAAAAGTTTGGGGAAGCGATCAGTTTGTTAGAATATATCTAGTAAAGAAAGGGTTAATAGAAGTAATTTGGTCCTATTGTTCAAATCTAAAATGTGAGAAATTCATGTAATTTAGATATATCTCATTGTGTGTTATTGATCTAAACACACACACATACACACACACACACACACACACGAGTCCGAACACACTCACGCTCTCACAGAGAGACACAGACTCACGTACACACTTGGACACACACAAATGTGTACACTAATGCGATCATACATGCACTCACTGATACACACACAGAATCTCACATACATGCACATACACTCACAGATACACATACATGCGCACACATGCACACATACGCTCACGCATACACAGATAGGCACTCTTGCAGACACACAGACACACACGTTAACATACTGTGTCACACGTACACACACGCTCGCTAACACACACATATACGCAAACATACACACACATATGCACACACACACACATGCAAACACAAACATAGATTCACACCTACACACACAGTAATTGAAAGTGCATTTGCTACTTTTTATGAATAAATTAGGATTCATTGAAGCATTTCAATTAGATGAAAAGTACGTTTGATAATGCACCATAGATGGGTAGAACAAAATTAATGAAACAACACCAAATTCAAGCGAATTTTTTCTCAACATTTTCTATTACGACTAACTACTACTAAATGGTTGCACTATTTAGAATTCAACGAAATGAAGTTCATGCTTTTTCCAAGGGTTTTAGGACTATTATCTTTATCTTTATTGTTATTTCCACAATGTTTCGGCCGATATGTCCTCCGGCCTTCTTCAGGTGTCTGTCGAACTCGGGAACCTTCACGGAACTTCGAACTACGCCCTTTATTGAATCCACAGGGTGGGGTCACCTGTTCTGATTCCGTTAGCCATAATTAATTAACGATTAAACAATCAATCTTCTTAAAGTGACATGTTAAAAATATCAGCTGACTCTAAACAATTGTTTAACTTAGTATATTTTCCATTTCATTTCAAAATTACAAATTTGTAAACAAACGTTTATGATTTACATTCCTTAGAATTAACTTTTGATAAATTACTATTCTAGTTTTGAACCATAGATTGGACCCTATCAGGTTTCTTTGGTTTTGGCTTCTTTGTTTAATGACACATCAATCTTTGTTGGTTATTTAATGCCAAATTCATCCTTCTAGAAGAACAGTAGTGATACTATGTAACCCATAGCTGGGAGGATAAAGGAGCTTTACCTTTCCCAAGAGCATTTGTCCAAAAGTGAACGCAATAAGGCGACTGGAGTTCGAACTCACTTACAACGATTACGCAGTCAATTGCTTTAAACATTACACCACAAGGACACCCCAAGATCCTACAACTCATGGACAGAGTTGACCTTAGATCGATGGTAATGAAGGGCTACACTGTATTCCCCAAATCTTCAACATCACTGTAGTCTCACGATCAGATTGTTCATGGTCATATCAAGCATACTCGCTTGGTGGAGGTCTTACCTCTCTTTAGAGATACGGTTTGTGTATCCTACAACCCTGACTGAGTGCGCTACATTCCGTGCTGAGTTTAAACTACAGTTCGCTATTGCATTCATTTTTGTTAAATACCCTTTGGAAAGGTATCAACACTTTTATCCTTGCACCCATAGATTAAATAGTACCTCATTATTCCTTCACAAGTAAAACTGATACGACATTAAACCAAACCAAACCAAACAAAACGCCTTGCTTGTGACTGAGGGGTTGGATGAATATATACTTAGGATACGTACATATGTTAAGAAAAACCCTCTGCAGTCACTCCTGCAGTTAGGAAATCCTAGATGCAACATGATGCGTCCAAATATGAGTGATACAATTGCAGTTTTAATGAAGAGAGGTACAATATACATCTTTGCCTTAGAAATACAGATGGTTCAAGCTGAAGAATACGCTGAGTGAATTTCTGCTAAGGGTAATACCTCATTTAAGGTACATCCTGAATATAACAGTAATCTTCTAAACGATGAGGTTCCACTTGCGGAACTCTGGGGAGTGTGTAGTCCATCTTTAATACTATTGCCCCCATGTCAAATTTGATCTGGAGGGGTATCACCTATTAGAATTCCATTTATGGATCAAATCGAAATGTTTTATCATTGAATATACTTGAAACCATTTAACTGTGGCCAACAGAAATGAGGAATTTTTTTATAGTAATACGGGAAACCACTCAACATTTGGCACATTAAACTATTAGTGTTATATAGATACTTTTCATCATCATCATCATCATTGCCATCATGTCGTGCCACTAGCACAGATATCCCTGAACCTGTCTCGCCACTTCTCCCAATTATTGATTGCCTCTGGCAGGTCTTCAGGGTTACATCCCATATCCTCACATAGCTGCAGTATGTATGTTCGAGCTGGCCGTCCTGCTTTTGCTCGGCCATTTCAAAGCTATTTAAATTCTTGCAAAGAATAAATAACAATACTTGAAACACAAATTATGTGCAAACAATAAATAGCAAAACTATATACCATTTAACTCTGTGCAAATAAATAATAGCTAAATTTGAAAACATTTAAATGTGCGCAAGAAAATGAGCTCTCTATAGTTTGAAAAAATGTTATCTACAAACAGTTCGTTCACAAATCTCTCTCTCACACACACACATATATATATATATATATATATATATATATATATATATATATATATATATATAAACAATAGTAATTGTGATTCATAACCGTTTAAAAAAATTACTTCGCAGCTAATATCTCCTCGTGGCTGAATGGTTAGAAGCTTTGGTTGGCGTTTGAGTCAACCGGGTTTCGATCCCAGCTACGGGAAGATACCGTCTAGCCACACTGATGAGTTCTGATTGAACGAAACAGATCTGTCTGTGGATGACTTTTGTGATATATATATATATATATATATATATAAACAGGTCTTTTTAAAAAGTGTACAAAGGTTGATAATCCAATAAACATAACGAAGCAACTTTGCTGAATATCTTTCAAAAGGATGCATGTAAATACTGCATAAAACACAATATCAATGGCTATGAAAGTGTTTTGAATGAAGGCTGGAAATAAATACCCGATAAATAACCATTCCCAAATGGAACGGTCTTCAGAGAACATCAGAGGGACCAGATCATTTTCCTTAAACACAATAAAATACAGGGCGCGGAAGCAAAATTAGGGATATTCTAGTATAATAGTAAAGAAGTCTATTATAAAACAAGATTAATTTTAATTTAAAAAAATAAAAAACAAAATAAGGACAATAATTTTTTCAATATGGCTGCCAATTGTTTTCAATTATTTTTTCAACACTCTTTCGAAACTATTTGCATGCTTTCAAAATAAATCATTCAGACATCTTATTCTATTTCTCCTCCATAGTAGCTTTAAGCAAACCTACATATGGATGGGAAGTTTGATTTGTTTCGTTTTCTAAAACGCCCCATATAGCATAATAAAGTGGGTTATAGTCTGCGCTTGATGGAGGCCATAAAGAAACTCCATGGTATCAATGGCTGACGACGGAGAATTAAACGTGGATTGATTGATTGTACTAGAAAAGTGAATCACTCTTAGAGTTAGCAACTGCTCCAAATTTTACTTAAGTAATAAAAGAAAGCGTTTTTCAGGAATATGCAAACTCTGGACACACATTAGTGGCGCAATAAAAAAGGTGATGCATGAATGGATCTTCTAATTTCTTATTTAGACAATAACCACAAAAAGAAAAGTAACTTTGAAATAACCACTCCTCAATTGAATGCGTGTCCTAGGTATGGTGACAACGGAGTACTTCCCACAAATCAGATCTCCTGATCTGGAGCTTCACCATCGAATACTGTTAAATCTCCTAACCAGGACACCTCTTCTTTTAGAGCGAGGTCTTAATGCTCTGCTAGGGATACAACCAGTATATTCTAAGTCCCCTTGACAAGGCAGTTGTAGATTCGAAAAAAATCGCAGTTTTCAAATCTAACAAGCACAACACATTGACGGCCATAGATCAACTGAACTTTAGGGAATACGGTGTATCGCTTCATTGGTCCACTCTGTCTTATCTATGGGTAACATATAACTGTTTTACATTTAAAATGAGTACAAACAAATGACATATGCTAAATTGAATTGTTAGAAAAAGAAATGTCTGATCATTTAACTGTGTGTAAACAAATGACTGATGTTTGATTGAATTGTTAGGGATACACAGCAATACTTGAAACTATTTAGATTTGACTTACGCTAAACTGAATTGTTAGAAAAAGAACTGTTTGATCATTTAACTGTGTGTAAACAAATGACTGATATTTAATTGAATTGTTAGCGATGCATAGCAATACTTGGTAGTATTAAAATTTGTTGAGCCACGCCAAAATGAATTGTTAGAAATAGAACTGTTTGATCCCTTAACTGTATGTAAAAAATGACTGATGTTTAATTGAATTGTTTGTGCTACATTGTAATACTTGAAACCAGTTAACTTTGACTTTACAAAATTGAATTGTTAGAAATAGAACTGTTTCGATCATTTAACAGCGAATATAAAATGTTTAATGTTTAATTGAATTGTTTGTGAACTTGGAACTATTTAACTTTGTTGACATATTTTTACAGATTATGTATATGTAATAAATTTGAATAAACTAAATTTGGCATAAAGTAACCAACAATAGTTGATATGCCATAAAATCAAACCAAACCAAACCGATGGAATTACCGAAGGGACTTGTACATGCATCGTATAGCCGCCGTTATTTAGTTAAAGGAAGGAGCTGCCCGCTGTATCTAATGATTTGGCTTTTAAGTCTATCAGCGAAGAAAACGGAAATATTAGCCAGTAACGAGGAAGTATAAGCATTTTTAACAACGTGATCACCCCAAATATGTGAACCATACCCTTTCCTCAAATTCATATCCAACACGCCATATTGAACATTTTTTCTTCTTGTTTCTCTGTCTGTATCAATAACGACAATACATTTATTTATTTGTTTATTTTCCTCTGATTTCATCATTGCGGTCAGAGCAAACATTACACCTTTTTTTTTTCGTAAAACTTCCCCTTCTCCTTACCTTCACCATTTCATCTATTGTTCAGTATTGTATTGCAGTTGCCGCCCTTAGGGCAAACTGAAAGGGTACCGCCATGTCAAAATGGCGACTGGCTTTCAGTAAACATCGAACACCCACACGCTCTGAAATAAAAGGAAAAAATAAAAAAAATAAAAATATGGCCCGATATTCCTTCTCCCCAGACAGCCTATCCAGTCTATAGACTAGCTACAGACTACTGTCCATTATTTTTACCCACCCACCCCTTGCCGACCCAACTCCTTGGCAAATTTTTCGTCTAAGCAAAGCTGTCGGGTTGTAACCGCACGAAAAGGTCCGACGTGGTCATGCTTTACGCTGCGGATAGATACAAGGCTATTGTACGATAGTTGACTTCAAGGGATCGCCCAGGCTTCAAAGGAAGTGACGCCTTTTAATAGAAATCAATTGCACTTTCCCCGTTGGCGCATGTTCTTTCCGATAATCAATGCTCGATCGATAACAGAGAAAAAATGTTACGGGTGGAGTGAGTTGTGGCGGGGAAAGTACTTGGGCAGAGGATACTACTTTATGGACGGACACAGTCACCATTAGAGCGACACGTACCACGTACGTACATATATATATATATATATATATATATATATATATATATATATATATATATATATATATATATAAAAGCTTTTGGACAGAGAAAACATAGGAATATACACAAAGAAGATTTTATTATTATATCCGAATGCAGAGCTTCTGGGTAAAATGATTACATGCGAACAAAAGTCGACTAGATGTGTATGTTTTTATCTGATTATTGAACATATTAATAAATGGGTAGTAAATACTACAAACTAATATACGTATGTAGACAAATGCAAGCTGATGCAAAACTATAGATACATGGGCACATAGAAAAAAAAACACATACACACATTTATATATCTTCCTTTGCGTATATACATGTGTATGATAGAGTTTTCTTTAGTTGTACATGGAAAGGTATATCTATTTGTTGCCCCCCCCACACACACGTGTATATATATATATATATATATATATATATATATATATATGTTCTTTCAATGTATTCATTTTATACTCAAAGATATTCATATTCATTCATATATATATATATATATATATATATATATATATTTATATATATATATATATATGTTCATATGTACAGGTACTTGCGAGTTTATATCTGTCAATATGTGCATGCGTGCATGTGTGTTTAGAGAGAGAGAGAGTGGGGTGGAAATGAGAGAGAATGTGTTTTTAGTTGTACATGAAAATATGTAGTTCTTACATGTGTATATACAATCAAATGATGGATTTTACACCCTCAGCTACACACAGCGAGTTATATATATATATATATATACAAATATATATATATATATATATATATATATATATATATATATATATATATACTTTTGTTAAACAATGTGTCTTTGTGTATGGAAATGTATTGTTACTTTGGGTGTGTATTTATTTTCATCCAAAGGACATTTTCTTTGTACATATATATATATATATATATATATATATATATATATATATATTCATGATTTTCTTCAATCATTTTGATGTGGCCAATTTCCCAACGATAAAGAACATTAGTAGAATAAAGTAACTTAAGAAAACTTATTTACCTATCTTATATCAGACACATTTTTATTTATCTCTATATATACAGCAAAAGTTTTTGGGAACAAACATTTTACCATTTATAGATGAAGAACAAATTACGTTGTATTAAATGAAATAACGCAAATTTTGACATTATCATATTTCTTTCCGTTGTATCGGTTGTATGACAAGTTTCGATAGAAGACAGCAAATGAAAAAAACAAAAAGAAACGCTCACAGCACACGTCACGTATTAATAACAACACCAGTAAGATAATGCACACGAATTCTTATACGTCCTTAATGTCCCATTAGAGACGAACGTCATCGACAACATCTAATTGCTGAACACGGTGATTGCGCACTGGATCGAGCGAGTGACATTGAGATTATGAAAGTTGTTCCAGCGGGATACTTATCCTTTAACATTGAACTCCTCACTCAAGAGTTCCACTTATAAAATACAACCTCCTATTACTAATTATTCAAATTTGAAAGTGAATAAAGGATTGTAATCTGACAATAGGTAGAAAAATTGATAACAAGGCAATCCAAGTGGAAGGAGAAATTTATTGAGAAGTCGACACTATAACGTTTAGGTTCTACTGAACCATCATCTGGACCATGAGGGGTGATATTAGCGATGTTAAGTCAACGATGGATGTTTAAAAATGCGAAATACAAAAACCTAGGGGAAAATTTGTATAATATGAAGACGTTGACCGTTTAATTGGTAAATCAGCGTTTGTTGTTTTAAATTACGTCATTTGACTTATTAGGAATATTATATAGAATTTATGTTACGTCTGTTTAACGAGAAAGGTTTCGAGTCAAATGGAAGAAAACGACCCCACAAAAAAAAAAAAAATAAATAAATAAATAAATAAATAAAAATAAAAAGCATAAAGATTATGATATATGTGGAAAATATTGTGTAAAGATGAAATATATTGTAGCTATTTAAAATGGATCTTATCAAGTAAGGAGAAATATTATAAAAGCCAGGACGAGTATTTAGGGAATTTAAGAATGAAATAGCAGCAGCTTCGAAAATTTGTCTTATACTTTTATTATGGATGTAAATAAGCATCTTTGCAGAATTAAAGTCGTAGTTGTAATTAGATTGAGAAATGTGTAGGAATAATGCATTGTTTGAGTTACCAATTCTTATGTCTCTTTTGTGTTCTTTAAAGCGAATGTGAAGGTTCCGAAATGTTTCAAATTTCTTTCGCTATATCTGCGATCCAGAGAGAACAACAGGCATTCCTGCCATACCAAAGACCCTTTGGAGGCTGCCGACGAAAACAAGATGTTAAACAGTTCTTGGTTCAGAAAACCTTGTTTGTTGTTCCAAGTTTAAAACACAAAACAATTTACCGGAGAATACATTGATGTTTTAAAATCAAATACCTTCGTAATTTTAATAATGTATTCTCATCAACCACATCCTATTTATTTATCAAGCTTAGTCGTATGGGACTGTAGAATACACCGACTGCATCTCTGCAGAGAGGTAAGACTCCCCCAATTAGAGTTCCGGATATGGCACTAAACAATCTGATGGTGAAACTCCAGTAATGATGAAGCTTTGGGTAATGCTGAGTACCCATTCATTGGCATCGCTCCCAGATTCACACTGTCCTGACGTGGATGCACCTGATAGGGTCATTATATGGGTCAAATAGAGGAGTTTGAAAATTTTCCTGATTACAAACAATTGAATTATGCTAAACTGAATAGTTAGAAATAGAACTGTTTGATTATTTAACTGTGTGTAAACAAATGAATGATGTTCAATTGAATTATAAGTGATACATAGCTATACTTGGAACCATCTAACTTTATTGGCATGCTTAACTGAATTGCTAGAAATAGAACTGTTTGATCATGTAATTGTGCGTATCGACAAAGTGTGTTTACAAATCATATATTTAATAGATTTGTAAAAAACAGGACTTGGCATTAAATAACTAACAACAGTTGATATGCCATAAAACTAAAGCAAATCAATCTAACTATCTATCTATCCACACTGACACACTTAGATGCAGAGACAAACACGGACAACGAGAAACTCGTTATTTAACGATTATAGTCGAAAGATATGAAGTAAATGAACCCGGAGACCCGGAGACCCGGGGACCCGGAGTCCAGGTCGAGGTTGCTTACATATCACAGAATTTAGGGAAAGGTATGCATCATTGGCTTAATGAGTAGAGTGTTCGCCAATGGTTCGGGGGACCTGGGTTCAATCGCCAGGTCGAGTCATACCAAAGACTTTAAAAATGGTACTTTATACCTCCTTGCTTAACACTCAGCATTATAAGGTACGTATGAAGGGTAAAGTGGAACAATCCATGGAATGGAGTAGCGCCCTCCCCTACACATCGGTGTAGTAGCTATCAAAAAGGGAGCCTTCTAGTCTCCCTCGTCTATGGTCACCAACTTTTCTTTTTACTTATGCATCCAAATATTCCCTCCACTGTTAATTAATAGAGCGGATGGGATTATTTTGTCTTTGAGTGGTATTCGATCCGTGAGAAGGAAAACTCTAAATTCAAATAAGTTGTACTCCGTTTAAAAGAAACTTATCTTGCTTGGCATCCCGGACATGATTTTGATTGTCGAGGATAAATAAAGCCTTTTATACATATGTTTAAGAGGTGTGTTCTAAAAGTGTCGTGACTGAAGTACGTATATATATATATACAACTGTTATGTTAAAATGTATGGATATTTAAGTTTTGTTTACCGAGACTAAAAGTGACAATAAATGAAATGCTAAGTTTCTGTCAAAGAGTTCTCTTATGGTTCTATATAATTATTTCATGGAGATTTCATTTGGTTAAAACTCCGATTAATATTTGGTATAAATCTCTGTCGTCCTATTTCTGCATCCACCATACAAAGAAAACTGGGATAAAGTCTCTGTTTTAATATTTCCTGATTAGTTCACAATCAGCTGGGATTTTTCAAAACCATATCTTTCTCTCTCTAACACTCTCTCATCTCTCTGTCACTCACTTATGGACATATAAGTTTTGTGCATTTAAACTTGACGTTACCCAAATAAGTTGTTTCTTCTAAGATTTTTCAGTACCATAAATTTCGGAGTACATGTCGACTTTTTGAGCCAGAAAAAAGTCTTGACTTAGACAGCAGGATACAACCAGTGGAAAGGTACTCCTAACAATCGATATGCACTAATAACCGTAACTCCAACAGACTGCCACAAACATTACCAACTGAAACTTGTGTTGGGTGAATATATTCAAGAAATCAACACAGAGATTAATATAGAATTTTAATACTGTAATACAAATTGCATATAACACGAGCACTAGATCACAAGCTGTTCAACAGTGAATACACTGACTTGTACACACTTGACGGGCCGTCAGTTAATCCTACTGTTTGATGGTGGGCCCTCTAGAACAGGCCTGTGTTTAACCTAGCATTTTGAGCTAAAAATCTTGAGGTCGACTTAAATGCCAGATTGAATTACAGTTGTCCTTACTGGTGGGCATATACCAGCTCGTACACATTTTTTTATATTATTCGAACTTTGGTGGTGATACGTACGCATGAAAAACCTTTTTAACCGAATCAGGTATCTATTAGATAAGATCTTTGATGAAATCTTGTATCTCGTGCTAAGGTAATAACACTTATTTCTTTAACAGATATGTATTATATTACGTAGACATACTGATGTATGGATAGATATATGGATGGATACAAAAGATGAAGGATGAAAGGGACGAATATACATTGATGGAATATAAAGAAATAAGAAAAAAGGAACTTTATTGAATAAAGGACCTAGTTCGAAGTTCCATGTAGGTTCCTGAATTCGACAAACATCTGAAGAGGGCTTGAGGACATATCAGCTGAAACGTTGTGGAAATAACAATAAAGATGAAGACAATAGTCTGAAAACCCTTAATGATAAAAAAATTTAACAAGCTTTGTCTCAGAAATTTAGACAACTAAAAAGTGTTATATAAATCAAAGTTATTTAGGCAGAAGAAGCTAGACGGCAATTACACAAGAATGTTGTGAGCAATATTGAACAAGTCTTGGCGGCAACACCCCACAAGGCACCAAATATACGGCCACCTGCCTCCCATCACGAAAACTATCTAAGTTAGACGAACCAGACATGCAGGACACTGGTAGAGAAACAAGGACGAGCTCATAAGTGATGTACTCCTATGGACCCCCACATATGCCCGGGCAAAAGCAGGTCGACCAGCTCGAACGTACATACAGAAGCTATGTGAGGATACGGGATGTAGCTCTGAAGACCTGCCAGAGGCTATAAACGATATGGAGAAGTGGCGAGAGAGGGTCAGGCATATCCGTGCCTGCGGTACATGATGATGATGATAATGAAGAATATTACTAAATAGAAATGATTAGATTTAACAATATAATTGCATATAAAACTTGACGACGATGATGATGATGAATAGATTTTCCTTCTGAGTTTAACATAGAACTAATGAAACAAGGAGATGATGTGTTAGAAAAACTGGAAGAAATATAAATCTTCTGTAAGTTGTTCACTGACGAAAGACATAACCAAATTATTGGATAATCGTTGATCGGTTTTCAAACCCAGGAATAGCCAAGGATTCTGGTTAATCATTTTCAAAGTAGGAAACATTTCACAACTGGAACATTAACGAAACACACTTTTTTTTGGCGGGGGGAGGGATTTATAACAAAGATTATCAAATAAAAGCCAAGGGTTCTGGATACTCATTTTCAAATTAGGAAACATTTCACAACTGGAAGGTAAACGAAACACAAATTTTTTTTTCGGGGGATGGTGGATTTATAACAAAGATTCTCAAATAAAAGCTAAGGATTCTGGATACTCATTTTCAAAGTAGGAAACATTCCTACTGGAAGATTGACGAAAGACAAACTTTTTTAAAATTGCAATTATCTCGTTTGATTTGGGGATTTATAACAAAGATTATTAAATTAAAAAAATGAGCAAAGAAAATACATGATAAAAAGAGTTTCGGGATGTGTTTATTGCGTAATGGTTATCATCGTACGAAGTGAACTCGGTGACCTGAGTTTAAATGAGCCAATCGGCTTGGGCTGTAGAATTGACTGATGGCATCTTTGCAGAGGGGTAAGACACTACCAACAATGAGTCTTCTGGATATAATATTAAATAATATATTAATGAGACACCAGTAATGCTGGAACTTTGAAAGAAGTGGAGTACTCCTTCATTACCATCGCTCCCAGTTCCACTCTGGCCCTTGGTGATAGCATCTGATAGGGTCTTATCTCTGGGTAAAATTGAAATTTTTAACATTTAAACTGAATGCAAACGAATTGCTAATGCTAAATTGAATTACTTGAAATACAGTTATTTGACCAATTAACTGTGTGTAAGCAAATGACTGGTGTTTAATTGAATTGTCAGTGATACATAGCAATATTTTGAACAGTCTAATTTTGTTGACTCACGCTTAATGGAATTGTTAGAAATTGAACTGTTTGGTCCTTTAACTGATTGTAAACAAATGAATAATGTTTAATTGAATTGTCAGTGTTAAATAGCAATAATTAAAAACGTTTAACAGTGTGTAAACAAATTATTTACAAGGATCATTTATTAGGTTTCTTGACTTTTATAGTATGGGCACTTTTATTGATAGAAAACATAAAATTAGTCCCCTTCGAAGTAATCTCCTCCGGCTGCAATACACTTGTTGTACCGTTCCAACAACTTCTGGAAGGCCCCATAGAAGTCTTCTTGTGTGAGCATGTCAATGAGCTTCGTCACAGCCTCTTTCATCTCCTCAATTGTCTCATAACGACAGCATATGAGCTCAGGGAATAACCAAAAGTCACAGGGATCAAGGTCTGGATTATAGGCAGGGTGAGGAACTGTCTTGATGCCCATCTTGGTCAAATAGTCTGTGTGACAAGGAAGGAGTAGTGAACTGGTGCATTGTCCTGGTGGAAATGTCACTGAACTGATTTGAAGAGTGCTGGCCTCTTCCGATGGAATCTCTTCCTAAACTCCCTTAAAACCTCAACATAGTAACCCTAACTCTAACCCTAAGCCTTTGGCCAATCAACTCTGGTGTATTGACTTCCTTACTCCTCCCACACATCCCCCTCTGACTCCCTGACGTCCTTGAATCTCTTATGCCACTCAAAAACTGATGCTCGATTCACGCAAGATGCTCGAAAAGCAGTCTGAAGCATTCCATACGTTTCTGTGGCATTTTTTCCAAGTTTAAAACGGATTTTTTTGCATATCGTTCTTCTAAAGTGTCCTCACGTCCAGATTGCATTTTTGAAATTTACCAGTAGTGACAATCATGCTTTAGTAGGGTGTATTCGAATTGCTGCTGTTGCGGTTAATTTGAACCTGAAATCATAAAAATTGGTCAGTCATCTAATAAGATATATAGGAATAAGATACTGAATTTTCAAGAGTCTATGACAATTTTAAATGCATGTACAAAAAACTATGGAAAATTATTGAAGGCACCACATATGCGAAATTAAATTGCTTAAAATAGAACATTTTCATCATTTAAGTTGGTTTGGTTTGTTTCTTTATATAATGGCATAACAACTTTTGTTGGTTATTTAATGCCAAAGCCATTCTCCTAGAAGAACAGTAGTGGTACTATTTAACCCATAGCTGGGAGAATAAAGGGGTTCATACCTTTTCCATGGGTATTTGCCCGAAAGTGAACGTAATAGCGCGACTGGAGTTCGAACTCGCTTACTACGATCCCGCAGTCCATCGATTTAACCATTACACCACGAACAACCCCCGATCATTTACGTGTGTGTAAAGAAAATACTGATGTTTAATTAAATAGTAATACTTGGAACCATTTAACTGGAGTTCCATTGAAAAGGAAGCTTTCGTGTCACCCTCGACTGAGGGCGAATCTTTTATATTTTCATTGGTTGTTGTTAATATCATCATCAGTGGAACATTTCTCAGTGAAAGATGATCGACAAAACCTTTCACTAACCAATTCTAAAGTGTCCTCACGTCCAGATTGCATTTTTGAAATTCACCAGCTGTGACAATCAGGCTTTAGTAGGGTGTATTCCAATTGCTGCTGTAGCTGTTGATTTGAAGTTAAAATCATAAAAATTGGTCAGTCATCTCACAACATATATAGCAATAACATACTGAATTTTTAAGAATCTACGCCAATTTTCAATGCCTGTACAAAAAAGTCTAGGAACCTATTGAAGGCACCACGCCTATATATATATATATATATATATATATATATATATATATATATATATATATATATATATATATATATATATATATATATATAAGAGTAAAGTTGCTGACGGTAGTTGAAGGTGATTCGAAGGTTCCCTTTTCAATAGCTACGAGACTGAAGTGAAGGAGAGGGCCCTACTCCTTTCCCTTGATTGATCCACTTTAACCTTGATACGTAACTTATATTGCTGAGTATTAAGCAAGTAGGCATTAAGTACCATTTTTGAGTCTTTGGTATGACTAGACCTGGGATTGAATCCCTGTCTCCCGGGCCATTGCCAAACAGTCTATTCATTATAATGGGAAGAAAAACTCAACAGATTGTCATATGCCTCTTATGAATTTATTTCAGCTGGCCAATCCATGTAAGAAACCAACTTCTTCTGATAGCTATCACATATTGGAAAGAAAAAATTATTAAGAATACTTTCAATGGATTCTTACTCATAATAAAAATATGAATAAATGAAGAAAATAGTGGGGTCAAAAAGATATCAGCAAGAAGTCGGAGGTGCCCGTGGTGTAATGGTTATCGTCACAGGATATGGACACGGCGATACGAGTTCAATTCCTGTACAAGACTGATTGCATTTCACATAGCACTAATACCCTTGGGAAAGGTATGAATCCAATTATTCTCCCTCCAGCTATGGGTAAATAGTAGGGCAGACTAGGTTCTTCAGCCTTGGTGCGGCAACTAGTTTAGGAGAAGGAAAACTCTGATTTCAAACCTGCTAAACTCCGCTTTAAAAATTGACCTTGTGTCATATCCTGCCCGAGCGGAGGGGTTGGGTAAATAGGATCAGCAAGAAGTTGGTGTCAAAACCGGATGTAATATCATTGTTAGGTGCCACGCATCTTTATGTATCCCCCCCCACAAAATGAACAAGACTAATAGACACTTCAACTGAAATCTTCTTAATATGTTGACTTTTTAAAAATTCTATCTATCTATCTATCTATCTATTTCACCAATGGTTCGCGAGACCTGGGTTCAATCCCAGGTCACGCCATACCAAAGACTTCAAAAATGATGTTTGATACCCCCTTGCTTAACACTCAGCAATATAAGGTACGTATCAAGGGTAAAGTTGCACAATCAAGGAAAAGGAGTAGTGCCCTCCCCAACACATCGGTGTTGTAACTATTGAAAAAGGAGTGTTCTGGTCGCCCTCGACTACGGTCACCAACTTTACTTCATATATATATATATATATATATATATATATATATATATATATATATATTTCGTTTGGTGATGTTCGAGTTAGTAGCTATTCAAAAGTGGTTAAAGTTTTTGTTCTTTTTCGATTTTTACACACGAAATGAGTCACTGGTAGATGCGCCTTCAAAAAGGCTGAGAAGCCTAAATGATGAGGAATTAGGGTCTAATCTTATGTCTCATCTAATCGGCCTCAAATGATTTCATTACGTTTCAACACGGGTAATGTAAATATACGTCTGCATTTGAACTGCATCGAAAAAAAAAGAAAAAAAAAAAGGAAGAAATGAAATGATTCAGTGCATAAAGAGCTCAAAATACTGTTGTGACTCCCAAATAAATATCAGTTAAAAGTCAGTGTTGAAATGTTGTAGGATTTATGCAAGAGAAAGAAAGTGATAGGATGGTAACTATGAACATGTACTTTTAGGGGTGAAAGGAGCAGTCTATAAGGAGAGAATAAATCAAATTTAAGGTTATTTAGTTTAAGAAAAATATTAAATTAGTAGTTCTTAAATCTAAACTAAAAAAAATTACAGTGATAGTTAAAAAAAAGTGTAATGAATGACTCTATACTAGTCCTCCAGGATGTGACACAAGGTCATTTTTTCTAGGCGGAGTAAAGCTGATTTTGATTTTGATTTTTATCATCTCGCTGACTGGTTGCCTATCTAAGTTTAAAGAGTCTAGTCTGATTGACTCTTTACTCATAGCCGTGGGCAGAACAGATGGATTCTTAAATGTACTAGAGATCGCGTGACGTCATTACTAACGTGTTGGACTGCGGTATCTATAGTAACAGAGATCGAAGTCCTGTTAAATTTTTAGGTTCACTTTCTTATTAATACCTTTGGGAAAGGTATGGACTACCTTATCCCCTCCCAAGCTATGTGTTTTAATTGTACCACAACTATTAAATAACAGCTGAAGATAGAATTACCATCAAACAAAGAAACTGAATCAAAACAATTACCCCGAAATGAAATGCAAATAGCTTCCTCAATGAATTGAACCTAAGTCACCAGTTCCATTTTTTTAGTTTGATAACTGTTATATTGCCAGCGTCTTGCCGGTGTTTATGATTTAATTTGCCCCCTCCTTTCTCCAGAGAATGCCACATCTTCAGAACGGTATTCACATCCCTCCTCTACTTGTTCGTCTTCTTTTTCTTTGTGCCTTTCACTCAACCTATCTATCACCTCCAGATTTAATATCTCTGGGCAGGGCCGATGTAATGAGTCTCCTGCTTCCCCCTATCTATGATACGCTCCCCAAATCTACGGTACGCCTCCCCCGAATCTATGATACTGAGATTCCACTCAAGTATATTTCAGTTTTCTTAAAGTATAATTCAGAGAAAATAAAACTTTCCCTTTCGGACCTTCCTAACAATCTTGAACCCCTATCTCGGTCCTGGAATTTGGAGCGCGGTGTTAGAACGTGTCGGCCTTGTCCTTATGACTGCTCCGGTTAGGTTAGTAATCTTCTATCAATTAACTGTCACCTTTAATTTCTCTTCCAGTGTTTCAGATATGGCAACAAGTTGGTTAGTTTTGTACAAAATTCTAAATCTCATGTTTCAGAGTTTCCGGGTGAGGTCCTGAATATTTCTTCTGGAGTTCTTGAGCTTTTCACACCATTAGCAAACGATGGTTTTTCACTGGTGATCAAGTAATAGCACGTTTGTCAACACTCCAGAACTCTCCAGAGTAATTTAGCTGTTTTGAGTAGATCTTTGGTCTGATGTTACCACATATCTACAAGTCGAAATTCAGCGGAGAAAAGAATTTAGGAGTATATTGCTTGTCGGATTAGAAAACCTGCATTCAAAATTTTTATCCTTCTCGAGTACTGAAAACTAAGGAAGGCGGCATCAAGTATCATATTTTGAGTCTTTGGTATGACTCGACCTGAGATTGAAACCCGGTCTCCTGGACCATTCACGAACACTCTACTCATTAGACCGTTGATAAATAAACAGATAAATAATTTTTCTAAGAGTTTGGAAAGACTTTATTAATTTGTATCATAGCCTAAAACTATTGTTGCTAATGGAGCAGAATATTGTATACCTTATTAACTAATTTGACCCAAACAACTCTGAAATATTGCGGATACTTGGTTCGTGCCATTACTCACAAGTGGTTCGGATCGAGTGGGTAATATGGAGTTGATCCCCTTGTCCCAGTGGGACTTGTCCAGGGCAATACTTGTTTAGTAAAATTGAGTTCATCTCTTCGCGTCGGAGGCTCACCAAAAGGCGAATATCGACGAGATCAAGAATTTTTTCTAAAGGTCACGAACAAATTTTGAATCGTGCGCGGCTCCTCTCTATAAAAGGACTCCCTGTCAATTCTGACTTGGTAGGCCGTCGGATAAATAAATACAGGTCCATGTTTATTTCTTGGGAATGCAGAGGTAATAAAGCAAATTTCATGACGACTTCGGTTTAGTCTTGATCCGTAAAAGCCCTGGGCCAAATATAACATGGCTTCATTTCAAATTAGACTCGGTTGAAAGTAGGATGATTCCAAAACCATTGTTACCAACGTTTCCCTCAAATAATTTTCAGTCAATTATCAAAAGACAAGAAAAGGGGATTCGGTTTTGTATGGTTTTATGGCATATCAACCATTCTAGATTATTTAATGCCAAATCCATTTTATACAAAATAGCAATTCTATTTTAAACAATTTAGTTTAGCATAAGTACGCAGTTTAAATGTAAAAAATAGTTCCATTTCAAACAATTCAGTTTAGCATAAGTGCACTGTTTAGTTATGTTTAACCCATTGATAGGAACCGATCAGCTGCTACCATTCCGTGTCAGAGTGGACCTGGGAGTGATGGCAATGAACGAGTACTCCGTATTCCTCAAACCTCCAGTATTACTGAAGCCTCAACATCAGATTGTTTACTCACATATCCAGAATACTCGTTGGTGCAGAGAAGCCGACTATGCCAGTTATATTCAGGCCAATCGTTGAGGGGTCGGACCCCTCTGTAGAGAAGTAGTCGGTGTATTCTACAGCCCCAGGGGATTAGACAATGTAAAGTTTGTAGAAAAATTGTACTTGTGAATTAAGCCAAACTATTTGAATAAATCGAAAGTTAATCCGATTTAATTAGTTAAGCAATACGCGAATTATTTCTCAGTCTTTTTTGTTTTTTAGCAGGAATTCTAAGTGTCGGTCATTACCGAACAATCTAATTTCACTTGAGCACTGGATTGAATAATATGGATAAAGGTGAAACTCTGAAAACACAAAGACGATGTTGAAGATTAAGACACTTAATGAATATTAGTAACAAGAAAATGAAATTAAACGAAAGAAGGCTGTAATGATTTGATTTAGTTAATTTTTTTTCGGCATATCAACTTTCGTAGGTTATTTAATTCACATAATTGAAAAGAGAGAAAAAACAACTAAAAAAACACTATAGGAAAGGATACGACTCAGATAGAGGTTATCAGATTGTAACTCTATACACCTTAAAAAATAGAAGAAGAAGAAAAAGAAAATAGACAGCGGATTAGGCGTTTCAAAATAACTAGGTATATCGAGAGACAAGAAGATAGATAGATAGATAGATAGATAGGTAGGTAGGTAGTTAGAGAGAGAGGGGGGGACACAAAGACATAAAAAAGGAAGGAAAATGTAAATGGACAAATAGAAAGATAGACAGACCGATAAAAAGTGGACGAAAGGACAAAAGGAAAAAGGGAAAGTTAGGGGGAAGATATTAGCTTAGCTAAGAAATATTCGAAATGATGAAAAGAAAGTGATCGTAAAATAGACTTCAACGAAGAGAATGGAAGGAAATAATAAAAAATCAGAAGAGAGAGAGAGAGAGAGAGAGAGAGAGAGAGAGAGAGAAAGAGAGAGAGAGAGAGTCACCGAAGAAACGGAGAAATGAAAGAAGGAAGAAATAGAAAGAAATGGAAAGAATCAGCGGAAAAGGAAGCAAAAGTCCGAAACTAAAGAAGGCGTTTAGAAAGATAGAAAAAATGTAAAGAGATAAATAATGATAAAAATCATTGAGTTGGATGGAGGAATATACAAGAAATGATGAAAAAGAGATTAACAAAGAACGAGTGAAAGGAAGAGAGAAAGAGGGAGAGGGAGAAAGAAAGAACTGACAAGAATAAGAAAAAAAGAACTCAAGAACGGAAGAGAGAGAGAGAGAGAGAGAGAGAGAGAGAGAGAGAGAGAGAGAGAGAGAAAGGATGAACGAATAGATAGAGAGGGAGAGAGAGTGTGTGTGTGTGTATGAGAGAGAGAGAGAGAGAGAGAGAAATAAAGAAAAGAAAAACGAAAGAGATAAAGAAAACGTGACAGATACAGAAAAGAACAGGAAAGAACAGTACACGAAAAAAGAGTAAAAAACAGAGAGAAAGAGACTAACAGACAGACAGACAGATAGAGACAGAGGGTGGATAAAGATAAAGAGAGATATAGAGAAACAGAGAGAGAGATAGAGATAGATAGATAGATAGAGAGAGAGAGAGAGAGAGGGAGAGAGAGAGAGAATAAAACCAGGAAAAGACACAAAGAAATGAACAGAAGAAATCAAAACATCCCTTTTGATTACATAACATGGATATATGTTTTCCTTTTATAAACAATTTACTGTTCAAATAGAATAAGAAACATATTTATATAATTATCAAAACGGCTTGGTTAGGTTTCTTTTTAATGGCATTTCAAACTTCCAGGATTATTCAATCCCAAAGCCATTCTTGTAGAAGGATAGAAGTGATACAATTTAACCCCTAACAGCAGGGATACGGGATTCATACCTTTCCCAAGGATATTAGTCCGAAAGTGAACCTAATAGTGTGACAGGAGTTTCAACTTGTTAGCGTCGAGGCCACAGTTAAGCACTTTCACCATCATGCACGAGGGTCTCTTCCATTTCTCAAGAAAAATGAGGAAGAAATTTTGCGAATGAAGAAAGCAGCTAAACGTTAGAAATAAAAAGAGAATGAATGTGGGCATGGACAGAAAAAAGTCGGTAAAAGAGAGAAGGTAAGAAAGAAAAAGATAGAAATAAAACAGAAATAGAAAGAAAGAAAGAAAGAAAGAAAGAAAGAAAGAAAAAATAAGAGAAACCAAAAAAAAAAAAAAGAAAGTGAAAAATAAAAGAGAACAATTGAAAGAAAAAGAACATGAGAAAGAAAAAAGGAGTTAAAATGATACAAAGGTATATGCTAATAACGAAAGAAAGAAAGATAGAAAGAAAGAAAGAAGGAAAGAAAGAAAGAAAGAAAGAATTAAAATGGTAAAAAGGTATATGCTAATAAGAAAGAAAGAAAGATAGAAAGAAAAAAGAAAGAAGGAAAGAAAGAAAGAAAGAAAGAATCAAAATGGTAAAAAGGTATATGCTAATAAGAAAGAAAGAAAGATAGAAAGAAAAAAGAAAGAAGGAAAGAAAGAAAGAAAGAATTAAAATGGTAAAAAGGTATATGCTAATAACGAAAGAAAGAAAGATAGAAAGAAAGAAAGAAAGAAAGAAGGAAAGAAAGAAAGAAAGAATTAAAATGGTAAAAAGGTATATGCTAATAAGAAAGAAAGAAAGATAGAAAGAAAGAAAGAAAGAAGGAAAGAAAGAATTAAAATGGTAAAAAGGTATATGCTAATAACGAAAGAAAGAAAGATAGAAAGAAAGAAAGAAAGAAGGAAAGAAAGAAAAAAAGAATTAAAATGGTAAAAAGGTATATGCTAATAAGAAAGAAAGAAAGATAGAAAGAAAGAAAGAAAGAAGGAAAGAAAGAAAGAAAGAATTAAAATGGCAAAAGGTATATGCTAATAACGAAAGAAAGAAAGATAGAAAGAAAGAAAGAAAGAAGGAAAGAAAGAAAGAAAGAATCAAAATGGTAAAAAGGTATATGTTAATAACGAAAGAAAGAAAGATAGAAAGAAAGAAAGAAAGAAAGAAGGAAAGAAAGAAAGAAAGAAAGAAAGAATCAAAATGGTAAAAAGGTATATGCTAATAACGAAAGAAAGAAAGATAGAAAGAAAGAAAGAAAGAAAGACAGAAGGAAAGAAAGAAAGAAAGAATTAAAATGGTAAAAAGGTATAGGCTAATAAGAAAGAAAGAAAGAAGGAAAGAAAGAAAGAATTAAAATGGTAAAAAGGTATATGCTAATAAGAAAGAAAGAAAGATAGAAAGAAAGAAGGAAAGAAAGAAAGAAAGAATTAAAATGGTAAAATAGTATATGCTAATAACAAAAGAAAGAAAGATAGAAAGACAGAAAGAAAGAAGGAAAAAAGAAAGAAAGAATTAAAATGGTAAAAAGTTATATGCTAATAACGAAAGAAAGAAAAATAGAGAGAAAGAAAGAAAGAAGGAAAGAAAGAAAGAAAGAATTAAAATGGTAAAAAGGTATATGCTAATAACGAAAGAAAGAAAGATAGAAAGAAAGAAAGAAAGAAGGAAAGAAAGAAAGAAATAATTAAAATGGTAAAAAGGGATATGCTAATAACGAAAGAAAGAAAGATAGAAAGAAGGAAAGAAAGAAGGAAAGAAAGAAAGAAAGAATTAAAATGGTAAAAAGGTATATGCTACTAACGAAAGAAAGAAAGATAAAAAGAAAGAAAGAAAGAAAGAAGGAAAGAAAGAAAGAACGAATTAAAATGGTAAAAAGGTATATGCTAATAACGAAAGAAAGAAAGATAGAAAGAAAGAAAGAAAGAAGGAAAGAAAGAAAGAAAGAATCAAAATGGTAAAAAGGTATATGCTAATAACGAAAGAAAGAAAGATAGAAAGAAAGAAAGAAGGAAAGAAAGAAAGAAAGAATTAAAATGGTAAAAAGGTATATGCTAATAACGAAAGAAAGAAAGATAGAAAGAAAGAAAGAAAGAAGGAAAGAAAGAAAGAAAGAAAGAATTAAAATGGTAAAAAGGTATAGGCTAATAAGAAAGAAAGAAAGAAAGAAAGATAGAAAGAAAGAAAGAAAGAAAGAAAGAAGGAAAGAAAGAAAGAAAGAATTAAAATGGTAAAAAGGTATATGCTAATAACGAAAGAAAGAAAGATAGAAAGAAAGAAAGAAAGAAGGAAAGAAAGAAAGGAAGAATTAAAATGGTAAAAAGGTATATGCTAATAACGAAAGAAAGAAAGATAGAAAGAAAGAAAGAAAGAAAGAAGGAAAGAAAGAAAGAAAGAATTAAAATGGTAAAAAGGTATATGCTAATAACGAAAGAAAGAAAGATAGAAAGAAAGAAAGAAAGAAAGAAGGAAAGAAAGAATTAAAATGGTAAAAAGGTATAGGCTAATAAGAAAGAAAGAAAGAAAGAAAGATAGAAAGAAAGAAAGAAAGAAAGAAGGAAAGAAAGAAAGAAAGAATTAAAATGGTAAAAAGGTATATGCTAATAAGAAAGAAAGAAAGATAGAAAGAAAGAAAGAAAGAAGGAAAGAAAGAAAGAAAGAATTAAAATGGTAAAAAGGTATATGCTAATAAGAAAGAAAGAAAGATAGAAAGAAAAAAGAAAGAAGGAAAGAAAGAAAGAAAGAATTAAAATGGTAAAAAGGTATATGCTAATAAGAAAGAAAGAAAGATAGAAAGAAAGAAAGAAAGAAGGAAAGAAAGAAAGAAAGAATCAAAATGGTAAAAAGGTATATGTTAATAACGAAAGAAAGAAAGATAGAAAGAAAGAAAGAAAGAAGGAAAGAAAGAAAGAAGGAAAGAAAGAAAGAAAGAATTAAAATGGTAAAAAGGTATATGCTAATAAGAAAGAAAGAAAGATAGAAAGAAAGAAAGAAAGAAGGAAAGAAAGAAAGAAGGAAAGAAAGAAAGAAAGAATTAAAATGGTAAAAAGGTATATGCTAATAACGAAAGAAAGAAAGATAGAAAGAAAGAAAGAAAGAAAGAAGGAAAGAAAGAAAGAAAGAATTAAAATGGTAAAAAGGTATATGCTAATAAGAAAGAAAGAAAGATAGAAAGAAAGAAAGAAAGAAGGAAAGAAAGAAAGAAGGAAAGAAAGAAAGAAAGAATTAAAATGGTAAAAAGGTATATGCTAATAAGAAAGAAAGAAAGATAGAAAGAAAGAAAGAAAGAAGGAAAGAAAGAAAGAAGGAAAGAAAGAAAGAAAGAATTAAAATGGTAAAAAGGTATATGCTAATAACGAAAGAAAGAAAGATAGAAAGAAAGAAAGAAAGAAAGAAGGAAAGAAAGAAAGAAAGAATTAAAATGGTAAAAAGGTATATGCTAATAAGAAAGAAAGAAAGATAGAAAGAAAGAAAGAAAGAAGGAAAGAAAGAAAGAAAGAATTAAAATGGTAAAAAGGTATATGCTAATAAGAAAGAAAGAAAGATAGAAAGAAAGAAGGAAAGAAAGAAAGAAAGAATTCATCATCATCATATCGTGCTGGCAGCACGGATATCCCTGACCCTCTCTCGCCACTCCTCCCTATCGTTCATCGCCCTAGGCAGGTCTTCAGGACTACAACCTGTATCCTCACATAGCTGCTGAATGTACGTTCGTGCTGGTCGTCCTGCTTTTGCGCGGCCATGTGTGGGGATCCATAAGAGTACATCTCTTATGAGTTCATCTCTGCTTCTCCAGCAATGTCCTGCATGTCTGGTTCGCCTAACTTGAATAGTTTTCGTGATAGGGGGCAGGTGGCCGTACAGTTGGTGTCTTGTGGGGTGTTGCTGCCAGGACTTGTTCAGGATTGCACGCAGCATTCTTGTGTAATTGCCATCTAGTTTCTTCTCCAGCCGTTTTGTTAGCGTCCATGTAGTGCATCCATATAGCAGTATCGATGTGACCGCTGCCTGGATGAAACTGCGTTTAATTTTATCGGTTACATCTGATTTCCATATAGTCGATAGCCTATTGATAGCTGTCCATGCTTTCGTTAACCTCGTTTCGATGTCCTTTTCGGTTGATTCGACGCTGCTTCCTAGGTACGTGAATTTGTCTACTAGTTTAAGAGGGGTTCCTTTTAGAGTGGAGATGTCCCCCGTTTGGTTATAGCACATATATTCCGTTTTGTGTGCATTAACATGGAGGCCTATGCTTGCTGCTGCTCGTTCCAAACTATGCAGAAGTGTTTCGGCTTGGTCAGGTGTATTTGCCAGTATCGCTATGTCATCGGCGTAGTCGGCGTCGGTAATTGTTGTTGCGGGGTATCTTCTGCTTCTTTTCTTCGTCAGTTCGAAGCCATTCTCTTTGATTTTGTCAATCGATATTCTAAGTACGTAGTCTAGACAAGTGATAAAGAGATACGGAGCCAGCGTGTCCCCTTGTAGTACTCCTGCTACAATGTCGAAGTATTCTGTGTCTCCATCTGGTGATCGTACTTTTACTTTAGTGTTTCTATAGAGAATCGTTATTGCCGCTACGGTTTCTTTAGGTATGCCGTACGCTAGTAGGATTTGTTCCATCTTTCCTCTGTGAATGGAGTCGAAAGCCTTGGTAAAGTCGACAAATATTAATGTCGCTTGTAGGTTCTTTGCCCGTACACCTTCAAGGATTCTGCGGGTGGTTAATATTTGTGAGGTCGTGGATCTATTTCTTCGGAAGGCATTTTGGTCTTTTCTAAGTATAATGTCGATTTTGGGTTCTATTCGGTTTCGTAGTAGGGCATTGTAGATTTTGGCAGCTATGGATGTAAGTGTTATGCCTCGGTAGTTTTTGGCTAATCCGAGGTCCCCCTTTTTAGGGAAGGGGAGTATGCATCCCTTCGTCCATCCATCTATCGGATTTTGATTGTATACTGCGTTGCAGTGTCGGAGCAGTATGTCGTCGAATTGTCTGGTCTTCCATACTTCTTGGGGAATTTCGTCCAGCCCTGCAGCTTTCCTATTTTTAATTTTTCTGAGAACCGAGTCGAGTTCTTCTTGTGTGAACGGTCCTAGTTTAATGTCTAATTGTTTGCTAATTATTCTGGTGATTGGTTCATGCGTTATTTTTGGTGGGTTTCCAAGTAAGTTTTCGAAGTGCTGTTTCCACAGTTTTATTCTTTCTTTTTGGTTTGCTGCTTTAAGTTTTGCTTTGGCTGTGTTCTTTCTTCTGCTCACTTCGTTTATTGTTTGCCAGGCAATTCTAGATTGTCTATCTTCCACCGAGTCTCTAATCTTATCTATCTGATTTTGAATGTATTCTGTCTGTTCCTTTATATATATGCCTGCTAATTGATATTGTGCCGTTTTTAGTTTTAAGGCATTTGTGTTTGTTGGGTTTTTTCGATAGTTTTTGGAGGCTGTTTTCACTAGTGCACGTTTTTCTCTCACCGCTAAGGTTTCCCATGGGACTCTATATTTAGTTTTAATTTTTGTTGGAATGTATTTTGCTGCTGCCTCGAGGTGTGCATTGACGAAATTTTCGTATTCGTCGTTCGGTGTACTTTTTTCCGTCTTTTCTTGTAGTGTTTCGAATCTGTTTCTTAATTCTAATACGTATTTATCTCTTACATCTTTGTTGTTTAATAGGGCCCAGTCATAGTGTTTGGTTGTCGCTGTTCGTTTGGCGTTTTTTCGTAGGCTTAACCGTATTTTCGCTGTGACTATTCGGTGATCGGTGGACACACCCTCAAAAGAGGAGTATGCCTCGCAATTCAATGCACTATTCTTCCATTTCTTGTTTATAAGGACGTAGTCTATCTGAGCTTTAGTATTGTTTGCGTACGTGTATGTCCATAGTTTGCCCTCTCTTTTTTGGTAGTTTGTATTGAGGCATGCTAATCTATTTTCTATCATGAAATCTGTTAGATGTTGCCCATTTCTATTTGACGTGTTGTGGAGGCTGTATTTGTTGTTTCAGTTTTTCCCGATTTGTGCATTCATGTCTCCGCCAATGACTAACATGTTGTGTTTCGGGATGCTACGCACTAATGAGGATAACTCATCGTAGAAGGTGACTATTTCATTTTCTTCACTAACATTGGTGGGACTGTAGCATGAGATGATTGTTGCTCTGGGGTTTCCGTTAAATGTAGCTGCCATCATTCTAGGTTGTATTTTCTCAACGTTATTAAGCGTTTTTAGTGCTCTAGGTCCTATAAGCAATCCTACCCCTCCTACTGCGGCGTTGACAGAGTTTTTCCATGCGGATACAGTGGCGAGCGACCATCCATTGCCAGTTTCGTGATATTTAATATCTTCTGTGTGCGTGTATCTGTGTTCTTGTATGCATATTATGTCTATTTTATGTTCTTCGGCCGATGCGATTAGCTCTGGGAGTTGTCCAATTCTATTTAAGGTTCTTACGTTAAATGTGGCTATTTGTAGTGTTTGCTTGCATTTTAGTAGTTTTGATTGTTTGAGCTCTGTAGCTGATTTTTCGAACACCGAGGCCAGAGCTCCAACCTCAGCAGGACGCGCCCCTTTTTTACCCACGCGAAGAGCGATGCGGTTTGTGTAAGTGGTTTGAGTGTGGGTCATGGTTATCTTTCGATGGCTGTTTTATTCTCTTCTATAGAAGCCACTCTTATAGAGGAGCAGCAGTAGTTCCCCGATCGAACTGGCGATCCTGAGCGAAAAGTCGTCAAACTCACGTCCAGGACCCATTTGGGTATTGAGTTTGGTCGTCCATTGGTTTATTCAAATACCTTTACGTACATCATGCTGCTTCCCATGTGTACATAATAGTAATAAAAAAAAAAAAGGGGGGGGATTTGTTTTAAGTTTTAACTTAGTTAAAGTCCAACATTAAGGTACTTTCGTATGACTTTCACTAGTACTGACTTATACTTTTTTTTTTTTTTGCTGTATTGGGACTTTTCCTGGGTTTTTTTTTTTCCTACAGTTGGGGACCAAGCAGGCTTCAGGAATTATAGAGTTTTTTTTTTTTTTTTTTTTTTTTTTTTCCTTTTTCTTAGAGGGGGTGGGGGCTGTGGTAGCATTAGGCGTTCTAGGCTTTTTCTTCTAAACTACTGTTAGGGCTTTCTTTACGAATTTTTAAATTATTCGATAGAAGATATTCAAAAACATTCTGCCTTGTTCGCTGACATGTGGATAGGCTTAATATCAAATTGGCTTTTTAGTAGAGTAAGCGTGCCTTTACATTTAAAACGCATAGTTTAAGCATTATTTCACAAACAAAATACAGCATAACATTGTAAAATTCAGCATTTTAAATTGGACTTAAAGACATACTGACCAATATTGACATATTTCTTCCACTTGGCTCCTGAGTTCAAATGCTTCTTCTTCGTTTGGACTTTTATTTACTACTGATATTTTAGGT
>OY757905.1:131612487-131629987 GCA_963585895.1 Sepioteuthis lessoniana | reverse complement strand
ATAGGCGCTTTAAACCATGTGATATATTACAGTGTCGTCCATATATAAATCCACACACCGATTAAAAGATATAAAAAAATCTTAAAAATTAATTTTCTTCCAAGCCAAATATACCTGGATTGCATAATTTCTCGTGCAATTACCGACGCCGACTATGCCGATGACATATCACTTCTGGCAAATGCACCCGCCCAAGCCGAAACTCTGCTACATGGTCTGGAACGAGCCGCTGCAGGTATTAGCCTCCATGTCAATGCACACAAGACAGAATATATGTGCTTTAATCAAACAGGCGACATATCCACACTAAACGTTAGCTATCTGAAACTAGTTAACAAATTCACCTACCTAGGAAGCAGTGTCTCATCAACCGAGACATACATCAACACGCGACTTGCAAAGGCATGGACAGCTAACGATAGGATTGGTCATATGGAAGTCAGACCTGACTGAAAAAATGAAACCCCACAAAGCAGCAGCTATACGGCTACATTCCACCCATCACGAAAACTATCAAAATTAGACGAAACAGACGTGCTGGAGAAGAAGGGACGAGCTCATAAGTGATGTACTCCTGTGGACACCTTTACATGGACGGGCAAAAACAGGGCGACCAGCTCGAACCTACATACAGCAGCTCTGTGCCGATACCAGATGTAGCCCTTAAGACCTGCCAGATGCAATGTACAATAGGGAGGGGTGGGGATAGAGGGTCAGAGATATCCGTGCTGATGGCCTGACATAATGATGATGATGATGATATTATCATATATCATTTATTTGGAAGACTAGAATGTAAAATTATAATTCAAACTCTTCCTCAGACATAAATAAAATACTATAGATATACTTATGAAGAGTAGCAATTTTACCGGCTCATTGGTCCAGTGGGTAGAGTGTTCGCCAATGGTCCGGGAGACCTGGGTTCAATCCCAGGTCGCGTCATACCACAGATTTTTTAAATGGTACTTGATACCTCCTTGCTTAATACTCAGTAATATAAGGTACGTATCAAGGTAAAGTGGAGCAATCCAGGGAAAAGAGTAGCGCCCCCCACCTACAACTTGGTGTAGAGGCTATTGAAAAGGGAGCCTTCTGGTCGCCCTCGACGACGACAGCTAAGAAATTTTAATCATGTTTCAGTATTGTAATGTTTGGTAAGAATTAATGCCTAATAAAACGATTTGATTGTTAAACAAATATATGTTTGTGTGTTCGTATTATATATATATATATATATATGTGTGTGTGTGTGTGTGTGTGAAATATTTATGTGGTTTACAATATTTATGAAGCAAAAGAGGTAAATGTGAATGATAGAACATATGTAGAATCAAGTTTGAACTAAGTCAACCTCTAGTACTGACTACCAGTTTCACGTCTATAGGATCATCAAAACAAGAGTTTGTATCGGAGAGATACTGTCAGTCACCAAGCACCGATGACTCTGTTCTTTCTATATATATATATATATATATATATATATATTCAACTGTGCTTATGCTCAGTTGGCTTGTGTTGTAGAATACACCGACTGCATCGCTGCGGAGGGATAATACCCCTCAATGCGTGTCTCCACAAGGAGTGTAGGTCAAGAGTTGAATATTCTACAGTAGACTGTTTGGCCAAAAATTGCGGAAACGGTTGATATGTTTTCTTAAAAACTGCAGGTATTGATTAAACTAAGTGACCAAGAAAAAGCAAAAAAGTCAAAAATAAAATGATAAAAAAAGCAAGTACACACAGTTATGATTTCTGCTGAGAAATGCAAGGACATTGTGAAGATAAATTTTGGTTTATGGAGCGTCAATTTTTCAGCAATGAATCCACCGAAAGGTTCGATAATAAATGTAATGAAACAATCTCATGATGAGGCTCCAGTAATGCTGGAGCTTTGGGGAATTCGAAGTACGACTTTATTGCTATCGCTCCCAAGTCCATACTACCCCGAAGCAAAAACATGTGATAGGATTCTATCTATGAGTCAGATAGTAATATTTGATATTTATCTGTGTACTCATGCTAAATTGAATTGATTGAACTAAAACTGTTTGGTCATTTAAAACTTGAAGCATTTAACAATGTGCAAAAAAGAGTTCAGGGTTTTTTTAAAAATATTTTCTACCAAATAGGTTTGTAAATTTCATAGATATTTGATATATATATATAAAGATGATTTGGTATTAAATAACCTACACTGATTTTTATGCCATATACCCAACCAAACTAAATCTTATATACTTGATATATATGTAGAAAGAGGATTTGGCATTAAATAACCTACAATGGTTGATATGCCATAAATCAACCAAACCAAATATATACTTAATATATATGTAAAAAGACGATTTTGCATTGAATAACCTACAATGGTTGATATGCCATAAAACCCAACCCAACCAAATCATATATATCTAATATATATGTATAAAGAGGATTTGGCATTAAATAACCTACAATGGTTGATATGCCATAAATCAACCAAACCAAATATATACTTAATATATATGTAAGAAGACGATTTTGCATTGAATAACCTACAAGATTTGATATGCCATAAACCCAAACCAAAACAAATCAACTGAGTATATTGTTATCCTAGCCTTTATTTTTTCTTACTAAGGGCTTTCAATGCTTTTGAGTAATAAATCATAGCTCGTAATATTCGTTTTAATTGTAGAATGTTCCACTAGAAATAATAAAATTTTAGTATCCTTCGTTTACAAGAAAATGAACTCGCATTAAATGGCAGGGAGTGGTCTCCACAAGGAGTGTAGGTCAAGAGTTGTATAATCTACAGCAGACTGTGTGACAAAAAATTGTGGAAACGGTTGAAATGTTTTCTTACAAACTGCAATTATTGCTTAAACTAAGTGACCAAGAAAAAGCAAAAAAAAAAAAAAAATGTCAAAAATAAAAAAAAATAAAAAATAAATACACACAGTCATGATTTCTGCTGAGAAATGCAAAGACATTGTGAAGATGAAGTTTGGTTTATGGAGCGTCAATTTTTCAGCAATGAATCCACCGAAAGCTTCGATAATAAATGTTGCATATTTTTCAACTATTGTAAGAATTGATATAATAAATTTTTATAATACAAATTTGGGACAACTTATTCTAAGGTTCACAGTATATTAGCTGTGAAAAAAAAAAGTTCCAGAGCAAAATCTGATTTTCAATTGCAAATTCAACTTTAATTTTTTGGAAATACATCACTAGGAATTTTTCACACACACACACACACACACACACACACACACACACACACACACACACACACACACACACATAACTCTACATATATATATATATATATATATATTGCTCTTTCGGCTGGGACTGTAGAATACACTGACTGCATCTCTGCAGTGTCCTGGATATGACACTAAACAATCTGATGGTGAGGTCCCAGTAATTCCTTGTGGAATACGGAGCACCCCTTCATTGCCATTGCTCCCAGGTCCACTCTAACCCGGCGTGGTAGAACCTGATAGGGCCCTATTTATGGGTTAAATAGAACTAACGGTATACTTATGCTAAACCGAATATCTTGAAATAGAAATGTTTTTTGACAATTGAACTGTGCTTACATTTGAACTTCGTGCTTATGCTAAACAGAATTATTTCAAATATAACCGTTTTTTGACATTGAAACTGTATTTACACTAAAATGAATTGTTTAACATAGAACTGTTCTGACATGTAACTGTGGGTAAACAAAATCTGTACTAAACTGATTTAGCTGAATTAGAATTGCTTGACTAAACTGAATAGCTTCAAATAGAAATGTTTTTTACAATTAAACTGTACTTACATTAAAACTGTGTGCTAATGCTAAACTGAATTGTTTTAAATTGAACTATTTTTGACATTGAAACCGCACTTACACTAAACTGAATTGTTATATATAATTGCTAGAATAGTTTGAAATAGAAATATTTTTGACAATTAAAATGTGTACTCATGCTAAACGGAATTATTTTAAATAGAACTGTTTATTTACGTAAAAATGGATTTGATATGCCATAAAACCCATCAAACCAAACTAAACCAAAACAAAACTATATATATATATATATATATATATATGTGTGTGTACAATAATGATTAAAATTTATCGCTAAAGTCGTCTAGAATCAATAACATAGTAATTTATGCAAAAAAATGTACACCTGTTTCTCGATATTTTCAACAATAAAAAAAAAATTGGGTAAAATCATACAAGTCTAAATTTCGTGTAGTTAATCTTTATTTGAGACATCTCGATAAAATCCCAGTTTAAAATTGGTCACAAAGAACTCATAGTCTGTTTTATTTCATTTCATGGTTGAGAGTAACCTATATATGTATATATAAATATATATATATATATATATATGTGTGTGTGTGTGTGTGTGTGTGTTTGTGTGTGTGCGTGCGCGCACGCGCGCGCGTGTGTGTGTGTGGTTAGAGTAGTTGTGATTTTCATCAGGTTATTTGTCAGTGAGAGGGAACAATGGTACAATGTTCCCCAGACAAATATAAGCTGTCACTGTGCCTATCAGAATTAAGTTTAGTATATATTTCTCAATATCTATCTATCTATCTATCTATCTATCTATCTATCTATCCTAAGAATAACAATATCTTTCAATGCTGATCCTAAAAATAGGAGCAACATTTTAAGTGCATTAGCAGGTTATCTCCCACTAATATATATATATATATATATATATATATATAAGGAGCATTGCCATAGAGAACATGCTTGAACCAGTAAAATATTTGTGTCTATGGTCAAACATGACAAGTGACACAAATGATATTTTGAGCCGGAAAAATCCAAATCAACTCTCTAGTTTAGCAAATCCTTCAAATAGCAAGATTTATGATCAAGGCCGACCGAATATCAAATGTAAGCAGCGATTACTGTTTAGTACTGAGACGGGATACCAATGAGTAACAACAGGTGCTGTGAATAACCTACAGCCTCTCTTTTATAATAAGGAAAGCTTAGTAAATCAGAAATGATATTTAACAAAATCCTGTGCGACTGTTATATACTCATCTACAGCATCACAACAACATTATAATTAAGACAGACGCAATGATAATGACAGACGCAGGATGTGATAAAGACACAGGAAGACTTCTTTATAAATATATTTACCTCTCACTTTATTGCAAGGTTTCGAAAGGGTTGTTCAAGGGTTGCATGTGAGAAGGAGCAGGAGACCGAACATAAACTGTAATATCTTGACCCCACGGTTATGACCGTCACGTTGAGCCTTTCTCGTTCCTTAGTGCTGTTCAACCAGAGGCCTAGGGCCCACTGCTGGATGCTGGCTTTCTTTATTGCATCTTATCAGCATCTTCTCTGGACCCAAAACTCAATCGGGATTTCCGAGGGCCCCCTCGGTTGGGTGTGGCTTTCCCTACCACATCTGGTCTCTAGGTGTCTGGAATTCTACTGGCAACTGCTTCTTGGACACGAACTCAACTGAGTTAAATAATAATTCAACGCCCACACGATCGCCCACTGGATCTTTGAAATCGAATGTTTAATCGTCATCAAGCGGAAATTACTGTCATGCAGTTCAGATGTCACTCTCTTCCGGTGCATAAGTCTGTATTGGCACGCGTTCTCTTTCGATTACTGGCCATTGGAACGTGTCACTTCCTTCCGGTGCATCACCTTGGAATAGCATTTCTTTGGGCCGGGTCGAAGGTCAAAACATAACACGACGAGCAGGATAAAACACAAGATCAATTTATAAGCGGAGTACAAGTGGTGTCATTATAGTCTTTTTTTTTTCTTTGGCAGGTAATTTTTTAGAAAGTTTTAAGTTATAGTTTGTTGTATCTTTAAATCGTGGCAATTATTTTAGGAATATAGTTGATTTCAGTGAAGAGCCTAAAACCAAAAATAATTGATTGATTGATTTTTATGGCTTCTCAACCTATTAAGAATCGTTTTAGGCCAAGAGTCTAAGGAGTTGAGTTCATTGTTCATTTATATTTACATATTTCGTGAAGTTACCTGTTAAGAGTTTTTTCACTCACTTATATACAGTCAGTCAACTGGGGTTGAAGAATACGCCGACAGCATATGGAAATTTACTAAGCTTTTTGCTTAGATGTGGCGCAAGGCTATATGAAAGGGGCACCCAATGAGACTCGAACTCACTCGTGTAGGTTTGCTAGCCGAGCTTGCTAACCATTACACCACCAGAGGCGCCTTACGCCGACAGCATATCTGCAGAGGGGTAATAACTCCACCTCTACAACAAGTACGCTGGATATGTCAGTGAACAATCAAATTGTGATGCGTCAGTCCTAAAGATTCAATGTAGATAGTGGTCTCTTTTATTGCAATTACTCCCAGTTCTACCTGTTAACGTTCTATCTATGGGTCGAACTAAACTGTTTAATCATTAACAAATGACGGATTTTAAATTGTTTATTTGTGTTTCATTGAAATAATTGATTTTTCTTTATTTGTGCGCAGACAAATGATTATTTTTAATAGAATTATCAGTATTAGATAGCAATACTTGAAACCATTTAACTGTGTGTAAACAGTTGAACTCAACGTTGTTTAAAACTGTTACATACGAATTATTCGTTTACAAATCATATTTAATACAAATAAATAAACAGGATTTGGCATTAAATATCCTACAAGGGTTTATATGCCATAAAACCTTTCCACACAACCAACCAACCAACCGATTATAAGTATTCATATCCAATAAAAGAAATTTGCACATAGTATTATCCTTTCAAGTAACAATTAATAATAATAATAATAATAATAATAATAATAACCATAAAAGGACTGGAGGACTTGGAAATAAGAAAACGGGTAGAGACTATCCAGACTACAATATTGTAGAGATCGGTCAGAATACTACGAAGAGTCCTGGAGACTTGAGCAGACTTGCTGTCACTCAAAATCCAGAGGAAGACAATCAGCTAACGCTTGTGGGAAAAACTCTCGAAAGAAAGAAATAATACATAAAAAAGGGTATCTCAGGAGAACGAGTATACTAAACTATAAAATAGAAATATCGTCAAAGGGATAAATGACTGGGCTACTCTCCGAGTAAGATACTCGAGACTATACTTAAAGAGGACAAAGGAAGAACTTTAAAAAATGCACCAGAGAACAAGAAGGTTAACGCTTTAGGTAATACATCCCAGAAATGATATAGACACACTGTGTTAAGAAAAGAAGGAGGATGATCATTGAAGATCGTTGCGATGAATCCATAGAAAAACTGGAAGACTGCATAAAAAAGCACCGAAAAAGACTGATTACAGCTACCAAAAACAATTCAAACAACACAAGCATCAACACAACCAAGATAACGAAAAAATAAAAATGGGAAGAAAAACAACTCTATGGACATTTCAAGCGGCAAGCAAGCTACTACTTACTCAATAAAAGTTGGGGAAGGTTAAAAAAAGGGAAACCTTAAGAGAGAAACTGAATCTCTTCTGATAGCCGAAGGAAACAACGCCATAAGAACTATATCAAAACAAAAATAGACAAGACACAACAAAATAGCAGATGTAATGTTAAGTGGGGAGGTGCCCGTGGTGTAATGGTTATCGTCGTAGGAAATCGACACGGAGACACGAGTTCAAATCCTAGACGAGACTGATTGCATTTCACATAGCACTAATACCCTTGGGAAAGGTATGAATCCAATTATTCTCCCTCCAGCTATAAGTAAAAAGTAGAACAGACTGGGTTCTTCAGCCTTGGTGAGGCAAATAGTGTAGGAGAATGAAAACTCTGAATTCAAACCTGTTAAACTCCGCTTAAAAAATTGACCTTGTGTCATATCCTGTCCGAGCAAAGGGGTTGGGTAAATATGGTAATGTTAAGTGGGGATTGAGATGAAATGATTGATCACGTGATAAGGGAATGCAGCAAATTAGCACAAGAAGAGTATGAGACTAGATACGACTGGGTGGAGAAAGTGATCCATTGGTAATTGCTCAAGAAGTTTAAATTTGAAAATACGAACAAATGGTATGTGCAAGACTTAGAAGACGCGCAATCTTCTCTGGGATTTTGAGATACAAATGCATCATCTTATCTCGGTCAGACGACTTGACAAAAAACAGAACCTGCCAAATAGTGGACTTTGCTGTTCCGGCTGACTACTTGGTAAAACTGAAATAAAGCGAAAAGAGAGATACGTTAATAGACCAATGCTAGATAACTGAAATAACTAAGGAAAATGAAAGTAACGTTGATACCAATTTTGATTTGTAGACTTTGAACATTCACCGAAGAATTAATACAGAGATTGGAGAATTTGAAAATGAGAGGACGAGTGGTGATCATCCAAACTCCAGCATTATTAAGATCGGCCAGAATACTGAGTAGAGTCCTGAAGACTTGAGGAAACTATGTGTCACTCAAAATCCAGTGAACGGCCATCAGCTAACGCATGTGTGAACAATTAGAGGGAAGTTAAATAATAATAATATTTAATAAAAAGGTATGGCTTCAAGTAATTATTCCAAATGCAAGTTATCTATTGCGTTGTGGTATTTGTGTATAATACTAATGATTTTAAAACAGTTAGGTTTTATTTGTAGATGCACCAATAAAATATACAGTTTCTTAGAATAGAGCAGAAATTTATGGCAATAAAGAAATAATCCACACTTTCCAGATATCCATAAGTGTAGTCACACCATTCGATTCATTTTAGTATCATATACAGGAGGGATGTTTTTTAAGTTTATCTTACGCTTTTGCAGGGAATTAAGTGAACGTATTTTAATCCCCACAGTAAGATTGGTGAGTCACTTGAGCAAGATGTGGCTTACGTATGCAAGACGGCTGTTCCCACAACTGTTCCAACTTGAGTCTTTCTTCAAAATTAACTGAGAAAAGTTTGTTTTAATCTGATGCACATAAAACGGGAATTTCAAAAAAGAGAAATCAAAACGGTATTTTCCGTGTGAGTAGTGTGTTTAAATCGAAAACAACGTATCTTATTTACAAAGCCATAATAGATTTTTATTTTTTATTTTTAAAGGCATATCAACCTTCGAGGGTTTTTTGATGCCAAAGCTATCCTTGTCGAAGAGCCAACACAGATAAGAAGCAAGTGTTTACAATAAAATAACTGCTCATTTGGAAATATAATTTTTTTGTGTTCTTATAAAAGAATATGAAAATTAATTTTGGATGTACGCTTGTTGTATACTTTAGAGTTTGAGATGAAAGGTATTTTTTGTATTCAAAGGTAACGTGAAAGAAAGTGTTTGCGAAAATTCTCTGAAGTTAGATTCTTGAAATATCTACGTAACCTAACTACATCTTTGAATTATGGTTAAAATAACATGTATGGAAATGCAGTCTGTCCATTCCTTAATTATAATTGTATTTAATAAATATCTTTTTCGGAACGTTTGTGAGTGGCAGACATTATTTTCTGTGTAATATATATATATATATATATATATATATATATATATATATATATATATATATATATATATATCATAACTTTATCAGTATTAATACAAGCACACGAAGATTCATTTACAAACACAAATAAATACAAACACAATTGCACACACACGCAAATATGTACATAAGCACACGAACACACACACACACACACACACACACACACACACACACACACACATATATATATATATATATATATATATATATATATATAATTTTTTCGTGTATATTTTATACACACAGATAATGATATTTATAGCACCCTTTTCATAGAATCGAACGGACTAACTTTCATTTTCAGATTTACTTAATTTTTTATACTATCTATCTATCTATCGATCTATCTGTATTAAACAAGCTATTTTCGACTATTCCTTCTATCTGTCTATCTATCATGAGAAAGCTATATCCGATTATTCCTCATAAATATATATATATATATATATATATATATATATATATATATATATATAGGTGGGGCGGGAGAGAGAAAGAAAGAGACAGTGAAAGAAAGAAAGGAAAAGAAAGAAAAGAAACATTTTCATATTATCTCAAGAAATCTAAACTTGGAACAATAAAAATATCAGTGCGTCTTTGTCTCTGTCTCTGTCTGTCTGTCTGTCTGTCTGTCTCACTCTCTCTCTCTCTCTCTCTATATATATATATATATATATATATATATATATATATATAAACATGTATATATACATATTGTTTCATGTATGTGTTTATTCCTACAAATATTTCCAAAACTTCATTTCCACTATTCCTATCCAACTTTTTGCCTACTTTCATTTGTTCTTGTAATATCTATCTATCTATCAATCTATCTATCTATCAATTAAGCTGACTGCATAGGAAGCTAGCTATATCAGACTATCCATTATATATATATATATATATATATATATATATATATATATATATATATATATATATATATATGTATGTATGTATGTGTGTGTGCGTGGAGAGAGGAAGAAAAGAAGGGAGGAAATTTTTTATATTATCTCAATAAGTTTAAACTTGGAACAATACAATATATCAGTGCGTCTCTCTCTCTCTATATATATATATATATATATATAGAGAGAGAGATAGATAGATAGATAGATAGATAGATAGATAGATATAGATATTCACGTATGCATAAATATCCTTGTTTCATGTATGTGTTTATTCCTACAAATACATCAATAACTTTATTTTCATTATACCTATCAAATTTCTTGCCTCTTTTCGTTTATTCTTATAATATCTATCATTCGATCTATCTATCTTGTACTATCAAGATATGTATATCAGTATTCATTCATTTTTGTATAATTAGTTAGCAACCTAACATGTTAATCTTGCCCACCTCTATCTTTCTAATATATGTTTCCTTATTTTGCTCATTCTTTTCGTCTAAAAAGGGAAATTTTACTGCTGGAAAAAATGCATAATTAGCCACGATGTTCAATCATATTTTTATTTTGTTCACAAATGTAAAATTATTTAACCACACCTAAGTAAAATTAAAACTTCCTTTTATTCCAAAAAAAACTTTTTTTTTCAAATAGGAAAATATTTTTTTTAATATGAGTTGAGTTACATTTTTATATTAAATTTTTATACTTCTTTATTTTTTTCGTTTTTTTTTTTTTAGAATTAAAAAAGGAAGAATTTAATTGGTTCTTGCTAACTGCAGCTTCGTTAACTGAGAATTCCGAAGAGATTTTCGAATCTATTAATTTCGTTTGATTGCGCGAAAATGCATTTTGGAGGGTGAATGTTGTATACAATCATAGACATGCTCCTACGTACATACTCTTGTCAACCCCTTTTTAGAGAAAAAATGCATATATATATATATATATATATATATATATATATATATGTTCCTACACGATATATATATATATATGTGTGTGTGTGTGTGTGTGTGTGTGTGTGTGTGCGTGCGTACGTACGCATGTAGATCCGGGTAGGTAGCATTCTGTTGATAAAGTGTTAATGAATTATGTAAAAATACGCTGCAATTCAATAAATATGAACACTTATAGGAGCACAAAAAATTAGGAATGCCATAATCTTTTTCTGCGTACTTATGTATTTGCCCTACACCTTCGACTCAGCGACACAAAGTTATATATTAAGATGAGTACAGCTGGTCTTAATTAATGATTAACTTCTCCAAGACTAGCTACTTAACCAAAGCTGGAGGAGCTAGTCAGCCATACTATTTACCTATTGGTATGGAAAAAAGTTGGACACCTTCCTTTCCATGAGAATTATCGCACGGGTAAATGGAAAGAGTCACGTCTTGGATTTGAAAACTTGTCCCTGAGTATAGCCCTTACTTATTCGTTACGCCACGAGTAATGGACACACACACACACACACACACACACACACACACACACACACACACACACACACACACATATTTATATATATATATATATATATATCATATTCTTTATTCCACACCGGTATTGTATATAAAAAGATGATCTTAACTGACGACTGAGAACTTCAAATAAGCAATCAAAGTCACAGGAGTGGGGTTGGTTAACATGTTGAGAATCATTTTTGAACTACCCGGGAATGGAATTGAAAAAAAAATTAACATAAACCCCCGAAATGGATTTTGAGTTTCATCCTTTGAAAGATGACTACCAAGAACTGACTGCACAATATCTGCAGAAGGATATGTCGACGATAGATAGATAGTGAGAGAGATATATGAAAAGAATGAGATAGATATAGACTGATTGAAATCGATAGATAGATAGATAGATATGAATAGAATTATATATATACATAATGATAGATATAAACGTACAGAGATTGATATATAGACATATATATACATACATACATACATACATTTTAGAACTTTCTAATTTGAATGAGTCAGGTATTTTAAATGACTTTAGGGCTTAAAAATGTTCATCACTTCGTGTGACGGTTGATTATTGTTTTATAAAATGATATCATTCGATGGTTTTACTCAATTATAAGGTTTGAAGGTTAGTTGTCTAAATTTCTGAGACGAAGCTTGTTGTAGTACAAGGTGAGATTGAAATGTCGGGTATGGTGGATCATATATGGAAGGAAAAGTGAAAACATCTGCCCTTATGGGATAAAGTTGAAATAATTGATAGGGCTGAACATTGGAGGATTAAACGACTTGAGGAATCAGCACGTATGTTGGGCTACAATGACCTGCTGAGTAGACCAAGTATAGAGTTGAATACAATATGGGAACCGATAATTAAAAAAGCTAGATGAAAAAAAAAAATCTGAATATGAGCACAGGTAAAAAAAATTATACATTATAGAAGGATTCCTAGTCAAGTAAGTCCCAAAAATTCACTCTGAATTGTCCAGGGGGACACATAACGTAACGGTTATAGGTGTTGTTTCCCTAAGCTTCTAAGGAGACAACCATCTGAGCAGTTACAGGTTCAATCCTGACTGCAGGCGAGTAACAATACAGGAATACTTAACTCTTGTACCCGGTTATGCCCCATTCATTTGGCCTTGTGCTAAATCGAAGTAAAGACCTTCGTAAATTACTACCCGGTTATGGCTAACGGAATCAGAACAGGTGACCCCAGTGGATTCAATAAAGGACGTTGTTCGAAGTTCCGTGGACGTTCCCGAGTCAACAAGCACCTGAAGAAGGCCGGAGGACATATCGACCGAAACCTTGTGGTAATAACAATAAAGATGAATACAATAGTCCGAAAACCCTTAATTATAAAAATATGATATATGGCTTAGTAAGGTTAGGATTATTTAACATCATAATACCTTATGGGTTATTTAATGCTTAAATTAGATTCATATGTAAATGTTTGATTATTATCACAACAATATTTTTCCTGTTTTATGACAATAAATCTTGTCATACCAGTTTTTTCTTTAGAAAAATCAGTTATTTGTAACACTTTCTGTTTTTGTCTGGGATCTGTTTCATCTTAAGAAACTTTGATTAATCCAAATTCTTTTTTATTTTTAAAAATCTGTATTGCAAATATAAATTAAATCGTCCTTCCAATGCAACAGAATGTTTTACGAATTTTGCTTGGTATAAAGTATTGCTAGCTAATACTAATAATTCATCCAAATGGTACATATATCTGGATAACAAAGAATTTTACTCAATACACGTGTGTGTGTGCCCTGAGAATGCATTAATCACCAGAAATATTGTATAAAAATATGTACATGCTTTTTTACGAACACACACACACACACACACACACACACATATATATATATATATATATAGTCTACTTTGCTATACTTATTAGGATTACCCAATATCAGTGATGGTATATATATATATATATGCGGATGCATTTGTCCATTGAATCATTGAATGCATCAGTGAGAAACTGACAATTACCAAACGCAGTTGATTCTACGTTTACTTTATCCTAACATAGATCTCTCTCTCTCTCTCTCTCTCTCTCTCTCTCTCTCTCCATATATATATATATAGTGTAGTCGGATGTATATATATATATATATATATATATATATATATACGTGCATGCGTGTGTGTCTGTATGTGAGCAGAATGAAATAGAACTGTCGATCAAAAGGAAATAACGAGAGTAGAAAATAAATAGGAAAAGAGGTTGTTATAGAAAAGACATACAGAACGAGAAAAGGGATGGCTTTCGATACGAAAGAAAAAAAAACATAACAGAGGTCATTGAGAGGTTTTGGCACTTGGTATGAAGGCCATGTTTATCGGGATGTTGCATTGGAAAAGTTTCAGAATATTAGCGGCCATGTTTGTTCATTGCAAGCCATTTTCTTGGCGGGGGCAGTTTTGCTGGATCTTCGGGCCAAACACAAACAAAACCCTCTCGACATCGACGTTGCTGGTCATAATAAAAAGCAGCAATATGTAGAAGCATTAAACATTTCAAACAGACGTACAAAAAAAAACAACCAATGACTAACCAAGAGGCCGCCGGCACCTTTCAGTCAATGAGTTTCAAGGATGTTTGCGTGCACATAAAGACGGTACGAATGGCTGTCTGTTGTTTGCGTATTTGCCTTTATCTAGAGAGTAGTTGCAGCTCAAGATGCTTTGTGCCTCTGTTTATAGATCATTTGAGAGCGTGTTTCTATTTAGAAACGGTTGCGTATTAAATGCTGTCAACAAAAGTCGGTTGGTTGGTTCTTTATCGTATATAAGAACATGTGTGTTTTTGATGCAAAATCCTGTTCTTATACGCATCATTTGAAACAAAATAATTTGTAAATAAAGTTAATTGATTTCCAGTATTACATTCTAACACTTATAATTCTACTTAATATAAATTGCAGTTTAATGGTTTCAAGTATTCCTAACTAGCGTTAATAATTCTATTCATCAGGTATTTGCACGTGATATGAATGATTTCCTTTTTGTGTCCAGTAAAGCTAAGAAAGAATAGTACTTGGAACTTTCTAGGGAATTGAAAGCAGTGTGAAACATATAAGTGATGGTTATATTGATTGTAATTGGTGCTCTTGGTACAGTTACGAAAGGATTGGTAAAATGACTAGAGGACTTGTACAGACAATCCAAATCACAGCATTGTTGAGATCGGCCAGAATGCTGAGAAGAGTCCTGGAGAGTTGAAAAGATTTGTTTTTACTCAAACTCCAGTGAAAAAAAAATTAACGCTGATGTAAAAACCCTCAAGAAGTAAAATGAAATTGTCACACGAGAAAACTTCGACATGGCTCAGAAAGGGAAACCTTAAGAAAGAAAGTGAATTTCTTCTGATAGCAGCACAACAACGCCTAGAGACTAACTTTGTAAATGCATGAATAGACAAAGCGCAACAAAATAGCATATGTAGACAATGTAGTGATAGAGATAAAATGATCATTCATATAATGAGCAAATGCAGTAAAATAGTTCAAAGAGAGTTTAAGACGAGACACGAATGGGTGGGCAAGATGATGAACTGGGAATAGTGCAAGAAGTTTAAATTTGATCATACGAACAAATTGTATAATCACAATCGAGAACCCTTCCTGGTAAATGAGAAACACAAAGTTTTCAGGGATTTCGAGATTCAAATGGATCATGTAATATCGGTCAGACGACGAGTCGTCACATTTTCAATCGCTAGTCACATTGCTATATCACGAATTAAATCAATTCTTTATATTGAAATGGCGTTTTTATTCGACGGATACTACTCAAAATGGAAACAATTACTTCTCTGATATGATAATATCAACAATTATGGCGTGTAAACCTAGACTTTCTCTCCTTCTTTGATACTATCCGTTTTTACGGGTACATGGCCACCAAGATGATAAAACTGAGAACATTATACGATCCAAACATAAAAATTTTTGCACGTCCAACAAATAAGCGGTATGGGTCAAAAGCCATAACCTTAATATTTTATATATATATATATATATATATATATATATATATATATATATATATATATAGTGAAATGAATGATTTAAAAAAAAATTCTTAAATCAGACAAATAGTCAAATCCTACCTATTCGATTTGGATGAAACCTAAAATAAAAGATTTTCTCATCTTCTTATGTCTGTTTCAATACCCTTATTTTCACGCATTTGTAAGAAGAAAACAACAATGTTTAGATAAGATGTTCCATGTAAAAATAGTATTTCTTTTACAAATATAGACAAATTTTACTCATGAGACCCTCTGTTGTATAACCGTGATACAACTATACGTATACATATACATGTGGGAACATAATCAACAATAATGACGAACGAACATACTTCTTTAGAAAAATATACCTCTCACACTTTATTCTCGAAAGGGTTGGGAAAGGGTTGCGAAAGGGTTGCGAAAGAGTTTTGTGTGAGAGGTGAGTTGGAGACTGAACAGAATGTAACATATTGACCCCAGGTTCCTCTGTCTATAGCAGCACTTCTTTCTCATTCTGCTGGGCTGCTCAACCAGGGGTTCTGAGGGCCCAAGCCCTCTGCTGGGAGCTGGTTCTCACTGCCTCGAACTGCAACTCGAACTCCAACAAACTGACTCCAACTAACTGGAACTGTCTGTAGCACCGGGTTATATAATTGTTTGTCGTCCACATGCTTTTTGTCGGCGTCGCATCTGCACCGAATTCAACCCGTCCACATGTCTAGATTATATCTTGATATCTTCGACCGGATGCACCTGTTTCTCGAATGACGGCTGGGGTCGAAGGTCAATATGTAACACCTCTTGGTGTGAGAAAACACAGATACACACACAAGCATACATATACATACTTATATATATAGAGAGAGAGACAGAGAGAGAGAGAGAAAGAGGGGGGAGAGAAGGAGTTTGTGTGTTTGTGTATCATTCATAACGGAGAACATTCCTAACAGTTTTATTAAAAAAATATTCTCAAGTTGCCAAAATTTGATGAGTAGCATTGAAATATGATACATATTTACCCCCCCGCTCGGGCAGGATATGACACAAGGTCAATTTTTAAGCGGAGTTTAACTGGTTTGAATTCAGAGTATTCCTTCTCCTAGATTAGTTGCCTCAACAAGGCTGAAGAAACTAATCTGCCCTACTATTTACCCATAGCTGGAGGGAGAATAATTGGATTCATACCTTTCCCAAGGATATTAGTGCTATGTAAAAATGCAACCAGTCTCGTCCAGGATTTGAACTCGTGTCGCCGTGTCCACTTCCTACGAAGATAAGCATTACACCACGGACACCTCTAGTGGAATATTATACACTCAAAACGGATCTTATTAATCATTAATCATTTGTAAACTTTGAAGGATAAAAGTTTGCTGGGAAAATTATAAATATGAAACAGTTGAAATAATATAACTGTAGCAATTAAAAAGTAATCATTCTTGATGCATTTATTGTTGTTAATTTTTACTTAAGGAGTTTCAGTATTTGGGTTTGTCTGTAGAGATGATTTCCTACTGCTGTCTTGACGTAAAGGTGATTGGTAAGATATCTGGATTGGCTTATAGTGATTTGGTTCGGTATAAGAGCGTAT
>OY757905.1:131552487-131607487 GCA_963585895.1 Sepioteuthis lessoniana | reverse complement strand
AACCAAACCAAACCAAACTTAGAAATTAATTAATGGAATATAGAATTATTCATAATTGAGTGCAATACTTGAAACAATTTAACTGTGGAAAAATGACCTCAGGCTCAATTCAAAATGTTCATAAGAAAATGTGTTCACAAATCATATATATCTAATATATATGTATAGACAGGATTTGGCATTAAGTAACCTACAATGATTGATATGCATACGTATGACTACTTGCTGATATATATATATATATATATATATATATATGTGTGTGTGTGTGTGTGTGTGTGTGTGTGTGTGTATGTGTAATGTAATTAAAAGAAAACTCAAACTTGGTTTAATTGTCATTATAAATTTATTTCGGCAAAGAATATCATTATACTCTTCGTCTCATCAGATGACATCGGACGTTTAATTTGAGGTTAATAAATAATTATGTTGCATTATGCTTTTTAAACATATTTGATGAAATAGGAGAGAGTCTTCGTTTCTACCCATTTTATTATTGTCTGTTTGAATTCTGGGTGAAATGAATACATATTTTTCCCCCACTTTTTCCGCGCGACTTGGAGCCCTCTTCGAAAGAAGGAAACATGAAATGACAAACACAATGCAGAGCCATGAATATTCTTAAAAACAGTCTTACAAAGAACGAGTGTAAGCCGAATTTACAGAAAAAAGAATTTTACTTGAGCTAAAAGTTAGAATAAGCGGTGAAATGTTGAAAGGCATTTCAGAAGGTAACCGCCACATTCGAAGTTGATCTTGTTAATCTTGTATTTTTCTTTGATTAAAATGGGGATTTTTCAGATATAAATTATTTTTTATTTCTTGGATGGGTACGAATGCATTTTGAGATATTCAGAGATGCAAATAGTGTCGGATTGGTGAAGTGTTAAAGGTCTTAATCGTTGTTAACAGACCGATGTTGATACTTATTTTATTAGAGAAGTATTCGCCTTAGAGAGATTTAAATTTGTACACTTCATTGGTTGTACTGAAAAAGTAGCGAAGATAAATATAGCACTTTCTTAAGTTCTTTATATCAAGCCACTAATACGAAATTTTGAATAGATAAAAGATAAAATGAGCAGAAGTGATTGTATGTCCAATTCAATAACACACACACACATACACACACACACACACACACACACACACACACATATATATATATATATATATATATATATATATATATATATGCTCTAAACGGTGGTTCAATAAAACTATTGGAGAAGTTCACGTACCCCGGTAGCAGCGTCCCATCTACTGAAAAATACATCAATATGCGACTAGTGAAGGCATGGACTGGTATCCATTCGTTATCGATGAAATGGAAGTCAAATGTACAGGGAAAAGGCTGGAAGGAAATTGCACCAGAATACCATAAGCTATATTTTAAAAAATCCCGGCAACAACACCCCACAAAACTGCAGCTCTACGGCCACTTACCTCCCATTTTTAAAATTTTACAAATAAGAATGCAGGTCCCTGCTAGAGAAGTAAAGACGAACTCATGAGTGACTTTCTCTAATAGACCCCTTCACATGGACATGCAAGTGTTGGACGACCGACTAAAACCATCATCACAGCATCACAATACAGACAGAGGATGTTGTCTGGTGAGATACTAAAAGTGGTGAATGATAGAGATGAATGGCAACAGAGAGAGAGGGGGGGGGAAATCCATAGCTAACAGGAAATCATGATGATGATGATGATGATGATGATGGTGGTAGAGGTTTTTGGTTTTATGGCATATCAACCTCTGTGGGTCATTCAATACCAAATACAGTTTATAAATATATATGCTATGTATAATTTGAAAACAAATACAATAATTTCGAGCCTTTAGTTCTTGTTCTACAGGAACTGGAAGCAGTTTTTTTTAGGTACTCAAATATTTGAGGAGCAGGTACATCTTTGAATAGCAGGGTGAGGTTTGTTGCATGGAAACATTTCTTGCGAATTTTCTCATTTTTTTTTTTTTTTTTTTGCAGTCAAACAATCTATGATTGACTGAGTAGTTGGTTGCAGCAGGTACACTGGGGTGCAGTTTCCGATTTGAGCAGATAGGCATGTGTTAGGTATATGTGTCCGATTCTGATATATCAAAAAATGGGAAAATTATTGAACAAAATCCACTTCTATAATTTAATTAAATTTATTTCTTTAACTTGAATGAAAATTTTATTGATAAACAATATTTACTAAGTGTTTTCTGGTAAAAAAAATGCAATCGACCATGAAAATACCCCGATACGATATCAACAAGTAGAAAGTTAAAATAAATTTACATTGTTTAAATCTGGATAATATATTTCTGACCCTTAAAGATCCTTTTGTGTGTGTCACTGCATAAAATCAAAAACTATATTCATGCACTAATATCGTTTTCTAAATAGGGAATATAATATCATTTCGTCTCGTTGTCGAAAAGGGGTAAACAAAACGTTTTCGCCCGTGTAATATGATTAAGCTATGTTGAAATTAAATACAATATTGAAGTAACAGAATGAAGACAAACATTTTGAGTAAAATAGAACAATAATCTACATCAACTAAATTTGGTTTATAAATTTAAAGGCTTTATGTATAAGACTTAGATTGATTTTAAATTAGATAAGAAAAGTGGATTAATTTATTTATAATTCTAATTGGTTAAAAATGTATTTAAAAAAATTTAAGAGGGAAAAGAATTCTTAAATTATATTAAGTTTTGATTCGTCAAAATATGCGAAGCAATTTAAATATCGTCTGATATCTTAAAGAAATACAAAAAAAGGCACCGTTCAATACAAAAGCGCTGATTGGTCTATCAATGCAAAAATACAATTACGAATTTTACAGCTTATCGAGCCGATTTTGTATAATTATTGACACTTTTTTGAAGGGAAATTATCGAAGGAAATTATTTTACTCGCACATACTTTTACAAACACACACACACACACACACACACACACACACACACACACACACACACACACACACACACATATATACATATATATATATATATATATATATATATATATATATATATATATATATATACATATATATATATATATAGTATGGTTTGGTTGGGTTTTAATGGCATATCGACTCTTCTACGTTATTTAATGCCAAATCTTATTTATAAATATCTATCATATATATAGATGATTTGTAAACACATTTTGTTGATGGTATTTTTCAGGAGCCCGAGCCTTTTCTTTTTTTGGCACATCGTTAAATGGTTTCAATTATAACTATATAACTGTCACAATCTAATATCAGTCATTTGTTTGCGCAGAGTCTTTTCTATCATAGATAGGACGAATTAGGTGCTACCACTCTGATTCAGAACAGACCAGAAAACAATGGCAATGAATTGGTACACCATATTCCCCAAATTTCCAAGCTTGGAATCTCACTATCAGATGGTTTTAGCGGGGTTTTACCCCTCTACAAAGATACTGTCGGTGTACACAACACCTTAGCTAACTGTGCTTTATATTTATATATATATATATATATATATATATATATATATATACTAATCTAATATCTACCAGCATTCACGGTACCAGAAAAAAAGAGAAAAAACCCGCTAGGAACAAGAGATAAAAATATCTCGAATAACCGCCCGGGGGAAAAAGAAAATATATTATAGGACAAAAAGAAAGAAAAGGCCAACCCCGTCAAACCCCTTAAAAAATCAAGAGATATGCAGTCAGTTGGTCAAAAGAAAACTAAAACCTTCCGTGAACACTGCAATGCTATAATTACAAGAGTGCTCAACACGAGTGGAGCCAATTATAAAATTAACTTAAATCGCGAGTCGGAAATCTACTAAGTCGGAGTTAGACTTCCTGATGATCCGTTAAGGTGAAACTTTAGTAGGAGATTTCCGACTCGCAATTTAAGTTAATTTCATATATATATATATATATATATATATATATATATATATATATATAATTCAGTTAATAAGGTGAATTTGTGATAAAGCAATTCACATTTCCCACTACTGTTAATAAAATATCCCTTTTTAAAAGCATATTTTTCCCACCAAAAAACCACAATTTATATTCCATCAACATAATAATTATTAGACTGAGATTTTCGCTATATGCTCACTAATCTCTTTACTGTGTCATTGTTTGAAAACCCTATTCTAACTAGAAATTGTTTGAGGGGGACAAACAACTTGGAATCAGAAGAGAATGGATGTGTACTGTAAGGAGAATGTGGCTGCTTTTACAACTAAACTGACAGATCTTATCCGCTGTTCTTGCTGCAGCATGAGACCTTGTATTTACCTTGTGAGTCCAAAAGACAACTGACCTAAGGAAAAGTATGTCATCATGTCCCGTTTTTGTTTCTCTACCCACATAAAATTTGCTAATTTTTAAAAAATTCCTTTTTTTTTATCAAAATGAGTGTATTACCTAAATCTACCATTTCAAGAGTACTCGCCATTTTGGGCCTGGCTGTCGTGTCCTCATCTTGACTACGATTCCTATCTTCTTCAAAGAATTTGACCACTCCGTAAAAACTTATTGCCTAAACATTTGTTTTCGTACACATTATATATTCCATAGATTTCAGATTTTTTTGCAATCCTCATCAACCAAATATTTGATGTTTACGCCTCAACCACTCGCCGTAATTTTGAATAGCCCCTGAGAAAATTTTTTTCTGTGAGATTAAAATAACTTTTCTTCATAAACCAATTCAAAACAAAGCAGTTTACTTTTAGGGAAAGAAATTCCTGAAAAAATTCAATCTGCATTTTTTAAGACACTGACTTTATTCATGGAATGACAGTTGTACATGTGTGTTCTTATATATATATATATATATATATATGTGTGTGTGTGTATGTGTGTGTGTGTATATATAGTGAAATGGTGGATTTTTATGAATATAACAAGAGGTAAAGTAAGCGGAAAAGTAGATAAATCAAACACTTACAACAGGCCTGGTCGTAATATTTCGTTCTTTCTTAACAGAAAGTTATCAGACTAAACATTTTTACGTTTTTCTACAGTTTAGCAACTGAGGAAAATAAAATAATGAAGGGTGTGAAAAGGTATAAACGGGAGAGAAAGGGTCTACAGACAAGAGATATATAAGGGAAGAACCAGGAGGGATATATATATATATATATATATATATATATATATATATATATATATATATATTGAGTGATGGTGGTTGGGGTTAATTTAGTTTTGGATCGTGATCGTCTAGGTTGATGGTCAATGCTAAATGGCACGAAAGAATATTGGGTTTCCCCACAGTGATTTGACCAGACAGAGGTGGATTAATTTCAGCAAGAAAGAGGGAAATATGAAGGGGAAGAGGTTTTTTTGCCAAAAAAGAAAGTAGAAATGAAAGGGGAGCAAGGGTTCAGACGCATCCCGTTTAATTAAAGACATAGCTCTATTGAAGTATCTAAAAAGAAACGAAAAAGAAAGAAAGACCCCCAAATATCCATCATGATTTATTATTGTAATTAAAATTGTTTCACATTAATATATATCATCTTCCTGTTGCACCATCAGCACGGATATCCCTGACCCTCTCTCGCTACCCCTCCCTCTCGTCCATTGCTTCCGGTAGGTCTTTGGTGCTGCATTCCGTATCAACAGAAAACTGCTGTATGTTGGTTTGAGCTGGTCGTCCCGCCTTTGTACGTCAATGTGAATTTGTCCACAGGAGTACATCACTTATGAGCTCGTTCCTATTTCTCTAGCCGTGCCCAGCATTTCCGGTTCGTCTAACTTGGATATTTTCGTGATGGGTTGGAGGTGGCCATACAACTGTTGCTTTGTGGGGTGATGCCTCCAGGACTTGTTCAATATTACTCGCAGCATTCTTGTGTAGTTGCCGTCAAACTTTTTCTCCATACGTTTAGTTAGCGTCCATGTAGTGCTTCAGTATGGAAACTACCGCTGCTTTGAAAAAATTGCGTTTCATTTTGTCGGTCAGGTGTGACTTCCATATGACCGGTAGTCTATCAATAGCTGTCAATGCCTTTGCTAGTCACGTGTTGATATCTGTCTCGGTTGATGAGACACTGCTTCCTAGGTAGGTGAACTTTTCTACTAGTTTCAGGGATCAACCGTTTAGTGTGGAGATGTTACGCTTACTGTCGTGGTAATTTATAGAAAACTTAAAGGTCAAACTAATTTGATTGGATAGAGAGTTTTATTCCCAAATAATTTTTCCCTAGTCTAACTTTGTGCCAACTACCCTCGGCATAGTAAAAATAGAATATCTTGCTGTTAGGTAATACTTAAAAGCAGGGTTATTAAATTTGTTTTGCATGAGCAAAATCTACAGGGTGCGGAAGCAAAATTAGGAATATTCTAGTATAATAATCATCATCATCATCATGTCGCGCTGGTAGCACGGATATCCCTGACCCTCTGTCGCCACTCCTCCCTATCGTTCATCGCCCTAGGCAGGTCCTGAGGACAGCATCCCGTATCCTCACACAGCTCCTGAATGTATGTTCGTGCTGGTCGTCCTGCTTTTGCACGGCCATGTGTGGGTGGTCCATAAGAGTACATCTCTTATAAGTTCGTCCCTGCTTCTCCAGCAGTGTCCTGCAAGTCTGGTTCGTCTAACTTGAATAGTTTTCGTGATAGGAGGCTGGTGGCCGTACAGTTGGTGTCTTGTGGGGTGTTGTCGCCAGGACTTGTTCAAGATTGCACGCAGCATTAAACGGCTCAATTATAAAACAAGATTAATTCTAATTAAAAAGAATAAGAACATAGACACAAAACAGTAAATTTACTCAATATGGACACTATTATTTTCAATTATTGTATCAATACGCCAATTTGCATGGCTTCAAATATAAATTTTTGGGGCATTTTATTCCATTCCTCGTCAAGAACAGTCTTAAGCAAAACAACATTCGATGGGAAGTTAAGTTTGTTATGTTATCTAAAAGGCCCCATATAGGGTAATGAAAAGGGTTAAGATCTGGCCTTAAATCTTGTTTAATTGCTGTCCTCACAATTTTCTCGTGGACTTTTAATTAATTAGCGTGCTTTCTTGGTGATGTTTTGAGTTCCTTCTTTAATCGCTGTAGAGCGTGTAGTTAAAAGCCTTTTTTATTTTTTCGCTTTTTATTCAATCCTCAACTTCAACTTTCCTTAAAAAGCTCATTTTCTGTAGGAAAAAAAAAATTCGCTTTAGATACGGTAGACAAATAATTTTTGGTTTACTATCATCGTTAAGCAAATCATAGATTCTTTGTTATTTCTTTTCTTTCTCATTCATATTAGTTTTAATTTGATAAAGTGTTCGAATAATCAAGTTGATTATGAACATTTAGATTGACCATGACTGACTAAAAAGGTGTTTTAAGAATTATTCCATATATTCGGTCCATGCTCTGTACATTAGAATACTTAATTTTTGCAAAATACATTTTTCTGATTCTCAAAAATTATAGTGAAACAGTTCAGTGTAATTTTCAGAATTATCTTCCTTTTCTGACAAACAAAAAAGAGCCATCTACAGTATAAGTGACAAGCACCTGAAACTAGTATACCAGTTCACATGACTTGACAGCCATATCTCATCTACAGAAAGTCGTGTCAGCATTGTAAAGGCTTGGTGTGCTACTAGCAGGCTATCGATCATAGGAATGAATATATATATGCTTTCTATTCTTCTTTTTGTTCTTTCTTTCTTTTCTTCCTTCTGACTCAAAATCTTTCTCGTTAAACAACGTACATAAATTCTATACAATATTCCTAATAAGTCAAATGACGTAATTTAAACATCAAACGCTGATTCGCCAGTTAAACGGCCAACTTTTTCTTACTATACATATTTTCCCCTAGGTTTTTGTATTTCACATTTCTATACATCCATCGTTAACTTAAAAATATTAATATCACCCGTCTGGACCTTATGATGGTTCAGTAGAACCGAAACGCTATAGTGTCGAACCGTAAATATATCATTCCTTCCACTTGGATCGTTGTTATATGTTTTTCCACACACACACACACACACACACACACACACACACACACATATATATATATATATATATATATATATATATATATATATATATATATATACGGGGATTATTAAATAAGTTTCCAGACTTTTTACGTATGGGCACTTTTATTGATAGTACACATATGAAACTCTAGTCCCCTTCGAAGTAATCTCCTCCGGCAGCAATGCACTTGTACCGTTCCAACAACTTCTGCAAGGCTCCATAGAAGTCCTCTTGTGTGAGCGTGTCAATGCCCTTCGTCACAGCCTCTTTGTCTCATAACGAGGAACTGTCTCGACGCCCATCGAGGTCAAATTGTCGGTAACAAGGATGGAGTGAAGATTGGTGCATTGTTCTGGTGGAAATACCCCTGACACAATTTGAAGAGTGCTGGCCTCTTCCGAGGGATCTCTTCCTGAACTCCCTTAAAACCTAAACATAGTAACCCTAACCCTAACCGTTTGGCCAATCAACTCTGGTCTATTGACTTCCTTACTCCTCCCACACCTCTCATCATTCCACACAGACTCACTGCCTTCCTTAAATCTCTTATGCCACTCAAAAACTGATGCTCGATTCATGCAAGATAGTCGAAAAGCAGTCTGAAGCAATCCATATGTTTCTGTAGCATTTTTTTTTTTCAAGTTTAAAATGCAATTTTATTGCATATCGTTCTCCTAAAGTGTCCTCACGTCCAGATGACATTTTTGAAATTCAGCAGCTGTGACAATCAGGCTTTAGTAGAGTGTATTCCAATTCCTATTGTAGCTGTTGATTTGAACCTGAAATTATAAGATTTGTTCTCTCATCTGGTAAGATGTATAGCAATAACATACTGAATTTTCAAGAGTCTATGACAATTTTAAATGCCTGTACAAAAAGTCTGGAAACTTGAATTCACCACATATATTCTGGCATAACAGAAAAAATACATTTTTATTCTGTCTACGTTTTTAGATAAATAACTGAACTATTATTTGAATAATAATAACGTACCCTTGATAAAAATTACACGGTAACCACATTATCTCGCTTTATTCGGCCGAAAATATCTATTTTGACCTCTAGTGACCTCCAGAGGTCAATGTTCATCCTCTAGTACTGGTATATGTTTATCCTCTTGTTCAACTTTTTTGACTAATGTCAAGTCCCTTGGGATAATACATTCCTCCACCAAAAAACAAAATTACATCATTTTTATTCATAAAGATGGGGGTTTCCTCGTGGTGTAATGGTTAAAGCAATGGACTGCAGAATCGTAGTAAGCGAGTTCATACTTTAGTCACGCTATTACGTTCACTTTCGGGCAAATACCCTTGGGGAAGGGACGTACCCCTTACCCTCCCAGCTATGGGTTAAATCGTGCCATTACTTTTCTTCTTGGAGAATGGCTTTGGTATCAAATAACCTACAAAAGCTAATATGCCATTAAACAAATAAGCTACACCAAAATATATAGATGATTTGAAATATTTTGTAGCGTTTTTTTTGGGGGGGATATAATTGATTTTAACGGCATATCAGCACGTTTAGGGTTATTTTATGCTAATGTATTAGAGAATCGTGTTCATTGTACGTTCATATTTACATTTTTGTCTTGTTGTTTTTTAAGAGATTTATTCGTACAGGGTTATGTGATATGAAGTATTCATATCTATTACAATTAATTTGCACATAGTCGTCTTGGCTTAATAATTATGAGACTTAAAAAAAGAATTTTAGATTTAAGTGTCAATTTGTTAATATAAATAATTTACGCGCCGTTATATACTATTAAGTATTCTATCTAAGATATATTATTATCAAATAGTTTGATTTGACCCATTGATGAGATATGAAAAGATACAATCACTTCGGATAAAGGGGGGCCGAGAGTGATAGCAAAAACTCCTGAACAGGAGTCCCATCATCAGATTCAGTTTAGTGTCAAACTTAGGACCCTTCTTTTTTTCTGCGAGGGATCTAGTCAACGTGTTTTGAGCATCGATTTAGCGTAGAGTCATTAGTAGCATATACCATACACAATCCGTGTTTTGTCGACTGCCAACTGTTGATTCTTTTTACTTATTTATTTTAATTTATGTTATTTATTTGCATACAAGGTTAGCAGTGTTACTGATTTCTGACTATTAATAAATGGAAATGACTAAGTATAAAAGCCTTGGTCTTGAGAGAAACTATTCCGCAAAAACCTCCGTTGAACTCTACAAAAAAAAAAGGCCCGAAGCATATGTATGGCCTTATGTCTAAAGTAATGAACGAAACAACTAGATTACTTTTGTCCATAAATAATCCTTAACTTGTGAGGTTGAATTACGTGCAATGTCTCGTGGGTATACGTATTATCCAGCAATGAAAGCAATCAGGTGTTCTATTTTGCCTTGACATAATATTACTGATTATATTTGAAATGTTATTTAACACATACCGCTGTTTCTCAGAAAAGCAATTAAGAAATACCAAGGGAAGAAGGATTGTAATTACTCAAACAGTTGTTTTTGGGCTAGCTTCTAAGATAACAAAATATCATTATGATGCCCTGATTTACTCGGGATAGTATCCTCATCTTGGTTGTTTTTATAGTTATATCGTTTCATTAAGGAGCCTTCTTCAGGTGCTTGCAATAGTTGGAAACCTGGAAATTTTAAAGTCAGGGCAAACATTTTATCCAACCATTCCACCACAGACTGGACGCGATACATGTTCATTTCTTAAGCAGTGTAAAATGGACTTTCATTTCGTGCTAATGCCCTTAGGAAAGGTATGAATCAATTTATTTTCCATTCAGCTATGGGTTAATAGTAAGGCACGTTAACTTTGCCGAGGTTGGAAAACAATCTAAAAGTAAACATTCGATACAAAGCACTGTACTCCACTTAAAAATTGACCTGGTTTCACATCATGCATATGATGAAAAGGTTGGGTTGATTCAATTCATAAAATAGAATTTTTCTTTAAAATCGGTTGCTGTAAGAAGGCAAGAAGATCCAGTTTGTGGTACTATTTAACCATGGCAGGTGTACTAGTACAAACAGAGAAACAATTTGGAGTAGATTATTCTTACTTCGCTGTCTATGATAATGGACACAACCTGATTGAGAAAAAAAATGATAACTTGGTTAAATTTTACCTAGTTACCTTGGTTCAATCCTTTAGTTTGGTGAAAGTAAAGCTGGCGAACGTAATCGAGGGTGACCAGAAGGCTCCCTTTTTAATAGCTACTACACCGAGGTGTAGGGGATGGCGCTACCCCTTTCTCTGGATTGTTCCACCTTACCTTTGATACGTTCCTTACATTGCTGAGTGTTAAGCAAGGAGGTATCAAGTACCATTTAAAAAGTCTTTTGTATGACGTGACCTGGGATTGAAACCAGATCCCCTGGACAATGCCTAAAATTAAGGGTTCGTTTTGAAATTCCCATATTAACAACTAGAATGAAGAACAGAAGATGCAACGGCTAACGTTGTAACTATAATAACAACCAAATAAGAATACTCATCTGGTTCTGTTTTGTTGTAAATTATATTATAAACTATCAACTATAAATTAAAGATTAAGAAACTAGTGTTTTGTCTATAACTGCTTCAGTGTTTTATATATGACACAAAACTGTATTTAATATTGAGTCTCCAGTTCTCGAGGTCTAAAGGGTATAGTGTACCCCTTAAAAGCCATAAATACCTGCTCTACTCTACCCCGGGGTGGTAATTAATGTAATTACCCCTTCAATCAGTCAGATTGATAAGTTCTAAAATGTCTAGCAGTAGATGGAAATACATAACTTATGTGCAATTTATTTTTCTATGATTTCAGGAATAAATTACTCATCGGGGGTTGATATGCCATTAAATAAAATGAATAAAATAATCAAAATGAAATAAATAGAATAATTTAAATAAAATAAAATAAAACAAAATACAACACATAAAATGACAAATGAAATAAAGTAAAATACATAAATGATTTAAACTTAGAAAAAAATGAATAATTGAGATATGAATGAAATAAATTAAATAAAATGAACCGAAACTATTTCTGCTTTAGCAACATCAATTATGATTCCGCGATTGTTGTCACATGTCATACTTAGCTAAATATAATAAATTTATATAAATGAATGTTGCCGCTTCGACTGAACGGTTTAATAGCTGGATTTATTCGCCGGTGGCTGAGACGTCCTGAAGATGGATTGCCGACGGAAATGAGGTATTTTATAGAAACGCCCATGAGCGCGAGGTTTTCCTCGTACAAGGCATCCACATTAGTGCGAACTTTTGTCAAATTCTATTGATATTAAAGTTTAAAAAATGCCATAAATTAATGGCTCATGACCATCGGTAATTTTACATTTACTTATGAGTGTTCTTGACGTATTGGCTAAAGTGCTCGACTGTTGCTTTGATGTTAGCGAGTTCGAACTCCAGTTCGGACGACTACCCGATGAGAAAAAATATCACTCTCTCCACTTTCCCTTGGGTAAGATACGAACCTCGTTATCCCACTAGCCATGGGTTAGATAGTTCTACTACTGTTCTTCTACAAGGATAGCTTTGATAGGAAATAACCCAAGGAGGTTGATATATCATTAATCAGAGAACCAAACCAAATACTATACTACCACTATAACAAACTTTCTGTGACTATTGATAGTATTGTGCTGCTACTAATACTATCTATGGCAACAAAAATAGAAAAAAAAAGAAAGAGAAAGGTCAATAAAATAAAAAATAAACTGTGTAAATTTTACTGACTGGGCGAAAGGGGAAAATGTTTCGTTTTCTATCTCTGTTATTAAGGATGTACGTGGGTTGAAACAAAAACGCATGAAAAAATAAGATTGAAGTTACATGCTTAGGCTGTAGAACAGATTACATTTTTTTATTCGACAGTAAGAAAAAGAATGATGAACGTGCGTACGAAAGTGAGAGAGAGAGAGAGAGAGAGAGAGAGAGAGAGAGAATGAGAGAGAGAGAGAGAGAGAGAGCAAAAAGAAACAAAGAAACCACGCATACAAACTAAATAAGAAAATAAAATCCTTTTCTAATTTACATAAACTCAAACTTTTTTTAACTCTAAATGCTATAATTATTTAAGTGAACGCGGCAGGAAGTCCTTAAAATCAATAAAACGACATCCTAACGTCTTTTTAGTGACTTGTAAGAGACACATCAGTTTTAGCAATTTCTTCACCACGTATTCGCTGGTATATCTCAGTGGTGAAACCTTGAAGAATAACTAGACTTTAAATATGTTTTTGGCTTTTAAAGTAAATTTTAGCAACTATTTATTTTGTAAACAAATTACACATAACCCGTACATAATTGTACTTGGATGCTCTCTCTCTCTCTCTCGAGCTTTCAGTCAAGAAATCGTCATCAAAAGTCATCATACGAGGTGCATACGATAATTTTCCAGACTTTTTTCGTATGGGCACTTTTATTGATAGTACACACATGAAACTCTAGTCCCCTTCAAAGTAATCTCCTCCGCCTGCAATGCACTTGTTGTACCGTTACAACAACTCCCGGTAGACCCCATGGAAGTCCTCTTGTGTGAGCGTGTCAATGACTTTCGTCACTGTCTCTTTCATCTCCTCAATTGTCTCATAACGACAGTTTCTGAGCTTAGGGAATAACCAAAAGTCACAGGGAGCAAGGTCTGGACTTAAAGGAGGCTGAGGAACTGCCTTGATGCCCATCTTCGTCAAATAGTCTGCGACAAGGATGGAGTTGTGGACTGGTGCATTGTGTTGGTGGAAATGCCACTGACCCGATTTGAAGATCTTGGCCTTTTCCGATGGAATCTCCTGCTGAACTCCCTTAAAACCTAAACATAGTAACCCTAACCCTAATCCTAACCCTGGTGTTCTGACTTCCTTGCGCCTCCCACACCTCTCATCACCCCTCACAGCCTCCCTGCCTTCCTTGAATCTCTTATGTCACTGAAAAACTAATGCTCGATTCATGCAAGATGGTCAAAAAGCGGTCTGAAGCATTCCATACGTTTCTGTGGCATTTTTTCAAGTTTAAAACAGATTTTTTTTTTTTAATATTGTTCTTCTAAAGTGTCAAATTGCATTTTTGAAATTTACCAGTTGTGACAATCAGGCTTTAGTAGGGTGTATTCCAATTCCTATTGTAACTGTTGATTTGAACCTGAAATCATAAAATTTGTTCTGTCATCTCATAAGATGTATAGCAATAAAATAGTGAATTTTCAAGAGTCTACCACCATTTTAAATGCCCGTACAAAAAAATCTGGAAACTTATCGTATGGACCTCATAATATTCAAAGTCCATATTTTTTTAAAAATTTAATAAAATGAATAGCATCCATACTTAACTCGCTAACACCACCGTTCTCGTTAGATTACTAGGTTAAGCAGAGATGAGCCTATTTGTGTGGTTGGTTTGTTTTTATCAACCCGTGTAGGTTATTTAATGCCAAATTCTGTTTATACATATATATCAATTGTGTGATTTCTATGGGCATATTTTGTAGATAATATTTTAAACGAGCCAGAGCTCATTTTTTCCACACTGTTAAATAGTTTCAAGTATTCCTATCTCACACTAATAATTTCATTAAAAATTAATCACTTGTTTCCACAGAGTAAAATGGTTTCAAGTATTCCTATCTCACACTAATAATTCCATTTAATATTAATCATTTGTTTTTACACAATTAAATGGTTTTAAGAATGGCTATGCAACTCTTACAATTTAACATATGTTATTTGTTTTCACACAGTTAATTAGAAATCCATATGATTTATAAGTGAATAGTTTATAGGTAATTTGTTTTCAAGTTAGGGCTAATTTTTCTCCACACAGTTAAAATTTGCTATTGTTTGCTCACAGTTAAATGCTTGCAAATATTGCTACCTAACTCTAATAATATTAATTTTAATCATTTGTTTTCATACAGTGGATTGTTTTGTAAGTATTGTTATTTGACATTTATAATTCTAATTAGCCCGATTCATTCACTTGCAAAAAGTCAAATCGTTCCTAGCATTACTCTTTTTTACAATCATTGTACATTGTGAAACAGTGTCAGTTATTTAACACTAATAATCTTATTTGCACACAGTTTAATGATTCTAAGTATTGCTATATGATACCAATAATTCAATTTAAGAACACGTTTAAAGGGTTTAAAATATTGCTATTCAACACTAATAATTCTATTCAACACTAATAATTCTATTCAACACCATTCATTCCTTTGTACAGAGTCAAATATTTCCAAGTACTGCTAAGTCATTTGGAAGTGCTTGTTGTGTAACGATTATCATCGTAGAAAATGGACATAGTGACACGAGTTTAAGTTCTGGATGAGGCAAATTGCAAGTCACATAACACTAATATCCTTGGGGAAAATATGAATCCAATTATTTTTCTTGCAGTTATGGGTAGATAGCTGGACAGACTGATTTCTTTAGCCTTGGTGAGGCAACCAGTCTAGGAGAAGGAAAACTCTGAATTCAAACCTGTTAAAATCCACTTAAAAATTGACCTTATGCCCCATCCTGCCTGTGTGATGGGGTTGCTAAATACATACTGTCACACTAATTTAAGAAAAGTCATTTGTATTTGTTTGCACACAGTGAAATGATCAAACAGTTCTATTTGACCTATAGATGGGACCCTGACAGATACTACCTCTGTGTGTCAGAGTGGAACTGGGAGTAATGATAATGAATAAATGAATACTCCATATTCTCCTGCCATTAAGCGTCACTATCCGATAGTTCAGTGTAATATCCAGGATACTCGTTGGAGGAAGTCTTACTCCTCTACAGAGATGCAGTCGATGTATTCAATAGCCCCAGCTGACTGGACTGAAATGAGCCAGTTCACTACAAAAATGGGTGATAATTTAATAACAACAGATACTGTAAGCGACATAACGCCTGTGTTTCAGATTAAGCAAAGCTTACTCATAACGATTATTGCAAACACGTTCGAAGATAAGTTTCAATGAACCTTTTTCACAGCTAAAACGGTTACCTTTCAGTTGCAAGAAACACACGAACCAAAATAAGAAAGTTGTGTTGGATAAAGCAAAAGCAAAGAAAATGACTATAAACGATAAGTCCAGAGTTAAGCACCAGTGAACCTGATCATAACTAAAATGGGTGAAAGGTTAGTACCAGCAGGCCCAAGTACAGGTCTAACAAAGCGGTGGTGCCCGTGATATAATGTTTACCGTCGTTGGAAATGAATTTTCACGTTCAAATCCTGGCCGAGCCTATTTGCATTTCAGATAGCTCTCATGACTTTAAGAACAGTATGAATCCAACTATCCTCTCTCCAGCTTTAAGTAAAATTGTAGGGCACTCTGGACTCTTTAGCCTTGATATGACAACTAGTGTTGGAGAAAGAAAACTCTGAATTCATATCTGTTAAACTTTGCTAAAAATTGACTTTGTGTCGCATCCTGCTCGTTAAGAAGGAATGAATCAGTTCTCTTCTATAATGGGTGACCAATCTCGTAGATTTTTTAGTATGATATGGTATCCCTTGTGAACACCCTGGTGGTGTAATGGTTAGCAAGCTCGACCAGCAAACCTACACGACTGAGTTCGAGTCTCATTGGGAGCCCATTTTCGTATCGCCTTGTGCCACATCTAAGTAAATTGCTTAGTAAATTACAACCCTAGATGGTGAGAGTAAGTAAGTAAAGTTGGCAACTGTAGTCGAGGGCGACCAGAAGGCTTCCTTTTCAATAGATACTACACAGAGGTGTAAGGGGAGGGCGCTACTCCTTTTCCCCGAATTGCTCTACTTTACCCTTGATACGTACCTTATATTGCTGAGTGTGAAGCAAAGAAGTATCAAGTACCATTTAAAAAGTATTTGGTATAACGCGACTTGGGATTGAACCTAGGACTCCCGGACTATTGGGGAACACTCTACCCACAAGAAAAATAATTTTCACTATCCCCACTTATGATTTGTCGAAAAAGATCTATTTGCTTAAAATTTATTACAGCTGGCCATTAGTGTAGTATACTGTTTCCCCTGTACTACTATCACTGCGCTTATTCCTCTGATAAACTTGCTTAACTAAATTGTCCGTTTGATGTCAGGGGCGATGCCAAGACATAGCGGCGCAAACCGTGACCTGTGAAATGAGCCAACTCGCTGAAGGGTTCAAAGGTTGCTTGAACATCACCGCCCTCATCCAAAATTCATTCGGCTTAATTAGAAAGCCCCATCTTCTCGAAAAGATCGGGTCACCCAGAACTAATTGCGAATTCCGTTCTCGTCATTATTTGGTTTAAACTCTATGCTGCTTGGCGCGATTTAATGGGTCCGGCTTCTCTGTTCATTTTCTTGTCTGTTGTTCGTAGGGCTTTGAATCCTTAAGTTTGAAAGCGAGTCAAATCAAGAAACTCACGAATGATTATTAATTCTCAGGAGCCAATCATTTTTCTTTTTTCGTTTAACCCTTTCACTCCCACTGGAACACCAATGTCTCAGTTGATTCTCCTTTTCATTTTAACCTTTAAAAGCATCATTTTAAAAAATCAAAGTTACACTACCGACCTGTAGGTCGGGATAAAACTTGAAATAAATAGTTGTTCATTTATCCCTCTTTGACTGTCCCATAACAGTTAGTTTCATGAATTCTTTCAAAACTTTAAAAAAATATTGGCAGTAAAAGGGTGTTTCAACCTGTTGTTTCTTCGTCCTTTATTTAATAAAACTTTCGAAAAACTTCGACCCTTTTTATTGCAGCATTTTACAACTTTCCAAGTTCCTCAGTTTTCAGCAAAATCTTCATCTAAAACCTTTAAAACCCCTGCCCTTATAATACACTGACTGTATATTCTGTAGATGGATAAGATCCAGTATACTGAATATGATCCCCTAATAAAAGGGAGTGACCTGGATATGACATTAAACTGCGTCTGATGTCAAGGTTCCAGTTCTGGAGCTCGAGAGAGAGTATACTACTGCTTCATTGCCATTGCTTCTTGGTTGACAACATCCCGAGGAGTACTACTAGTTAGGATTCAATCTATGATTCAAATAGCTATTTTTCGAAAGTATTCGCCTTTGATAGGAATACTTGAGGCCGTATAAATGTAAATTATTTGTATTAAGAATCGTTAGTTGAAAGTTTTTATTTGCGTTATCCCATCAATAAAAACTTAGATTAATCATTTCTGTGGGGACATTGGGTGTCGTCTTGATGACTTTCCAAGAGTGATGTCTCATTGGCATTGACGGTGAGAGAGAGAGAGTCTAGGGAATCTACACTGTTATCACGCATTAGTGATGATGACAATGGTTACACTTTATAAAGTATTATGATTACTTACCTGACCGATAAAATGAAACGTAGTTTCTTCCAGGCAGCGATCGTGTCGATACTGCTATATAGATGCACTACTTGGATGCTAACAAAATGACTGGAGAAAAGGCCAGACGGCAATTACACAAGAATGCCGCGAGCAATATTGAACAAGTCCTGGAGGCAACACCCCACAAACCACCAACTAATCGGCCACCTACCTCCCATCATGAAAACTATCCGAGTTATATGAACAAGACATGTGGGACACTTCTGGAGAAGCAGGGACGAGTTTATAATTGATGTACTCCTATTGACCCCCATATATGGCCGAGCAAAAGCAGGACGACCAGCTCGAACATACATACAGCAGCTATGTGAGGATACGTGAGGTAGCCCTGAAGACCTGCCAGAGGCGATGAACGATAGGGAGAAGTGGTGAGAGAGAATCAGAGATATCTGTGCTGGCGATGATGATGATGATGATGATGATGATGATATAAATATCAGAATAAGTAAAAATACTATACATCTCTAATCAAAAGTATTTGTATCATACTTGATATTATATGATTGTGTAGAAAAAATTCCAAAGAAAAAAATATTTGACTAAATTTCTGAGATGAAGCTTGATAAATTTATCACTTAGAATATTCAGACTATAGATTTCATCTTTATTGTTAGATTCTTAACGTTTCGACTGATGCAACCGTCGGTCTTCTCGATAGGCTCTTGTCAAAACAAAAACTGGATATTTTCTGAATAAAATTGGTAAATCTATTTTTCAGGATTTGGAAAGAACGATATTAACAAAGGAAACTCAGTATAAGTTTGCATATACTCGAAAGTTTCTCGGAATTCAAATATAGATGTTCACAGCTCGGTAAAAGAAATTCGACTCTAGTAGCACACAGCAGTACGGTGAACAAATAATGTTGATTCATTGAATTAAATGATTTTCTTAAAAAAATATTCAGATTCAATATGCGTCTCTCTAAAAAATCATTATCTCTGATAATGTCTTTATTCCCAAATATTCCTAGCGTGATGGGACTATTTTTAACGTTTATTAATTAGTTTTAAGCCGATTTACTTTTGTGGTTATATTTAGAATGACTCGTCTTCAGTTCAGTTTGATATTTTCTATTGTCAAAAACCTTAGCAAACTCACCCTCCAAGGGGCAAAGATAAGTAATTTTTAAAAAACTCTTTTTAATGTCTAAGAGTACAAGATTCTGGAATTACCATTTAAAGACATAAGTTGAATCATAATACCCTTTCTGTTATTGTGGCAAGGTATTTATTGGACAAAGGGTCAAAATAATTGCGGTTTTAAACAATGAATTTAAGAGCAGTAACTATCACAGCAAAGGTCACTTAGCAGGTGGATTATACTTTTGTTTTAAGAAAGATGGCTTACATTATAGAGTTGAGAATTTGATTTAACCAGTTGAGACAGTCGATTTAGGTGGTTGGTAAAATAATTGTGTGAGTTTTTCAGGCTGTATATGCTGTTTGGTGAACTTATAATCTACGTTAATTTTGAGAAAGTAAAAGTGTTTTTTTTTGTTTTTTTCCTGTGGCGTGATCCTAGTGTGGAAGGAAAGTTAAGACCGGAACACAGGAAATCACTTTACAGTTTCAAAAAACATTTTTTTGTTCTCTTCACTTTCGACTCTTTATAGAGAACATTTGGTTTGAGTTTAATTTTTTTTTTTTATAGTGATCACTGCTGAAGAGTATGAACCCCTGCCGAAAAACACAAAAAACAAAACAAAACAAACAAACGGCAGCCTGGATACGGCACTAAACTGCACCTGATGACGTGGTTCAATTTCTAGGGCTCTAGTGAAAGGTTAGTACCCTTTTATTGCCATTACTCCCCGGTCGACACTGACCCAGCGTGATAGTACCTGTTGTGGTCCCGCCTATGCATCAAGAAGATATATTTGAAAATTATTTGTATATGATAGAAATATATAAAACCTTATATAGTGCGAAAACAAAAGATAACCATTAAACTGCAGTAGTTAATATAAACCACACAGAAACGGAATAGACTGTTAGTATTAGATCGGAATACATGTAACCATACAACTGTATGCAAGTTATGACCTTCCTTTACCTATACTTCATCATCAGAAAAATTTAATGTTTCAAATTACTAACGTCAACAAATCTGCACTGAGTGCCGTCGACAACAGATAATGTACTGATGATCGAAACTTTTTTTTGCGTTACAAGTGAATCTCTGAAATTGAACAAAAGGTGATTGAAATAAGAGCCAATAGAATCTAATAGCCGTCGATAATAAACTAGGCTTTTAAAGTGTGTTGTGAAAATTTGGTAATCCTAGAATTAGAAATTTCAACAAAGGCTTCTTTGGCAACGGCTTGATGATGGAGACCGCTTGCAGAAAGTTTTCAGAGGTTTTAAAAGATCACATGTTGGTCGGCAAGTGGTCTGATGATGAATCTGGGTCAGGTAGAATTTCGTTATCCAGTTCGTTGAAAATTCTTCACAATCAGTTGTTGAGGAAGGACTCGTCTTTAGCATTTCGGATTTTCATTAGATGTGTTCCAGTAAAGTGAGACAAAATTTTGAAATACTTTAGTAGTACGGATAAATGAAAAGGATGATTGAAAAGCAATATTTTGATGGTACATATTAATGGCTTTTTCTATAATACTAGAATGAGTCAAAAGATTTTCGATATTATACTAGTCCGTATACATGGGTTTTTCTATAATACTAGAATGAGTCAAAAGATTTTCGATATTATACTAGTCCGTATACATGGCTTTTTCTATAATACTAGAATGAGGCAAAAGATTTTCGATATTATGCTAGTCCGTATACATGGCTTTTTCTATAATACTAGAATGAGGCAAAAGATTTTCGATATTATGCTAGTCCGTATACATGGCTTTTTCTATAATACTAGGGTATGTCAAAAGTTTCACAATATTTTGCTAGTACGGATGTATGGATATTTTGTATTTTACTAGGTGGGGGGAAGATTTGCGATGTTTTAGTTGTATGTATACGTGACTTTTTTCAATAATACTAGGGTGTGGCAAAAGTTTGACTATATTTTGCTAGTACGTATACACGGTCTTTTCTTTAATACTAGCGTCTGTCAAAAGTTTCGCAATATTTTGCTAGCACAAATACATGGCCTTTTCTATAATGCTAGGGTAAGTGAAAAGTTTTGCAATATTTTGGCACATGCTTGTTTGCTGCGCGTATGTCACGTAACCCAGCATTTCAACCATTTTGGTCGTCTTATCGTGGCATTTCGTGCGCTGACACGCTCTGCCTTGTTTCACACCGTATGAGATTTGAAAGCTGCATAGAAAAAATGTGCAATGGAGTCTAATTCGATAATGTATACTTTACAAGTTCGAAAAGAGCCATAACGCCACTAAATCAAAACGGTGAAAGCGTCGTGATCACAATCCAGTGAGTTGATAGTTCAATAAATTTCGCTCGGGTTACAACGACCTCGATGATCCGGCACGTTCAGTTGGCCTAAAAGCGTGGATTCCGAAGCCGTGCTCCAAATCATAGGGGCAAATTCCAAGATTAGCCTCGCACAGTATTAGGTATGCTTGTCGTCTTACAGTGTAGTGTGGTTCGTCACATTCCAAACATCGGCAAAATTATCTTGGGCTGTCGAATATCACCAAAATATCACCTGAATGTTGCCAACCTTTTGATTCAACCTAGAAATATATATTCATTGAAAATAAGGCTTCTATAAGCAAATATACGGAGAACAGTTTGGTCATCCTCATGGAAAAAGGAAATTGTTTTGCTTTATACTACGAAAGCCGAGAGTAGATATTGAAAATCAGAATTTAACTTTCGCATACTAAATGCTCATGTGAGTTGTCAAAATACGTGAGTATTCCAACTACTAACTCGGTCATACTAAGGAATCTATTTCAACTTGTACACATATATAATCTTGCAAGCATATATATATATATATATATATATATATGTGTGTGTGTGTGTGTATGTGTGTGTGTGTGTGTGTGTGTCTGTCTGTCTGTGTAAGGATGTGTATGATGTAAAAATACTGTAAGTGTGTTTGTGTCTAGAGCCCGTGTCGAGTTAAACACTCGTTTTATTAAAATTTTATGAATTCTAAAACACTGCTGCATAATTTCCTAATTAAGACGAAGTGCCGTGCTAATTTCCCATCGAATAATAAACATTATTGGCACACGAACGCCAATATGGTCGTACAAAAATGGCAGCTAATTATTTCCTTCGCAAACACTCAATCGTGCCTCATTGTTTTCTTCTACGGCTTCAATTTCTTTTGGCTTCGGGCATTCAGTTCCCGTTATAAACACACACACACACACACACACACGCACATACATTGATACACGCTCATGCATTCAAATACAAAATTACATACATGCACAAACACCGACAGAAACTTAGAATAAATACTAAAATAATCTTGCAATATACAATACTCTTATACAACCATCATGCATTCGCCCACGCGTGTGGTTTCAAGTAAGCAAAACTTCTCTCTCTCTCTCTCTCTCTCTATATATATATATATATATATATATATATATATTGTCATATATATATATATATATATATATATATATATATTCATATGTGTGTGTATGTGCGTATGTATGTGTGTGTGTGTGTGTGGTGTTTTGTGTGTGTACGTGAGTGTCAGTGTACTTGTGTGTGTGCGTGTATGTAGAATATATCCTAGAATTATGCTCAGATTCATTCATTAAAAGCTTTATATATATATATATATATATATATATATATATATAGACAGACAAAAAGAGATAGAGAGAGAAAGAGAGAGAGAGAGCAAAGTAAAAGAAATCTAAACTATACGTAGGCTAACTTAGTTGTCCACACACGCTCTGACACACAGAGATACTGGCACACACACACACACACACACACACACACATATATATATATATATATATATATATACAAGTTCGTCCTACGATAGCATAGACAAGAAACAGACATTCAGCAAGAAACCTTATCTTAGTTACTTCACTAAAAAACAAAGGAAACTACATTATACACACACACACACACACACACACACACACATATATATATATGTGTGTGTGTGTGTGTGTGTGTGTAGTATATATCTTGAAATCATATCAACATTTTTTGTCAAAAGTGATACACACACACACACACACACATATATATATATATATATATTCGGCTTCTAAATCTCTTACTCACCTCTATGCATTTTCATAACTTAAAATTAAGTGACATTTATTTATCACCATTATTTTTTTCTTTTTACTTTCTCAATTTTACGTGTTTACGCTTGCTATCAAAAATGAAGACAATCTTTAAGTAATTTTGCAATCAAATTGTACTTTTAAAATATCAAAATCAATGTTGCTTGCAATTTCTTGTTCATGTCTAATAATTTACGAACTTTAAAAATTATACTAAATGGAAAATTGAATAAGAATAACAATTGATTTTATGCTTCGTATCACTTCCGATAGTGAATATCCATCTATCCCTCCATGGTGCAGAATGCAACACACAGTCAACTTTTTAGGGGAATAAGCATTTCTCACAAGCGAAAAATATTTTATTAAATGAATGTAATGTTTAATTCATTCTTATTTCTAAACTTATCAAACTTCCATCTTTTATTTATCTATCGAACCCATCGCAAATCAAAAAATGATTTTGACATGATATAGCGCTACTGGCAAATACACCTACCCAAGCCTGCTGTATAGTCTGGAGCTGGCAGCAGGTGGCATGTGAATGCAAACAAAACAGAGTACATGTGTTTTAATCAAAAATGAAAAATCTCCACACTAAATGGTGGCTCTCTGAAACTATTGGACGATTTCACCTACCTTGAAAGCAGCGTCTAATTTACTGAAAATGATATCAGTATGGGACGAGTGAAGGCATTGGCTGTTATCGATTGGTTATCTATTTTATGGAAGTCAAACGTATCCGATAAAATAAAACGCAATTTTTTCCAAGTAGCGGTTGGGTCAATTCTACAATATGAATGCACCACATGGACGCTGACGAAGCGTATAGACAAAAAGCTTGACGGGAATTGCACAATAATGCCACGAGCTATATTGAACGCATCCTGGATGCAACATTCCACGAAAGAGAATCTTTATGGCCACCTAGCTTCCATTTCTAAAATTATCCAAATAAAACCGACAAGGCACACGGAAGACTGCTGGAGAAATAAAGACAAACTCAAAAGCGACGTTCTCCAGTGGACACCTTCACACGGACCTGCAAGTGTTGAACAACCGACTAAAACTTATCTACAACAGCTCTCTACTGACACAAGATTTACTCTAGAAGACATGCCGGAAGCAATAAATGATAGACATGAATAGCAGGAGAGAGAGAGAGAGAGAGAGTCAAGGAAATCCGTGCTTTCATATGACATGATTATGATGATTTACGTTATGCTCATCGATGCAAATACTTTGGCAGATCAGAAGATATTTTCTGCTCCACATCGTCATAGGAAAAGTAATTGGTGTCCCGTGTTCAAATCTTAGACGTGTCTATTCGTGTTTTGGTTTCAATTTCCTCATTTAATGACATATGAACATTTATGTGTTGTTCAAAGCCAAACTTGTAAAAAAAACAAAAAAAAAACTTTTTAGCCATAACAGACGTGGTACAGTATCTTTCCCAAGAGTATAAGTCCGAAACTGAATGTAGTAGAATTAGCGGAATTCGAACACGATTAAATCAAGGTTGTAGTCGAAGACTTTGACCATTACGCCACGATGGCATCATGCTAATCTGCTTCCCAACATTTCTATGAGTAAATAGTTCTTGGTTCTTTACTCTTGTTAAGACAACCAGACATGAAGAAGGAGAATTCTGAATTCGAACCAGCTCTACTCTGCTTAAAAATTGATCTTGTTTGTGGCTGAGGGGTGGTATTAACACTTAGTATTATTTTGTTTTAGTGTCTTTGTGTAATGTCATGTAAACCTTCGACGATAATTTAATGCCAAAGTTATATTTCTAGGAGACAATGATAATATTAAACCTATGGCTGGGCGAATAAGGGATTCCATCCTTTACCAAATCGCATAGGGCCAAAAGTGAATGTGACAGCGTGACTGGGTTTCGAACACGCTTACTACGATGTCATAGTTCATCATGTTAGACTCTACTGAACGGGGACTCTCTATTACATATGTAACTATAGGATTTAATGTTATATATATATATATATATATATATATATATATATATATATGTATTATTTTTTTAATATATTTAATAGCATGGATTCTTAACTGCGAACACTGGTTTCATGCCTTTATATGACAATCATCAATCAGAAAATGGAAGATTTGGATAAATATATATCATAGCTCTATCTCAGATATTGAGCACTCTTCAAATTAAACTACATTTAGTCTGCCACTAACCCACCAAACCTGATGCCTCCTTGCTTAACACTCATGATATTTAGGATATGGATCAAGAGTAAGTGGAGAAATCCAGCGAAAAAAGTAGAGCTTTCTCTTACACCTCTTAGTAATAGCTTTAAAAGTGAGGCTTCGAGTCGCCATCGATTACGGTCGGCCAACTTACTATATATATATATATATATATTACATTTTTAATATATAAGTTGACCTTAGTCGAGGGTGACCTGAAGGGTCCCTTTTCCAATAGCTAGTACACAGAGGTGTAGGGTAGGGCGCTACACCATTCCCTGGATTGCTCCACTTTACCCTTGATCCTTACCTTATAGTGCTGAGTGTTAAGCAAGACGAAATCAAGTACCATATTTTTAGTCTGATCTGCCGGACCAGTGGCGATAACTCGACTCATTAGACCAATGGTAATCTTGCTCCAAAAGTTTTGTAATGATGCGCAAATTTGGTAACGGTTATCGACGTAGGACAAGCTGAGAAAGAGAAAGTCAGGGAAATTCATTCACTCAGTGAGACTTGACGATGATGATGACGGTATATTTTAAGCTGTAGAAAGAAAATCAGTCAAGCTTAATAGAAAGTAAGTTTCAGAAGTAATTTTTGGTAAATTTGTAGTGTATTAGTGTTTTATTCTTCTGTTATCAGCTCATCCATAACATGTGGCCGATTCTATGTAAACCTTCATCACTATAAACTGTCCAGCGGTCGTTATATTTAGCTGAATAGTAATGTATATCCGTGACGGAAGAGCTTTTCTAGATGTTCAAACAAAAAAAAAATGTCAATTTGATTATTCAATCAGTTTTTTTCTAAGAAAAGATTTTTAAAAAAGTCCCCAAGTTTTGCTTACCGTCAAGTCACGGTAAAATCACTGGTTTCCGTTAGATCAACGAACTTAAGAAGCGATGAGTCTGTTCAGTACTTGGTGACCATTTAAGAACAGTAATTACATTAAATAACGCGTGGAAAACTTCATAAATAAAAACTTCATAAATACAAACTTCATCAATAAAAACGAATTACTACGTATATCGACATACGTTAACATTAACTTATCCGAGAAAAAGTGATAGAATATTACAGGGATAAAGAGACGCTGTAGTAGATCTCAGGGAAAAAGAGAAAATCCCATTTTAAAAATCTATAAGACACAGCCTTTCTGCTTATCTGCTGGTGGTAAGAGTCCTACATAATTTCAGGTTGTGGCCAAAACTAACACTATAATATCAAATAGCTATTTAAAAAGTCCTATTCGTCCCTTTCTTCTGTAATTTTATATATCATATATCTTCATTAAAATTTTTGTCCGTCGACCCAATGTTATCCTTCGAATCTCTTTCCATCGGTTCTAATTGGCCATTGCTTTGTGTATATCTTTTAGACGGCACCCAGTGTCCGCATAGAGCAGATAAATATAAGTTATTGCTGCTTGGCTAAAACTGGTGTGTCCATGCGTAGGAGCTCAAGGAAGGATGTCGCTTCTGAGTTCTTACTTATATTTTCAACAGTGCTCAGCATTCTCTAACTTAAATGCTTTGCGAGATAGGAGATTAGTGGTCATGAAAGTAGTGTTGCTTCCAGGATTTGTTTAAAACAGCCCGCAGCAACCTTACTTTGATCTCACCTAGCTTTTTTTTTTCTAATCGCTTGTAGAAAAACCAAATAGAGAAACCATACCGGACAATAAGTCTCTTATATTCGGGTTTATCTTATATCAGGGTTTGGTCTATTATTAAATTCATTAAGACAGGTTTTTAATTTGGGATTATATAAATATTATATCAGAATCTCTTATATCCGGGTTGCACTGTATATGAATGCAGCAGAGATTGAGCAAGTTTGCCGATATTATCTCATCATATACCCTTAACCGAGCCATTGGCCTAATGAGTTGAGAGTTCGCCAATGGTCGGGGAGACCGGGGTTCAACCCCAGGTCGAGTCATACCACAGATTCAAAAAATGGTACTTGATGCCATCTTGTTTAACATTCAGAATTATAAGTTAAGGATTAAGGGTAAAGTGGAGCGATCCAAGGAATGGAGAAGCGCCCTACCCTACACCACGGTGTAGTAGCTATTGAAAAAGTTTTTGGGTCACCCTCGACTAAGGTCAACTTATATATTATTAAAAATGTAATATATATATATATATATATAGTAAACTGGCCAACCATAGTCGAGGGCGACCCGAATGTTCACTTTTATCATATTTACAATCCCTCCGCTCGGGCAGGATATGACACAAGGTCAATTTTTAACCGGAGTTTAACAGGTTTGAAATTAGAGTTTTCTTTCTCCTAGACTAGTTGCCTCACCAAGACTGAAGAACCCAGTCTGCCCTACTATTTACCCATAGTTGGGTGGCGGGGAGAATTATTGGATTCTTACCTTTCCTAAGGGTATTAGTGCTATGTGAAATGCAATCAGTGTCGTCCAGTATTTGAACTCGTGTCGCCATGTCCATTTCCTACAACGATAACCATTACACCTTTATAGCTATTACTATGAGGTGTAAGGGAAGGAGCTACTTCTTTCCCCGGATTTCTCCGCTTACTCTTGATCCGTATCTTAAACATGCTGAGTGTTAAGCAAACATGCATCTAGTTTGGTGGGTTAGTGGCAGACTAAATGCGGTTTAATTTGGAGAGTGCTCAATATCTGAGATAGAGCTACGATATATATTTATCCAAATTCTTTCATTTTCTGACTGATGATTGTCATATAAAGAAGGCATGAAATAGTGTTCGCAGATAAGCATCTATTATTTATGAAAAGTAATATATATATATATATATATATATATATATCGGTGTAGTAGCTATTGGAAAAGGGAGCCTTCAGGTGACCCTCGCTTAAGTTCGGCAACTTTACTTACTTTACATATTCCGTTACTAAAGATCAGATCCTAGGTAAAAAAGAACTGTTTGACATTGAAACTGTGTGCAAATAAATCACTTACGTTAAATCAAATTGTTAGCGATAGAACTGATCATTTAACTGTGTGTAAACAAATGACTGAGGTTTAATTGAATTTTTAGTTATACATAGCAATAGCTGAAAAAATAACTCAGTAATTATGAATTAGTAATATCGAATCGAGTTATTAGTGTTGATTTGGAATACTTTAAACTCTTTAACTCTTTATCTAAATTGAATTGTTAATGTTACATAGCGATGCTTGAAACCAGTTAGCTGTGTGCAAATACAACTACTTCTTTTAGATAGCAATATCTACAACAATTTACATGAGTTCCAACAAATAGTTGGTTCATATTAAATCGAAATATTCATGTTAGAATATTTGGAGCCATTCAACAATGTACAAGTAATGTAAATAATGGTGTGTAATCAAATTAGCTCTACCTCTTTTTTAAAATAAAATTATCTACAAACTTACAAAATATGCGTATATCCATTTAACTGTGTGCTAACAAATGAGTTCTTACACGTTTAAAAATGTTATCTACAAAGTGTGTTTACAAAGAATATATATTAATAGTATTAATATTAGTCTAGAGAATTTGGCATTAAATAACCTACACGGGTTGATATACTATAAACCCATCCCAAGCAAACTGGATTCTATTTCACAAATCATTCAGATAAGACATACTAGGCATGATGGACCCTGCTGAAGATGTAATGTCGAACGCGTAAGCAATGTTCCCTAATAGACTCCTACATTTGAGCCCTCGGGCAGATCGATTTCTGAACAAGCTGTAGTAGTTGTTAGGGTTTAACGTGATAAATAACGACTCTAAATAATTTCCCCAAAATCGTTACTGTTTTTTGAGGAAACGAGTTTAAAGGTTGCACATTAGAACTTCGGAATGTCGTATCAGTGGATTTTCTGGTCCACCATGTCCTTTGGATAAATAAAAGATTTATCGGCGTCAAAACATTCCGTACTGTTGGGAAAAGAAAAACGTTTCAATGTCAGATAATAAATATTTTTCCGATTGAAACTTTTCCTTGATCTCAATAATTCAAATAAAAAATGAGGATTTTAAATAATAAAAAAGATATTGGTTTTTAGAGACAAAATCGAGATTAAATATAATGTTTTTTGGTAATTGACAGCGATAAAATATCACTTTTTTTTTTCTCGTATGAAATTCAGGATTTGTAATTTTTCAGTGGAAAAATCGACTAATTTTACTTAAAAAAAAAACACACCATAAAATGGAGAAATTTCTCCATTTTGATCTTGTAATGAAATAAATATATTGTTGTGAATATGGATTATCTCCTCTTGATAATCCAAGCTATGAAAAGCAGTACATTTCCGTTTGTCAAGTCAGACGAGTAGTAGGATTCTTAACTGAATAAAAGATTACTAGACAGAATCTCTTGTCCTGTTTTCATTACATATATCTTAGGATCAGTGTCGTCGGAATTTTCTCTAATGAATATTACTTAAGTTGTCATCGTTTTAAACATACTTTTTATTATGGTGTATTGTGTGTACAAAATTCGACTGCTGTTCGTTTTAATTGTAAAAAATAATTAGTAATTTTCTATTTTTATGTATGTGATTTGATTATTTGAAAAAGTAAGACAAAAACTTGTTTTAATCTAAATAATTTTGTATTTTAAGTGATTGGCTTTAATAGAAATGAAAAACTGCCTCTTTTGTCTTTCTGCTCTGAAATCAAATTTTTGCTAAATAATGATGTTTCTTTCTTTTTATTTATTTTGTTTCTAATTAGATTTTATCTTTAAAGTGATTAATATACATTAATGTCCTAGTTTCATATTAAAAATATTGCTGATACTACTTTATATCCTGGACGAGGTTGATTGCATTTCACATAGCACTAATACCCTTAGGAAAGGTATCCAATTATTCTCCCTCCAGCTATGGGTAAATAGTAGGGCAGTCTAGGTTCTTTAGCGTTGGTAAGGCAACTAGTCTAGGAGAAGAAAAACTCTGAATTCAAACCTGTTAAACTCAGCTTAAAAATCGACCTTGTGTCATATCCTGCCCGAGTGGAGGGGTTGGTAAATATGGATACTATTTTATACTCGGAAACCATAAGCTATTTCAGAATGTGAATGTATTTTTACATACACCTCCCATAATGAAAAAAAAACCCTGTTTTTCTATTGTTTTGGATAGTTTTAAAAATAATTTGATTTTCAAATTCACCGTAAATTAGTGGATATTGATTGGAGTGGGACAGATCCTGTTGTTTCAAGCCAACATTTTAGACCCAGCTTAACCGTTACTCAAACCAAAGCTAGCAGTAAACTCCTTTCTATAAAATATCAGGATAAAAATATCTGTAAAAGGATGTGCTGCTTTAACAAGCGCTAACAGTTCCAACAAATTTCTGAACGACCTTTTGTCGTTTGCATAAAACAGAACCCCCCACTTTACGACAAATTATCCCTTGAAAATATCTATCCTCATTCGAAAAAAATTGAGATCTCCAAATTCATTGCGAAGGAAATAATCGGTATTTGGGGGGCAGTGAACCCACAATGGCCTTTTTTTAGGGAATATTATATAGGGGAGAAGATAGTTATATTTTATTTCAAGAAGGCCAGACAGATTAAAAGAAAATCTCTTACTGCACGCAAAGCAAAAAGAACTGAGATACTTTGACAGATTATTTGATAATTTTTCATGTTGCTGTAAACTGCCGGTCTTAAGATGTGTGGATTTAACTGTGAAATACAACAAAGAGAATTACCCCCCAAAGCACATAGTTTGCACTTGTCCTCCAAACAAGAAGGTTATCTTAATTCTATGGGTGTTTTTTTTTTTTGTTTTCATATTTGAATTTGAATTAGTTTCTGTCACGATTTTTAGAATTTAAATTTCCCTCTTCCTTTTTCTAGTAAATAATATTGTGACATTTTCCTTAATATTTGTCTTGTATGCTCAAGCTGTTATCAAACACATGCAAATTTGAAATTTCAGGTTCCCATGGAAGAGAGGAAATATTTAAAAGATCAGAGAGAAAAAACAGGACCAAAAGGCAATTTCCAGATAGGACGTATTTATAAAGATACTGTTAAGAAATACGAAAAAAATGCAAATAAAAAAAATCAGCGGAAACAGAGAAGTTAAACACGCAGAAACAAGTTTCTTTATTGGTTGCTTTTTTGACATCCGATATTTTTCTACAAACATTTTCCAGTGGTGAAAAAATCGATGATATTTTCGCACCTTGCAGAAAGTTTATGGGACCTTGAAGTCTTTTAAAGATTCCAAGATAATCCACGGAAGCAAAGGGTGATGTATTATCAACCCTTGGGGGTTTTCTTGCTAATCCCTTTCTTTTACATCGACAGGATATGTTTTTTTTAATCCAAGTAATCCTTTAAAAGACATAATTCTAGACAAATCTAAAATAGATAAGGAAAAGGCGTCTGTAAAAGTAACTAGCCTTCAAAAGCATGTCCAGGACTATGACAGTCTCATCTGTATTAGAGTTAATTGTAGACTGGATAAGGACATTTTGTTATACAAGGAGATTACTGAAGAAAATAGTGACAAAAAGATTTTAAAAAACAAGGGACCAGTATGGCTTTTAACATTCACATGATAGATGGACACTTCAAATCATATACCCCTCACCAGGTCATATCCAACACTGGTGCTACTGGTTTTCATCTATCAGAGAATGTCATTTCTGTTCTAGAGGAATACAACAGTGTAAATACTATTTAGGCAGTTCGGGTTGATAATACTTGTACAAACATTGGTTTTGAAGCAGAGATGGTGACATCTCTGGAACAAAACCTAAAAATAAAGATGCACACCAATTGCCGTTCGCTTCATCAAAAGGAACTTCCATTTAGAGCCATCTTTAAGACAATTGGTGGAACTACAACGAGCTCTACTACTTTCACTTGTCCTCTAGGGAATCTTTGTGGAAGTAATTACCATCATTTGCCCAAGGTAAAATTTGAACATATCAGTGGCCTTCTCGATAATTTTTACCCCACTTCAGAGGCAATGAATGATCTAAGTGATGACAAACAATTACTAATTGAAAGTGAACCCTAGATTTGGAAGATTAGATCTCTGAATCAAACAAGATGGATAACTTTAGCCATCATGTTAATATGTTGAAAGAACAGAGGTGCGTATCCAGTAGAACTCTTAGATAGATTGCACGCCATTATCCAATTTGTCATTCAAGTGTTTGCAGTTAGTTTGTTCTAGATAAAAAGGGACAATGATTTCTACAACTAACAACTGTATATCTCTAATATGACCAGAGACTAAAGCAACCGTTAACTGAAATTCTGAATGTTGCATTAAAAAAATTACAGGACAATGGGGTTTGTGAAGCTGCAATTGCAGTAGTTTTTTCAAGGACTGAACCCCAGAATATCTTCTGAATGGAAGAGAAATAAATTTTTTAAATTTACTTACCTACTCACAGAGTGTGGAAAAGCTATCAAATTAACCACGGAAGCTCCACTGGTTGTGTAAGGACAGGAAGCAAGGTACAAGCACATTATAACCAAATCATTGTGTCACCAAAGAAGAACTGCATTTTCATCGAAAAGAAAATTCACTGAACGATTTACTTTAATTTTTACATAGTCTTTCATCGTGCTGTACGTTTAAGTGCATTGTTCAGTGAAAAATGAATATATTTTCCATTCATTTTGTTTAATGAAAAAAATCAGTTCTACCTGGATTTATCAAAGAAATAATGAAATTTTGAAGTCAATTTGTCAGCAATGGAAATTAGGTATTTCTATAAATTTTTGAAGACGATATTTAAAATTAAATGCGCAACTGAGTTTTAAAGTTAGGAATGTAATTTTTTGTGCCAGTTCTTATAACACCAAACTCCATCTTTCGCCATGAAATTTTTATAGAATTTCCAAAAAAGTGACTAATCAACCTGCTTTAATGGGCACACTGGTGTTGGTTGAATTGCAAAGATTTTTATACATCAGCTCTTTACGGACACCAGATGCAGTTGAGGACCTTACAGGAGCGATGGACCATAGAGACGGATGGAGAAAGAGAGAGAGAGAGAGAGAGAGAGAGAGAGAGCAAGGGACTTTGTGTTGTCAGCATTATTTACTGGGCTCAGCACCGGAAGTGACCAAGTGTGGCACATGGCCCTAATCCACGAGGAGTTTTCAAATATTGCTCTAATATACCCTCAAAATTTTCAATGGATGCAAGAACTGCCATCAGTTTTTTTCTGCCTTCGTCATTTGTTATTTAGTAAGCTTAGCTTACTTGTAGCACAAGGTAAAAAGTAAAGAGCAGCTTGTGAACAGTAAACGCACGAACAATGATCTGTTAACATAGCTTGAAAAAAATTACATACCGTGCAGTAGCATATCTAAATATAGGTATTCACTAGGTTTACTCGGGGTATAAGGCGAGAAATATGGTCAAAACTATGAGGATAGAACTTACTATCAATAAAGTTGTTGGCGACCGTTGTCGAGGGCAACCAGAAGGCTTCCTTTTGAATAGCTACTACACCGAGGTGTTGGAGAAGGCGCTATTTCTTTACCTGGATTGCTCTACTTTACCCTTGATACGTACCTTATATTACTGAGTATTAAGCAAGGAGGTATTAAATACCATTTTTAAAGTCTTTGGTATGACGCGACCTTGGATTGAACCCAGGTCTCCCGGATCCCTTGCGAACACTCTCCCATCTGGGAAAATGAGCCGGTTATTATCAATAGTCTACCAATTTAGCTAGTCATTTTGTATTCCGTATCCACTGAATTTTAAGCTTAATTATTCTAAATGAAATGATAGACCACTGTGCTATTTTGGATCGCAATTTATATTCACGTTTAAATGAATCAGTAGGCCGTAATGACTTCAGTTCTGAACTGTGATCTCGAAGTAAACGAGTTTGAAATCCAACCATGCTGCTGTGTTTACTCTCTAACAAAGGCATGAACCCCCTTATCCCCCAGCTATAGGTTTAACAGTACTCCTACCTTTCTTGCAAAAATACCACTTTAGTATTAAATAACCCACAAAGGTTGATATGCCATTAAACAAAGAAACTTAAAGAAACCTAAACAAACCACGATGATGCATAGTATGTTTTATGAGCCATGAATCTTCTGTATTCAAGTTACGCTTGGGTATTCACAATTTATACTTTCTTCTAGCTAAATTAATGCTTATAAGGTGCCCGTGGTGTAATGGTTATCGTCGCAGGAAATGGACACGGCGACACGAGTTCAAATCCTGGACGAGACTGATTGAATTTCATAGAGCAAGGAAAGGTATGAATCCAATTATTCTCCCTCCAGCTATGGGTAAATAGTAGGGCAGACTGGGTTCTTCACCCTTGGTGAGGCAACTAGTCTAGGAGAAGAAAAATTCTGAATTCAAACCTGTTTAACTCCGGTTGAAAATTGACCTAGTGTCATATCCTGTCCGAGCGGAGGGGTTGGTAAATATGATAAAATGTGGAATACTAAAAAGTATAAACTCATTAAGGTAATTTTCCTTAAATCTGTCTTTGACAAGCTAAACAATTAACTTTTGAAATTAAGCATTCAGACAATTTACATAAATCAACTTTCTCTCCATTTAATTTGTGGATACATTCTTTTGATAATACATTCATCAGCATTCGATTGTCGCTTGAATCCTGTTAGACACAAGTCCAACGGACTTTCCATATTCCTGTTTTATTTTTTAGGATACCGTGCGTGGTTCTCGCCTTAATTTTTAATGCAAAGTGAACATAAGCACAGTCTGCTCAAAAACGAACCAGGTAACTTACCTCTCCAGTAATTAGTTGTTTTTTTAGATGGTTGGTTGGTTGGACTTCATGGTATATCATCCTTTGTAAGTTATTTAAGGCAAATCCATTCCTACACAAATATCAGTTCTATCTCAAACAATTCAGTATAGCATACAAAATTAGTTCCATTTCAAACAATTCAGTTTAGCATACAAAAACAATTTCATTTTAAACAACTCAGTTTAGCATAAGACCACCGTATAAATGTAATTCACAGTTTAATTGTCAAAAACATTGCTATTTCAAGTCATTCAGTTTAGTCAAACAGCTCTAATTTATAAAACTCACTTCAGGATAAGTACGGAGTTTAGTTCTATTTGACCGATAGATAGGACCCTATCAGTTGCTACCACTCCGGGCCAGAGAGGACCTGGAAGGGATGGCAAGGAAGGGTTGTTCCGCATTCCCCAAACTTCCAGCATCATTGGAACCTCACCATCAGATTGTTTATTATCATATCCAGGAGCTTCCTTGAAGGAGTCATATACATCTAGAGAGGTGCAGTCGGTGTATTCTATAGCCTCAGCCGACTGGGGAACTCCAGTAATTAGCTAAAAAACTATTTTATATATATAAGTTAAGTAAAGTTAGCGACCATAGTCGAGGGTGACCCGAAGGCTCACTTTTCGATAGCTACTACACCAAGGTGTAGGGAGGACGCTACTCCATTCCCTGGATTGCTCCACTTTACCCTTGAACCGTACCTTATAATGCTGAGTGTTAAGCAAGGTGGTATCAAGTTCCATTTTTAAAGTCTTTGGTATGACTCGACCTGGGATTGAACCCAGGTCTCCCGGGCCATTGGCGAACACTCTAACCGCTGGGCCAATGTCCCGGTTTTTATTATATATATATATATATATATATATATATATATATATATATATATATATATATTATATATATATATATATATATATATATATATATATATATATATATATATATATATATATATATATATATATATATATATATATATATATATATATATATATATATATATATATATATATATATATATATATATATATATATATATATATATATATATATATATATATATATATATATATATATATATATATATATATATAATATATATATATATATATATATATATATATATATATATATATATATATATATGCGCGCGCGCGCGTGTGTGTGTGTGTGCCTGTGTTTTTTTGGTTGGGCTGGATTGTATGGCTTATCAAACCTTGAAGGATATTTTATGCCAAATCCGCTTTATACATATATATGTATACAGAATATGTAATTTGTATAAACGTTTTGTCGATAACATTTTTAAATAAGTCTGAGCTCATATTTTTGAGTCAGTTAAATGGTTTCAATCATTTCTGTCAATGTCGAATAATTCTTTTTGCTATTAATTATTTGTTTGTACACATTGAAATGGATATGCATTCGAGATTTGTAAGTGAATTGTTTGTAATTGTTTAAATGGGTTATATGTGGCAGAAGCAATTTCGCATTCTAATAGGGATAATGAGAAGAGTATTTATAGATATGTCGTAAAATAGAAACGGCAAGGGAAAAAAGGTGCGTCTTCAAAAACTCCAAGAAGTTGATTGGCTGTGAGGATTTTGGTATATTAAAAAATTAGGTATATCATACGAAATTACCGGTAGAAAGGTTAATCCTTTTTTATGGTTGATAATGATTGTTCTAAAGAGTTTTACAGGTAAAGTTAGAAATATAATCCGTATTGATTACAGAAAAATATCATAACTTCTAAAAATAAGCACTCTTCTCAAAATTAGATGGTTATACGAATTGTTTTTATCAAAAAGTAGGACACAGGAAAATCACGACTTGAAATTGTACTTTGGGCGATGTCAGAAGGTGGTACATGTGCTAGAGGATGGATGAGTTAATTATACGTGGCAGCACGTGATTAGCGGGAGTGGCTTCATGTGATTATCGGGAGGCGAGGATATTTTCAATAAATAAGCCTCGCCTCGAGCCAGAGTGAGAGTCTTTGCTGTGACAGCTTTCCGTACCGTGATTGTTGGCGTGTAAGTGACGACCGAGTCCCGACGTAAGGAAATCATCTCAAGGCGGATGTGACATTATCCATCGAGAAAACCCGTCGGAGATTGAATTAGGCGTTCTGCGGGCGAATGTGCTACTGACGAGCCCAATAAACGAAAATCACTTAACAAGCTGCTAACCAAAAAATGTTAAGACGATAACCACTTCTTTCCAATAATCAGACTCGAGGTACTGTTTGTATATAAAAGATATTTCAATTTAATTACTTTTTCTTTATGGGCTGCGTTTATTTCATGTATTGTTGGTGTTATTACCTATATAAAAAAAAACTTTCATGAAATCAGATCGGTTTGGTTACTTTTTTCTGATGCTAAAACAATTCTAGCCCGACGAGCCTGCTGGTGGACCAGCAGATAATCTTTGGATCCGATAAACACTCAACAGGATCAATTGCAACGTGGGCTGTTGAGAGGATCCTCAGAGAATCTGGTCTAACCTGTAACACTAGACCGTACAGAATCATGGCCGAAATTGTGAAGGACAGTGGTCCACCGGGGTTAGATTATGGCGTTACATTACAAGTGAAATGTCGAAGAATCGTTGTTACATTAACAGTTGACGGTGCCGAGGATCGTGTTACATTATTGGCGCCGTGACCAAGGATCATGTTATATTAATGGTACCGTGACTAAGGATCGTGTTGCATTAATAGTACCATGACCAAAAATCGTGTTACATTAATGGTACCGTGACCAAGGATCGTGTTATTTAATGGTACCGTGACCAAGGATCATGTTACATTAATGGTACTGTGACCCAAGGATCGCGTTACATTAATGTTGCCGTAATAAGGTTCGTGTTACATATGAATAATTTGTTTGCACACTAGTATTGCTATTGTTCCTACCTTATTAAATAGTTTCAATTCTTGGTATATAACGCTAATAATTCTATTCAATATTAATTTATTCGTACACTGTGAAATGGTCTCACTTATTACTATTTAACATCATTCATTTGCACACAGTTAAAAAGTTTCAAATATTCCTCTGTATTACTAACAATTCAACTATGCGAAGGTTGTTTATTCACACACAGTTAAATGATCAGTTCTATTTCTAGCAGTTCGGTTTAGCATCAGCCATTTGTTTGGTCTGGTTTGGTTTCTTTGTTTTAATGGCATATCAATCTTTGTAAGTTATTTAATGCCAAAGCCATTCGCCTAGAAGAACAATATTGGTACTATTAAACCCATAGCTGGGAGGACAAGGGGGTTCATACCTTACTCAAGGGAATTTGCCCGAAAGTGAACGTAATAGCACGACTGGAATACGAACTCGCTTACTACGATTCCACAGTCCATCGCATTAACCATTAAACCACTAGAACTCCCCCAGTCATTTGTTTGCAAACAGTTTAAATGTAAGACAGTTCCATTTAACCCATAGATAGAACCCCTAGTATGTGGTACCATTCTGGGTCAGAGTCGACCTGGGATTGATGGCAATGAAGTGATACTTGATATTCTCCAAATCTCTAAGACTGGAGACTCACCATCACATTGTTCAATGTCATATCCAGAACACTTGCTTGATGAGACTTACGCCTTTGCAGATATTCAGTCGGCGTATGCTATAACCTCGTGGGCATTTATTTCTGAAAAAGAAAAAAAAATCTATATATAAACGGTGATAAATCAATTTTATCAGCGGGGGTGCCATCGTGGTGTAATGGTTAAAGCGATGGAATCGTAATATGCGAGTTTTAACTCCAGTCACTTTAGGGCAAATACCCTTGGAAAAGGTATGAACCCTCTTATTCTCCCAGCTATGGGTTAAGTAGTACCACTACTGTTCTTCTAGCAGAATGGCTTTGGCATTAAATGGCCTACAATGGTTGATATGCCATTAAGCATAAAAACAAAGCAATTTTATCATTTTGTGTTATATCTCAAATGCTTTCTACATTTGAACATTACCAGGCAAGTTTTCATAAGTTTGATAAAAGTAACAACTATGCACAGTCATTTCAGTAAGCGTTTGCTTTTTAACTCTTTGGTTTTATTTTATGTCATATAAACCCTTATAGGTTATTTAATGCCTAATAATGTACACATACTTATATTTATACCATGTAATGAGAATATCTTGGAGGGATTATTTTCAAACGAGCCAGAGTTCATATCTTTGCACATAGTAAGATGCTTTCAATTGTTTTCTAGTCCTTATAAATATATTTGATATTAATAGTTTCCAAATATTTAAGACGCACGGCTGTATGAGATGCACCCCAGTTTCAGCAGGGCAAATCAAGAAAAAATTTATCAAAGTACTAATATTAAACGTGGTGAAATTAATATAATGAATATTTAGTAAGATGAATATTTATGAATATTTAGTATATGTGATTATTTAGTATATAGAATATTTAGTATGTAGAATATATTTAGTATATGTGATTATTTCATCATCATCATCATGTCGTCCCGCCAGCACGGATATCCCTGACCATCTCTCGCCACTTCTCCCTATCATTCATCGCCTCCGGCAGTTCTTCTGGGTTACATCCTGTGTCCTCACATAGCTGCTGTATGTAAGTTCGGGCCGGTCGTCCTGCTTTTGCTTGGCCATATGTGGGGGTCTATAGGAGTACATCACTTACGAGCTCGTCCTTGCTTCTCCAGCAGTGTCCGGCGTGTCTGGCTCGTCTAATCTGTATAGTTTTCGTGATGGGAGGCAAGTGGCCGTATAGTTGGTGTCTCGTGGGGTGTTGTCGCCAGGACTTGTTCAATATTGCTCTCAACATTCTTGTGTAGTTGCCGTCAAGTTTCTTCTCCAGCCGTTTAGTTAGCGTCCATGTAGTGCATCCATATAGCAGTATCGACACAACCGCTGCCTGGAAGAAACTGCGTTTCATTTTATCGGTCAGGTCTGATTTCCATATGATTGAGAGCCTATCTATAGCAGAACATGCTTTTGTCAGTCGTGTGCCGATGTCGTTTTCGGTTGATGAGACGCTACTTCCTAGGTAGGTGAATTTGTCCACCAGCCTCAGAGAGACCCTAATAAATATATTTGATATTAATAGTTTCCAAACATTAAAGACGCACGTGTGTATAAGATGCACCCCAGCTTCAGCAGGGCAAACCAAGAAAAAAAAAACATTGTCAAACAAAGTACTAATATTAAAGGTGGTGAAATTAATATAATGGATATTATCATTGATAGCACTTTTAATCACCATAATAGCCTTTTCAATTATGACAATGGGTACATGAAAATTACTTTAAAGTCAAAGCTAATAGGAGTTGTTAGGTAACTAATTTCGGCAGACTACCGCGAATTTTAAACCTACATTTGGCATATAGGACACAAGGAATTTGTAAAAGATATGTTTATTTAAAAAAAAAAAATGGGCCTTATATTAAAATGCAGTAAATGATTGTCAACATGTAGGTATTTACAAAGACCTCCACACGGGCAGGGTGCGACACAAGGTCATTTTTAGAGGAGTATTGCAGGTTTGAATTTAAAGTTTTCGATCTCTAAGATCGGTAGTCATACTAAGATTAAAGAGCCCAGTCTGCCTAAGTATTAATCCATGACTGGAGAGATAATAATTTCCTAAGCTTAATAGCGTTATGAAAAATGTAGATAGCCTTCTCGAGGACTCGAACTCGGTTCGCTGATTCTATTTCCTTAGACAATAACTATTAAATCAAGAGCACCTCCTAATATAAACCAGTATCTCTATTTAACACAAATAGTTCTATTTAGTATTATTCATTTGTTTGCACACACAGGCATGGTGTCAAGTATTTCTATCTAACACTAATAGTTCTATTTTGACTCAATTGAATGGTTTCATGTATTGTTATTTAACACAATTAATTCTACTTAATATTAATAACAATCCCTATTAAAAGGTATAATAATCCTAACAGGTACCCTAACTGGGACTTCCACCCCGGGTCAGTGTGGACCTGAGAGTTATGGTAATGAAGCAGTACTCAATATTCCCTAAATTCCAGGACAGGAGCCTCAACATCAAGTGCATTTTTTTGTGTCATACCCGGGGAAGTTTTGAAAAATGAATTGCCATAAGTTATTTTACATTTCCCTTGATATGGTGAATATTTGTCGCTGTTCCAAAAACAGTTTAAGATTAGAAAGTACTTTCTAACTTTTCTCTTGTTGAAAGTGTCATAATAAGCACAAAACTAATGAGAATATCTTTCATTTAGATGTAGGGGTCGGCATTTATTGAGGAATGATATATATTATATTGGGAGTAGTTTAGTTAAGGGCTAGGGTTTCAAGATGTAGTATCCATCTATCTTCATTTTTTAGCATTGATGTAATATGCGAGTGGTGTTTTCAGTGTGTGTGTGTGTGTGTGTGTGTGTGTTGTTTTTTCATCTACCAGAGTAAAATGCTCCGCCTCTGTTAAAGTCGTGGTCTGTTAAGCGGAAATTTTGTTCGACCGGGAATAATTTATTATAGTTAAATGATTTTATTTCATGTCCATAGTTATTTATTCTAAAAGTGAAAAGCCGCTCTAATTTGCTTATATATTGCTTGGGGCAACGCGTGAATTTTAAAAGTTAAATAATGTTTTGGCTATTATTGTTTATTCCGGTCGGTTGCTTTTGGTTTCTTTGTTTAATGGCATAGCAACTCTTGTGGGTTAATTAATGCCAATGCCATTCTTGTAGAAGTGCAACAGCATTAATAACCGTTTCAATTGTCATCTAACACTAGGAATTCTATATAATATTAACCATTTGTTTGCACACAGTTAAATGGCTTCCAGTATTTATGTATTTACCTAGCCCTCCACGCGAGTAGAGTGTGACACAAGGTCAATTTTTAAGAGGAGTAGCACAAGTTTGAGGTTTCCTTTTCTTAGACAGGTTGCCATACCAAGCTTAAATAGATCAGTCTGCCCTACTAGTTATCCATTACTTGAAAGAGAATAATTGGAGTCATACGTTTCCCCAAGGATATTAACACTAAAAAAAATTTAAACTGCATCTTACAGGATTTGAACTCAGTTCACTTTATCCATTTCTTTCTGAAAGGTATTAGCTCAACAGAGGATGCAAAAGCGAAATGGATTTCGAATTCGCTTCCTTCAAGTTGGAGTCAATATTTTAACCATTACGCTACTGGAAATACCCTAACCAACTTAATTGTTTCGTTGGTTGATAGACGTTTAACGGCATGTCAACCATTCTGGGCAAACTCATCTCTAGAGCTTAGAGAATTATGCACATTTTGCTCCGGGTATATTTTAAAATCCATTCAGTATTATCATGAATTAATATATTTTCTGTGTTTGCAACTCAGTCTGTTTTTACAACAGCATATTTGGCAAAATGTTATTCTTTTAACAGAATGTTTCTTTTGATGTATGTGTGTGTGTGTGTGTGTGTGTGTTTATAATTATTCAGTTATTTATACGCATATATATATATATATATATATATATATATATATATATATATATATATATATATATATATGGTAAACATCTAAGATTGAAAACTAATTTAAACCAGTTTAACTTAACTTAAAATTGACTTGTGTAGCATCCTGTTTTTGAGGAGGAGTGGTATATATATATATATATATATATATATATATATATATATATATTAAAACACACATCCATACGTAACTATAACACGTACACGCATACGCACACACCCACGTACACTCACAAACTTACAACCACACACAGTCGAAATCCTAACGGTTATTGTCAATATTTTGTCGTATTTTCGATTCATTTAATCTTCTTAACCGCCTGATGATAGTTGTTTTGCAAAAACTTCATGAAACCTAGAGTTGCAGAATATTTTCCATGGATTATATATATATATATATATATATATATATATAATTGCATACTTGCTTTGATATGTGTCTATGTATACGAGTTTGTATGCATTTTTTAATGTGTCCAGTGCATATACATTTCATACATATTCATTTCGTTCAGAACACTCATCCTATTATGTATCGACATTCACCAACTGTGTTTTCTTATTTTCCTTATTTCTTAATATTCTTATATAAAATCGAGCACGGCGGCGTAGGTTTCATTTCAGACTATGCAATAGACGTTTTTTTTAACCTGCCGTCATACAAACGTTACTGATTGATATATATATATATATATATATATATATATATATATATATAATATATATATATATATATATATATTGTCATCAACAGACAGATTGTTTCGTTATAATCACAGCACTTCAACAAGACACTCAGGGCGCTTCAAGCTTGGATCAAAACCCACCAAAATTTACATTAGACTTAGTATCTTACCTCTCAGCCAACAGGCAACCTACATCGGCTCGTGAATTATAATGCATTATATATTAGCTTTTGTTTGTTCTCATTTTGCCTTACCGGATGCTGGAGTGCTCAAAACGTTAGAATAGATTTGCATTACACACGTGACAGCCATTAATTTCTTCGCCAGAGTGATCAATCCACAGTGGATGGAGGAGAGCGAGCGAGCGAGAGAGAGAGAGAGAGAGAGAGAGAGAGAGAGAGAGAGAGAGAGAGAGAGAGAGAGAGAGAAAAGAACAAGATGAAAAAATGGTTTTGAAGATCAGATATATGCATATATTTTGTCATTGGTGTAGCGTGATCAGAATTCAAATTCTTATATCACGTAAAACAATAAGAAATAAAAGAAAAAAAATCGACTTGAACACTGATGGATATAATTCATATAAGGCTTCTTAGCCCTTTCTCTTAAAATTGCTTTTCCTATAGAAAGAAATATTTAAGTCAATTACATTTATTTTTGTCAGTAATGTGATTTTGTTTCATGCTTAGTTATGTTTCACGAACTAATAGACCACGGTAATATTTTCGATCATAAGCTGGATTTACTTTTAAAGATACCATCGTGGTAATCCCCGTGCTGTAGTGTCAAAAGTACCGAAGCATGACCTCGAAGAAAGTGAGTTCGAACTCTGGTCACGCTGTTACGTTTCCTTTTGGACTAATACTCGTGGAGAAAGGCATGAACTTCCTTTATTCCTCCCACTATGCGTTAAATAGTACTACAAATGTTCTTGTACAAGATTAGGTTTGGTATTAGATACTCCACGAAGGTTGGTATGCCATTAAAGGAGGACACTAAGCAAAACTTTAAAAATCTATATTCAAGTTAATTCCAGTTTTTTTTTAAGATATATCCAAACTCCTCATCAAATTGATACTCATACAATGCGAATACTAAAAAGTATAAACATATTAAGATAATTATAATTTTCCTGAAATCTGTCTTTCCCAAGCGAAACAATTAAATTTTAGAATTAAGCATTCAGACAATTTACATAAATTAACTTTCTCTTCATTTAATGTGGATATATTTTTTGATGATACATTCATCAACATTCTGATGTCGTTTGAACCCTGGCGACGCAAGTCCAACAAGTTTTCCATACACTCTTTCCCCTTTTGATTCTATCGAAATTTATTTGAAATATTACTCTCATAAAGAACGCTCTAAATGTAAATCCTCTTTTATCATTACCTTGAATACAATAAACTATTGTAGCAGATTTCGAATCTTGCCGCTTATAAAGATAAACATATTTTGACTTGTTACAATGAGTAATAGAGCGGCATTCAGTAAAAAATGGCGTCTGATATGAAAGAAGTCTTCCCGCACTGAACTTCTCATATGTGAACAAACAGTGCTGATGAAAACAGATAAGCGGTGGATAATGTGTTTTAGCAGTGGCGACAGAGTTGTGGGGGACATACCAGGTTCAATAAGATCGGGGGGAAAATTTTCTCGACCAGGTATTTTACGCAAATAAAGCAGAAGAAATTTTCCTGGCAAAAGATGCCCTGATGGAGATTTTTAGATGAGTGATTTGCCGCTTCTTATTCATCACGGCCAGAAATATATTGTTATTTGGCGGTGGGGGTCTGTATTAAAAGTAGTTACACACAGATATAAACTTGGTTTATCGTCATTGCTTTCGCACCTTCCGCGGAAATAAATACCAGAAATCTTTCTGAGCATATATATTAATGGAAAGGGATCCGATTGTACGGAGAAAACTGAAAAACAAAGTAATTCAAAACTGATTAATTCATTACGAAGGAAAATTGACGTTAAAAGGTTTCGGTTTTAATGACCCTTCATAAAGAATATTAATTTTATTGCGGATTTTTTGTCCTCATCTTGGTAATTTTTTTTCTTTGTTTTCTCTCACTTGTTTCGGCCAAATTTCACCTCTGGCCGTCTTCAGGTGATTAACCGCGACCTGGGATAGGAATGCTGAGTCTTGTAACCGTATCCCCAGTAATTACTACCTTCCATAGTTTTTGTTATCGCACTACGGTTCCAGGTGAGAATTGTCAGAAGATAGCGGTTTCAATTCCTACCCAAGCCGGCCAGAGGGTCACTAGGTCAAAACGTGATGCAATAGACAACAACTATGGAAGGCAGTAATCACTGGGGATACGGTTACAAGACTCAGTATTCCTATCCGAGGTTGTGGTTAATAACCTGAAGACGGCCAGAGGTGAAATTTGGCCGAAACGTAGTGAGGAAAAAAGCAAAAAAATAATTAAAAAAAACTACCAAGATGAGGACAAAAAGTCCACGATAAAATTAATACTCAGATTAAGAAGCAACATCTCAAAAAAGATTCCGAATAAAGACCTTCATCAAGACTTTTAAATTTTAATGTCCTAAAGAAGTTTAAATAAAACCGAAACGATTTAACATCGACTTTCCTTCGTAATAAATTAATTTCATTTGGATTACTTTATTTCTTAATTTTCTCCGTATATATATATATATATATATATATAGAATGGCCGTTCAAAAGTTCTATCAAGATTTTAGATGTGTCGCACGGCTCCAACTTTACTATGATTCTAACCAGCAAAGAAATTTAGACAGAAATCTGAATTAGTTTTTGAATGGTTGCGCCTTGTCACAGTAAAACTGGTAAACTGTGACTTCTTTTTGAGTTAGGCTTAAAACTTTTTAACAATTCTCGTATATATATATATATATATATATATATATATATATATATATATATATATATATATAAGTTATAATTGCGTTAACTAACACTGAGTCTGTTGTTCTTGGATAATTCCCATTTTTTTCAGCTGGATCATAAGAATTTCGCTATTACAAATTATTGAAAAATATTAGCCCACTCTGCTTGGGCTGTAGAATATACTGATTGCATCCTCTGCAGAGGGCTAAAACCCACCTCCAGCGAGTGTCCTGGATTTAATATCAAAACATCTGAGGCTCCAGCAGTGCTGGAGCTTTTGGGAATGCGGAGTAGCCCTTAAAGGTATAATGTTTACTCTGGCCCGAAGTGGTAGCAGCTAATAGAGTCCTATATATGGGTCGAATAGAACTGTTAACATAAAAAACTCTATGTAAACAAAGGACATGCTAAAATGATTTGTTTAAAATTGTATCGTTGGACATTTAACTGTGTGTAAAGAACTGACTGATGTTAAATTGAATATTAGTGATACATTGCAATACTTGGAGCCTATTACCTTTGTTTACTTATACTAAATTAATTTGTCAGAAATAGTACCTTTGGGTCATTTAACTGTGTGTAAAGAGAGGTTAAATTGAATGTTAGCGATACATAGCAATACTTGAAACCATTGAACTTTATTGACTTACGCTAAATTCAATTTATAGAAATATAACTGTCTGGTCATATAAGTGTGTGTATATCTACAAATTACTTTTTTAATATATATGTAAAAACAGGATTAGATGTTAGATAACCAGCAATAGTTGATATGCCATAAAACGAAGCCAAACAAAAATAATATGTCATTTTCACTCATAATCAAATATCATTATTAACTCATTAATATTTTCATGAATAAACTTCTTTATTGAGGATACGATTCACCTACACACACACACACACACACGCACTCTCTCTCTCTCTGTCTCTGTCTCTGTCTCTCTCTCTCTCTCTCTCTCACACACACACAAACACTCTCATATATATATATATATATATATATGGTAAGGTTTGAAATCAGGTCTGACGTTTCCAGAAAATGTAGATAATCTGTAAAGTTAAATTGATAAACTTCAAGTATGAGGATAGCGTCAACAGAATTAATATCTAAGTTGGGAGAAATAAACTTCCACCAGAAAAAGAAAGCAAGATTGAGAAGCTCATAATTATATGTTTGTTGTATATATTCCTAAACCCATTTGAATAAATAGCGGTCATTACTTTCAGACCATTATATATATATATACATATATATATATATATATATATATATATATATATATATATATATAAAGACACTGAGAGAGAGAGAGAGAGATAGAGAGAGAGAAAGAGAGAGAGAGAGAGAGAGAGAGAGAATTTCAAGTCAAATAGGAAAATAAAGCGAGATAGCTATACACATAATTCTAATATGCTTACTGTTTGCATTTTTTAGCCGATTTCGTTCAAGGTTCTTGTTATGTTATTTATAAGAATAATTAATAAGAATCTGTTTTAATGATAAACTATTAAGAAATATCCGAGAAGATGAGAGCTAATTCGATCAGTAAAAAAAAAAAAAAAGGAAAAAGTTGAATTAGATCCAACGGAACATCGTCTTCACTTCTTTTATTTTTTTTTCGTTGTTATTTGAGGCCCTTTAAGGATTTCATCATCCCTAATTCTCCTAATGTCTCTCACGATCAAGTTTCAGCAATTTTCTTTTTTTTTTTTTTATTATACTTTCTTTTTCTTTCTCCTTTTCTTATTTCTTCTTATTCTACTTTCTTATCTGTCTCTTTCAAATATCTTTCATTAACATTTGGCGCCGGTGGATTTAATCATCATGATAAGGTTGGCAATTAAGTATAATATCTTGAAATATAAAAACACATACATGCATGCAAGCGTGCATTCAGACAGGCATACACACACAACTATATATATATATATATATATATATATATATATATAAGTTGTAGCCATCTATTTATATACATTATCTAAAAGGATGCTTACCATGTGACTTCACTTCGTCCAACGATTGTATAGGCGAGAAACTGACTGTTAAGGGGCTCCGTTAACTCATTACACCCGTGATGTAATGGTTATCGTCGTAGGAAATGAACCCGGTGACACGAGTTCCAATCCTGGACGAGACTGATTGCATTTCACATAGCACTAATACCCTTGGGAAAGGTATGAATTCAATTATTCTCCCTTCAGCTATGGGTAAATAGTAGGACAGACTAGGTTCTTCAGCCTTGGTGAGGCAACTAGTCTAGGAGAAGGATAACTCTGAAATCAAACCTATTAAACTCCGCTTAAAATAATTGACCTTGTGTCATATCCTGCCCGAGCGGAGGGGTTGGGTAAATATGGTTAACTCAATGTATACACTATCCAAACTTAGACATATATCCTCTGTCACTGATATTGAATACTTTTATGTTTACATACCAAGAAAACTAGATTAATATATATATATATTACAAAAGATTATGGTTATCACAATCTCACTTGGCGGGTTAATGGGAGACCAAATGTGGTATAATTTTTAGAGTACTCAATATATGTCATAGATCTATTGTATTATACAATATTAAATAAATGTGTATTAGTTTTTTTTATATATTTAATAATAATAATGGACGCTTATTTGCGACCGCTGGTTTCATGCCGTCTTTTACACAGCAATCACCAAGCATAATGTTTGCCGTGTAAAGACGGTACGAATCTAGTGGTTGCATTTAAACATCTATTCTCTCTCTCTCTCTCTCTCTATATATATATATATATATATATATATAACACTATATATTTATGTATTATTATATTATATAAAACCGGACATTGGTATAATAGTTGGTGTTCGCCAATGGCCCGGGAGACCAGTGTTCAATCCCAAGTCGAGTCATACCAAAGACTCAAAAAATGCTACACCCTTGACTAGAGTCGCCAAATTTACTTTTTTTATATTATATAAATATTCAGCATTTTGGTATCCGATAGCCCAGTATGTAAGCAAACGAATGTTGATATATATGTGTTAATTCTTGAGTTGATGTTGAGTCGCTGACTTAGCTTAAGGGTACGTCATCAGCCTGAAGTAAAGTTTGGCATGTTTTGATCCCGGCTTGGAGCGTACACATTAAAGAGTTGTGATATAACGAAACAGTCTGTCTGTGGATGCCAAAGTATATATATATATATATATATATATATATAATCATTATTGATCATTATATTTCAAACGACGATTCTATCTGTATCAAAAGTTTTTTTGTTCTTATGATCTTACCAGTAACAGTATTATCAATACTCTTAGTATACATAAAGGAACTTCAAATTGATCTCTTTATTTAATCATCGGGGATATATTGCTCAGAATGGGTAAGCGTATCAAGCTCTAGTATTCTCTGTTGTTTACTTGTTGAATTGTCCAGCAGGACATATAATGCAACGAATGTAGGTGTTTGATAGAGAGGTGTTTCTAAGAGAAATCATCTGGAGGCTACGGGTTCAATCCAAACGACAAATAAATAACAAAGAGTACTTATTATTGCATAGCACTTGTAACCGGTTATGTTAAAAGAATCTGGACAATCTACCACCGTTGATTAAATAAGGGCTCATTTCGAAGTTCTATATAGCTTTCGAGTTCGACAGGAAACACTCGAAGAAGGCTGAAGGATGCTGCGTCGTTGTAAATATGATAATGAAGATGAAGACAATAGTCAGATTGTTGTAAGTGAAAAGAATAACGTTGTGATGATGTGAATATAATAATGAAGATGAAGATAATAGCTCGAATACTCAAATCGATAAAAAATAACTTGAAATCAACTTTGGGCAAACAAAAATAATTATCAGCCTAATCAACAGGAAAAACACTCAAATGTAAGGGCTAACGTGCAAGACTCCATCATTGTAGTTAGTGAATTCGAACTCCAGCAACACTATTGCATTCACTTTCGGACTAATTCCCTTTGAAAAGATATGGACTCTCTTTTTCCCCCAGTCATCCGTTAAATAGTACCACAATTGTTCTTCTTTAAGGATCGCTTTTGTATTAGATAACCAATGAAGGTTGTTATGCCATTAAACAAAGAATTCAAATCAAACCAGTCTAATCAGAATCATTATTATTGATTATCCTTCATAGCATAATCGTTAATCTCTTCTGTTCATTATCTTATAATCTCAATTACAGCATTCCTGTGATCAGCTTTGTAATTATTCCATTAATCTAATCCCCATCATCATCATCATTGGTTTTATTGCAAGCATATTTGTTGTGCTGTAATAGTACGGTTCTCAAATGGACGTTTGATTATTACGAAACCAAATAGATACTTGCACTTGTAGCATGACAGGACTACATAGACATTTGTACCATTTCGGGTCTAATGGGTCTATGAGTGAGTTACTACGCCTTAAGTGTCAGTCAGATTTCCGTTATAACCTCGCCATGAGAAAAATGTCGAACACACAAAAAATATTCTTGCTTCGCTCATACAAATGTTTATTCTCGACTACACATCTCAGAAGTCGTCGAGAAAAGAGAAACAGAATATAGAAATTAAATCCACCATTCTAGCTAGACGGAGATAAATAAAACGTCGTCGTGAAAACAGAGAAAGGGCAGACTTAGTCGTTGATATTATGTTTCACGTTTTTTGTTGTAGTTCTTGCACAAGTATGCACGCAGGTCTCGACTTCGGGTTTGTTTACTAGAGCTTCATAAAACGCTGAAATCTATAAAAAAAACTTCAGCTGAAAACTAAAGAAAGTGTTGAACATAACTATAATCTCTGTTACTTTGGCCCTTTACACTAATACCTTCAATGACACTGTCTAGTGATGAGTACGCGAAAGGAGGAAGAACATACATTGGTGACGGCACAAAGATTTATGGAAATATGTATATCAGGAATATCTTTAGGTGAAGACATTTGAAGCGAAGTAAATTAGGAGAAAAGCAGAGTGAAGGACGTGAGCGTGGAATATCGAAACCAGAATTTCCGTTTGTGTTGGACACATTACAAGATTCAAAGGCAATGGGTCGTCACGTGCAATTGTCAAGTGTTAACCAAGTGACCGGAAACGACCAGACGGAAGACTTACTCGACGATGTGAACAACCAGAGAGAAAAAGAGCCCGTGGGAGGATGAAATTGAAGGGCATTGTAACTAGCGATATTGAAAACATTAGACTACCTGGACACTAAATACATGAAGGAATAATTGTAATCTTAATATTTCACCTATTATAAAAGCAGCTCAAATATCCTAAAAGCCAGAGCCCAGTGGGGTCTGGCTTTTAGGATATTTTGCTTGAATCTCTGCAAAGGGTTAAGACCCCTCCTGTCAACGAATGATTCAGTTGTCATCTGAACTCACAACTCTACTTTGGTCTTACTTTCGCAAGACCGTATGTTGAAGAGAAATGTTCCGATCAATCGTCTTGTGACACCACACGCAAATACTTCTATGCTATAAACTTTTCAGTTTTTCTCTATATTAACGGAAATCGAAATATCCTACCAACAACGGATTTTATTTTTTTGTTATTGTTAAGCCAGATCAGAAAGTTTCAAATGTGAAGTTTCTCGGGGATCAGAGTCCGAAGATGATCCCCAGGTACATTCGTATATGTTAACCTTACCAATTTTAAGAGCCCAATCTGCTTTACTATTTAGCCATGAATGAAAAAAGAACAGGATACATGAATTTTAAAAGGCTGAGGACTTATCTTATTTCCCACCAATAAGATTTGACATGAAGTCTGTTTATTGTGAGACAGTACTCAGGAATGGAGACACGTACGTTGTGATTGACAAAAGAAAATTTAATTCCCTAGGCATTACTCATAAAGATGGTTCAGTCGGATGGTGCTGTAGAATATACCGACTGCATTTCTGCAGTAGAGTAAGACAATGAGTGCCTAAAGAGATGACACAAAACAATCAGATTATGAGGCTCCTGTCCCGGAGCATTGTGTAATGCTTACCTCATCATTTCCATCTTCCTGAGTGCAAGAACCTAATAAGCCATCTCTATGGGTATAATTGAACAGTTTGACATTTAAACTGAGGACAAACAAATGACTAATACTAAATTAAATTGCAAGAAATAAAGCTGTTTCGTCATTTAACTGTTAGTAAAAATGAATGATGTTTAATTGAATTGTTAGTGATACATTGCAATAACTTGTACCATTTAACTGTGTGCAAACAAATGTTTAATTGTAAATAAAATTATTCGTATTTGACAGAAGTGAAAACATTTAACTGTGAGCAAAAACAAAGAGCTCAGGATAGTTTTTAAATGTTATCAAAATATATGTATAAACTAGATTTGTCATTAAATAACCTTCAATGGTTGATATCCCATAAAATCAAATCAAACAAAATCTACAGGCCATATTGGAAGAAGTCGTTGTAATCTACTAAGCTGTTTGTTTAGATGTAACACAAGGCCATATGAATGGAGCACCCAAAGAAACTCGAACTGACTAGTATAGGTTTGATGGTCTAGCTCGCTAACCATTACCCCACCAGTATATGAAGAAGTGGCCGTTTAAGGAATTGACAAGGATCAAGAAAAAGATGCCAAACAAAAGTGAAAGTGATTTGCATTCATTTGACAACCAGCTGATAACTCTGGTATCAACATTCACATATGTTTTAGTACCACAAATGATATTAATATCAATACTAACAATGTTGTTGTGTAGATTAATATGTAGCTGAAATAGACTTTTAACGCTTTATCGTAAAATTGGTCAATGTCCTGACTCAAGCAAAAAGCAGAATTAAAATGAATTTATTGACAGACTCTACTGATTTGAATAGCTTCCGTAATATGATATTACTCCTCACCTTCTTAACTCAGCTTTTTGGGACTAATTTGATTGGAAGATAATCGGAAAACATTGATCTGTTTTTCTATTTTTCCGTACTGTGGCTCCCAACTTGAGATTGAATTCGCTAATAATTTTACAGAACCATTTTATTCTCTTTCTTATATCTTATATCTTTGTCAGAGACTTCGTCTTTCCTTTTACCCTATCAGCTGGGTCTGTAGAATACATCGACTGCATCTCTGCAGAGGTGTAAGATCCCCAAAGAGAGTCCAAGATATAACATTAAACAATCTGATGGCAAGATTTGGTGAATGTGAAGTACCCCTTCATTGTCATTGTTTCCTTGTCCACTCTGACCCAAAATGGTAGGACCTGATAGAGTCCTATTCATGGTACAAACAGAACAAATTATATGTGGAAACAAATTACTGATGTCAAATTGTAACTGTTATATGGCAATAATTGAAACTATTTAACTTTGTACAAAAAAGAGCTCAGGCTGGTTTAAGAATGTTATCGACAAAATGTGTTTAAAAGTCATATATATATCTAATATATGAGAGTAAATAGGATTTGGCATTGAAAGACTTACAATAACTGATATGCCATAAAACCAAACCAAAGCAAACCAAAACAAACCAAACCAAACCAAACCATTGTCTTACTTTTTCGACGTGTATGTCTTCTATCATTGGCTGACATATTTGTAACGTGTGTTACGTCTCTTCTCAATGTCTTGTTCATTACTGTAACCTCAACTGTCTTAATTCTACTATTCCCTTCAAATAGTCCTCATCAGCGGATTAACTTTTCGAATAATTTTCTAAATAAGACTTTCTTTAATGCCGTTTTGATCACATGATTGAAACCATCCAATATGAGTCATGGTTTTTTGATTGACCTCGGGTTCAATAGCTTTCAATCATACTGATTGACTCACTGGGAATTTCTCAGCATTTAACAGCCTACAAAATAATTCGAATGCTATAATACATATTAATGAAATGTCTTACAAACCTGTTATGTTAGAATTAGAGCAGTTTTCAATGCTAATTTTTCTGTGAGGAAAATTTACCCACTCGGAAAACTGATGAGATATAAAATTCATCATCATCATGTCATGCTGCAGGCACAGATATCCCTGACGCTCTCTCGCCACTTTTCCCTATCGTTCATTGCTTCTGGCAGGTCCTCAGGGCTACACACTGTATCCTCACATAGCTGCTGTATGTAGGTTCGAGCTGGTCGTCCTGCTTTTGCTCGGCCATATGAGGGGGTCCATTGGAGTACATCACTAAAGAGCTCATCCGTACTTCTCCAGCATTGTCCAACATGTCTGGTTCGTCTAACTTGGATAGTTTTCGTGATGGGAGGTAGGTGGCTGTACAGTTGGTAATTCGTAGGATGTTGCCTCCAGGACTTGTTCAAAATTGATCGCAGCTTTAACTCCCAAATGATATTCTTTTGCTATAGTACGGTAACTTAAATCTCAGTGTAAC
>OY757905.1:131546721-131552287 GCA_963585895.1 Sepioteuthis lessoniana | reverse complement strand
TGCGAAATACAAACTTGACCTCGTCTAGGTGAAATCTTTGCAAACACAATGTTTTATCATGCGTATGGTGCAAGAGGACATTTAAGTAAAAGTATGTAAAAAAATTCAATGGTTGCAGAAAGCTATGATTACAGTCTTATATTCCCAAATATCATGTTTTATGATAGCACAATCTGCTCATCCTTCTTTCGACCATAACTCATACAGCAGACCCAATCTTTTTAATAATAAACAGCTATATGACATGAACGACATTAATTTTTAGCCCCAAAATATGTTTTTAGCATAGTGCGTTTTATAAACGTCTCCAAATTTTTGCTTATGTTAGTTTACAAAAATATTCAACATCCAATGGTGACGAGAAAACATTCAAACATTCATTCTTTCAGATTTCTAGTAATAGAAATAAAACCAATAAATATCGTAAAAAAACAATGTAGTCTATACCTTGGTGTAGCCTACCATGCGTAATTAGATGTTCCAGACTCATTAAAATCCTAACTCTGATATAAAATAGTATTGATAATATAATGATTACGGAAGTAATTTATAAAAAACGCTTATTTACCTTTTCTTTATCAAACAAGTTAATGCCTACATTCGGATAGTTAGTTAAGATAATTTAGTTTTACATAGCTTTATTATTATTTGTATGATTTGTATATAGGAGTTATAAATAATAAAAAGATCTTATGTAAAAAGTTTATGATCTTAAATAATAGCCTTTGTTTGGGCATAATCTACGCAGTGATAATTTATATCGGAGTTACGACAAGTTTAGGCCAAGGAACAAGGTGAGTATTAGCGTTTCAAAAATGAATAATCCCCTACTTTTGAAGCGGAAAATTGGTCTTAAAACTGGTTTATTACAAGAGTATATACGGAATATTGATTATTGACTTCAAGAATTTTGAACAAGTGGGAGTTATATGGTTTTTAAATAATAGATGTATATCACAAAATGAAGATTGCAGTAGTTGTTCTGATTAGCTTTTTACAGCAAGAAAAAAAAAAGAATTAGAGGGTTGAAGAATAAGAAAGAATGAACGATTGCATTATGTCGGTCCTCCCAAAAGTTTATTAAGCTATTGTTCGTACTTTGAAATTTGGTCTGGGCTGGAACGCCAAACAACGGTAGCAACGAGATCAAATGTAGCAAGTAGAAAACAGCTCCTAAGTCTCCTCGATTTCTTCTCCCCAATCGCTCACACACAAACGGACACTCGGAGGTGTGTGTATATATATATATATATATATTCATAGATGCACATCTATATAAATGAATATAATATATATATACATATATATATATATATATATATATATATATATATATATATATATATATATAAGAGATAGATAGATAGATAGATGTAGAGTAGGAAGAGAAAAAGAAAATAGAGAGAAAGAGACATACTTATGAATGAATAGGTGCTTATATGAAAATAAAAGCCTGCTTATATATATATATATATATATATATATATATATGTATGTATAGGTTCATTTTGTCCGTCTGGGTTCGAGTTTTAAAGAAAGATGTGTAGGAAAAACATTCAGTTCTTTCCGTAAAAAACAAGATTCTGAATAACCAGCAACATATGTGGCGCCCCCAATAAGTTTACAGACTTTTTTTTGTACAGGCATTTAAAATTGTCGTAGACTCTTGAAAATTCAGTATGTTATTGCTATACATCTTATGACATGACTGATTATTTTTTATGATTTCAGGTGAAATTGGAATACACCCTTCTATAGCCTGATTGTCACTGCTGGTGAATTTCAAATATGCAATCTGAGACTTTAGAAGAAAGATATGCAATAAAATTGTGTTTTAAACTTGGAAAAAATGCCACAAAAACGTATGGAATGCGTCAGACTTCTTTTCGACCATCTTGCCTGAATTGAGCATCAGTTTTTGAGTGGCCTAAGTGATTCAAGGAAGGTAGGGAGTCTGCGAGGGATGATGAGAGGTATGGGAGAGTAAGGAAGTCAATACACCAGAGTTGATTTGCAAAGGGATAGGGTTAGGGTTACTATGTTGATGTTTTAAGGGAGTTCAGGAAGAGAATCCGTCGGAAGAGGCCAGCACTCTTCAAATCGGGTCAGAGGCATTTTCACCAGGATAAGGCACCAGTCCACGACTCCATCCTTGTCATAGACTATTTGACCAAGATGGGCTTCAAGACAGTTCCTCAGCCTCCCTATAGGCCAGAACTTGCTCCCTGTGACTTTTGGTTATTCCTTAAGCTTAATGGCTGTCGTTATGAGATAATTGAGGAGATGAAAGAGGCTGTGACGAAGGTCGTTGACACGCTCACACAAGAAGACTTCCATGGGGCCTTGCAGAACCTGTTGGAACAGTACAACAAGTGCATTGCAGCCGGAGGAGATTACTCCAAAGGGGACAAGAGTTTCATGCGTGTACTATCAATAAAAGTGCCCATACGAAAAAAGTCTGGAAACTTATTTAATAATCCTCGTAAGTTGACAAACATAGGGAAATTTCCTGAAGAGTTTAGCTACTTTGACTATTTTTCTTTAATAAAATTACTTTTCCTTTTTAAAAGTAAGTATTTCTTAGAAAAACCATTTAAAGTGAAAAAATATCAAATATTTCGGTTTGACACTTACATTTTTATAATTTATTTCCTGTTGTGTGTGTGTGTGTGTGTGTGTGCGTGTGTGTATGTGTGTACGTATGTGTGTGTGTATAAGTGCCTCTTTGTGTGTGTGTGCGTGTGTGTGTGTGTGTGTGTGTGCATGTCTGTGTATGAGTGTGTATTACAAGATATCTCCTCAATTTTTCCAATTAATTTTTTATTCTATGATTAATAATCTAGAATTGATTTTTTTGTAATTTATATTCTTTTTTACGCACGCACACACACATGATATATACACACATACAGACACATATATATATATATATATATATATATATATATAAAGAGAGAGAGAGAGAGAGCGATGGTAAAAACTATTGCAAAATAATATAGTTTACAATCCGGCAATTATCCCGCTTCCCTGGAATTTTCAAGGACACCTCTAGTTCATACATACCTATATATATATATATATATATATATATATATATATATATATATATGGGGGATGTTACGGTTAGGATCTTTGGAAACATGTACTTACACACTTAAACTCTAATATACACACAGAGGAATTCACACACACACACACACACACACACACACACACACACACACACACACACACACACACACACACACACACACACACACACACACACATATATATATATATATATATATATATATATATATAAACACACGATGAATAATTCAATGCACTTATTAGAAACCTCACGGGCAATTAATTGTCGGATGTAGTTGCAAAATATGCAAATTATGTAGTAATATGTACACACGCATACGTATATTTATATATATATATATATATATATATATATATATATATATATATATATATATCAAACATTTTTTAGGCAAATGTTAAATTCATTACTTTAAGATGAATTTTATACGCGTATATAACCATCTATACTAATAGTAATGTTTGATCGATGTGAAGATTAATGTACACACACATAGACACATACATACACAGGCACTTATAAGCAAACACACACGCACACTCATATATATATATATATATATTCACACACATACACACACACACACATATATATATATATATATATATATATATATATATATATATATATATATATATATATATATATATATATATATATATATACGTGTGTGTATGTGTGCTTGAATAAGCGTATATATATTACAAAAAACCAAATCTAGATTATTGATAATAATATACTTAAAAATTGATCGGAAAAATTGAAAACATATCTTGTGATACCCACACACTAACATACTTGTACACTAACGCTCAGACATACATACACAGTAATATATATATATATATATATATATATATATATATATATGTATATATATATATGTGTGTGTGTGTGTGTGTGTGTGTATGTATATATATAGATGTGTGTGTGTGTGTGTGTGTGTGTGTGTGTGTGTGTGTGTGTGTGTGTGTGTGTGTGTGTGTCAGTGGAGAACAATCAGTGAGTATATGTGTGTGTCTTTGTGCATAAATGAACATGTGTGTGTGTGTGTGTGTGTGTGCGTGCGTGTGATGTGTGTGTGTGACGTGTGATACATATATTCTAACTGATAGACACACGTTGATACAGCAACAGCCACACGCACACAGACACACGGACATACACACACGCGCGAGCGCGCGTGTGCACTCACACACAGACAAACAAATTTATAAGTACACATACGTAAATATCCAACATTTCTTATGTTTGAATATATGTGTGTTTGTGTGAAATTGTACATTGAGTAGCAGATGTATATGTGCATATATTCAATGTGTTTCATAAAAAAGAAACCCTTGATAAATTCTAGAGAATTAAGTGCACTGTGATGAAAGGAGTTGATGTCTAAAACTAAGATTTGTTATCATGTAGCAACGTACAACCCGCCCTCTCGCAACAATCATCATCACTTACAATCTTTTCAATCCACCTGAGAATATATATATATATATATATATATATATATATATATATATATATATATATATATATATATATATATATATATATATATCAATCAGTAACGTTCGTATGACGGCAGGTTAAAAAAAATGTTTATTGCGTAGTCTGAAATGAAACCTACGTCGTCGTGCTCGATTTTATATAAGAATATTAAGAAATAAGAAAAATGAGAAAACACAGTCGGTGAATGTCGATACATACTCAGATGGGTGTTCTGAACTAAATGAACAAACACAAACAAGCAGCGCTACACACGAATATGTAAATTCCTATATACATTTTAGTATCATCTGCGTGTATGTATATTAGTGTAAGCGTAATTATATAGTTACGTTGAGGATGACTGTATCCGCTTCATTGTAGGATCGAAAAATAATTTTCGGATATATTTAAATTACATTTGTGTTGGAGTCAAAATGTAGATGAATTCACGGACATTATCTTATGCATTACAATGCTAGTAAATTTACATTAAAATTAACATTATCTTTGATATTCCAAAGGGAAACACACACACAGACACACACACATATGCGCGGACACACACACACACACACACACACACACACACACACACATAACAACGCCAACCATTAAAAAAACGAACAAAATCAACGCAATACTTACATATACCAATTAATGCAGGTTATTTCTCCCTTCCTCTCTCTACCTCTCTCTCTCTCTCTCTCTTACACACACACACACTCTCTATGTCTCTGTACACACGCACGCGCGCACACACACACACACACAGACACACAGATTTATCTATCTATCTATCTATATATGTATATATATATATACATATATATATATATATATATATATATAGTACTTTACTAAGCCTTTTACTTTGATATGGCACGATGCCGAATGAATGGGGCACCCAGTGAGACTCGAACTCACTCTTGCAGGTTTGCTAGTCAAGCTTGCTAACCCTTACACTACCCGAGGCGCCCCTCTCTA
>OY757905.1:131534221-131541721 GCA_963585895.1 Sepioteuthis lessoniana | reverse complement strand
CGATGCAATGAATTTAACATCGTTTCATTATTCTTGTCACCGAAACAGATTATACGATTGGCAAATGCTGTCATTAAAATCAATTCTCTAAATGTGTAAAGTACATCGATGCAATTCTTGTGTTGCGTAAATGTTAAACGCTCATAAAAGCTACGTTAATATATATATATATATATATATATATATATATATATATATATATATATGTGTGTGTGTGTGTGTGTGTGTGTGTGTGTGTGTGTATCAAAGCTTATCCGTGTGAGTTTGTGCATATCTATCTATCTATCTATCTATCTATCTATCTATCTATCGTAAGCAAGCTATATCCGACTATTCCTTCTATCTAACTCTCTATCTATCTATCTATCTATCTATCTATTCATCAAGAATCAGTTCATCTATCGATAAGAATGTGGGTGGTGCAAATCGTGTATCATTGAGTATATGTGTGCATTCAAGGTTCAATTAAACAGCTTGAGGAATTTTAACAGAATTGATATGTTTACATGTTAATTTATTCATCGTTTTCCGTGTCTCACCGAATATTTCTTGCTCTATTGAAGTCATTCTACCAAGAATTAAAGAAGGTTATTCTCTTGCATTTTGTTCTTTATTGCTTCGAACTTCTGGGTAAGATTCTCTATTCTCTCTCTCTCTCTCTCTCTCTCTCTCTTTCTCTCTTCGTTTGATTCTTTCTCTCTCTCTATTCCCCCGTCAATCAGTCTGTGATTGAGTGTTTCTCTCTCTCACTCACGCAGTAATATATAAGTCTATGTATATGCGTGTGTGCACACATTTTTAGGTGTATGTTTGCATGGATATACATATTCATATTCCTGTACACACGCACACAGACACACACACGCATACAAAGCCACACACACACACACACACACACACACAAATGCACACACACACACATGTATATATATATATATATATATATATATATATATAAGGATAGCGTTGACACAGAATTTACAACACTTATTCACTCTCAGTTTCTACCGTCACAAATATATATATACATATATATATATATATATATATATATATATATATATATATATATATATATATATATATATATATATATATATATATCAATGATTATATGGAATTGGAGTTAATCAATTTACAATTGTTACGTATGGATATATGAAGGTCACAATGAAGAACGTGAATTTTGCCCACAGAACTGGCAATAGGTAAAATTGTTTTCAGTTGCACATTTTTTAAGGTAATCAATAGTGATGATTTCTTTATTGTTTTAGTAGACTATTAACGTTATTTTCTTGTCCGACCACTGCGTCTGGATCCTTTTTTTTCTGGAGTATCAGTGTATTTCTCATCTGGAATGTCGTTTCGACTCAGGCTCGTCGTGGCAAACGCATGTTTAGCACATTCATAATCATATTTTCACTAAAACATGCCTCTCTGTAAACATGGTGCATTTTTTTGGAAATTTCATTTGGCTTACACTTCTTTGCTACCTAAGATTTGATGACGGACATATGTTCAAGCAAAGGGCGCTGTTTGATTTGACGCTATTTCAAATAGCCTCAAAAGGAAATATATTTTACTCGATGAAAATGAACCAATTTCACCTGATGCAGAGTCAACATTTACGGAAAAAAGAAAACATTCTGAAAAGAAAGTCATGAAACGTCATAGCAGACATTAGAATAATTATGAGAGAGTAGTCTATGGAACACTTAACTCAACCCCTTTTTTTCTAAGTTCATCATCACTTCAGCATTTAAAAATTTGTGATTTGTTATGTATATGTAAATGCATTTCACACACACACACACACACACACACACACACACACACACACACACACACACATATATATATATATCTTCGACATTGTTACAGGAGTACTACAAGGAGACACACTAGCCCCGTACCTCTTTATCATCTGTCTAGACTATGTGCTTAGGACTTCGATCGACAAAATCAGAGAAAATGGCTTCGAGCTGACTAAGAAAAGAAGCAAAAGCTACCCCGCAAAAACAATCACGGACGCCGACTACGCTGATGACTTGGCGTTACTAGCGAATACGCCTAATCAAGCAGAGACACTACTGCATAGTCTGGAACGAGCTGCAGCTGGCATTGGCCTCCATGTCAATGCACACAAAACTGAATATATGTGTTACAACCAAACGGGCAACATTGCCACAATAGACGGAGCCTCTCTGAAACTAGTAGACAAATTCACCTACCTACGAAGTAGCGTCTCATCAACCGAAAAAGACATCGACACACGACTGACGAAGGCATGGACAGCTATCGATAGGCTCTCGATCATATGGAAGTCGGACCTAACAGATAAAAGGAAACGCAGTTTCTTCCAGGCAGCGGTTGTGTCGATACTGCTATATGGATGCACCACATGGACGCTAACTAAGCGGCTGGAGAGGAAACTTGACGGAAATTACACAAGAATGTTGAGAGCAGTATTGAACAAGTCCTGGCGACAACACCCCACGAGACACCAACTATATGGACACTTGCCCCCCATCACGAAAACTATACAAGTTAGACGAACCAGACACGCGGGACACTGCAAGAGAAGCAAGGACGAGCTCATAAGCGATGTACTCCTGTGGACCCCCACATATGGATGTGCAAAAGTAGGACGACCAGCACGAACTTACATACAGCAACTATGTGAGGACACAGGATGTAACCCTGAAGACCTGCCGGACGCCATGAATGATAAGGAGAAGTGGCGAGAGAGGGTCAGGGATATCCGTGCTGGCGGCGCGACATGATGATGATGATGATATATATGCCGGTTGTCGTATAAATTTCCATATGTTTTGTAGATTCCAAACTTAACTCCATCCGTGCTAATACGTGTTACTCAGCTGCGGAGAAGACGAACAGATATGTGTTTTCAAAACGATTGTAAACATGTAGGGCATATTATATAAATAGAAATGGTTTTCATGAAAAATATTTATTCTTCTATTCATGGAAACTGATGGGACACCAAACACACACACACACACACACACACACACAGAGACACACACAGAGACACACACACTCACACACACACATATATATATATTTATATATATATATACTAAAAGGTCTGTAGATTATTTCAAATTTGATATATAGGCTTTACTTATTTTTTTAACTAAATTTGAAATCATTTGCGGATCAAAACGTTATAAAATATTTCCTTTTCTCTTGTTCGACCAATATATATATATATATATATATATAGGTGTGTGTGCGTGTGTGTGTGTGTGTGTGTGTATGCGTGTGTGTGTGTGCGTGTGTTTGTGTGTGTCTGTGTGCTGGTGGAAGACAGTGAAAAATCATTTGCGGATCAAAACGTTATAAAATATTTCCTTTTCTCTAGTGTGTGTGTGTGTGTGTGTGTGCTGGTTATTCACAGCTAATTCCACCCTTGCGAAAGGATTGGAATGGTACTAATTAATATATAACCCGGAGAATAAAGGGCTCCATACCTTTTCTAAAGTATTCGTTCTAATGTTAACACAATAGCGTAATTGGAGTTCGAATTCGCCTACTACGAAGTCACTGTCTAGCACGTTAACCACAACACTACGAGAGCCCTCTTCCCGAAAAAGTTCTTTTGAGAATCCATGTACCATTAATTGCCTGAAATCGAATAGTGATGTGATAACGCTTGTGGGGGGGGGGTCTGCTCGAATCTATTTTGTAACACAGTTTATTTATTAATGTCACTACCTATCTACATTAGTACTCGAAATTTGGTGTCTTTAACGCTCAATAAAGAACGGTTTAATTCAGTGAGGGAAATTGATACCACCTCCTCGATATAAAATGCTCGTATTGTTTTCTACATAGGGAAGCAGGTGAATAGAGTTAACAAAAAAATGAACTCTAAGAGCAAATACTCATGACGACATCGACATTACACCTACACCATATCACTGTCCTGCTTCGTCATTTTCATTAAGATGAGTCATAAGTATTGATAGTGTGACTAATACCTTCTTTTTTAATTGCTAATCTACAGAAGAATAGCAAGTGACGATTTAAAAGCTGAAACAATTAAGCATATAATAGACAAATGAAGCAAACTGATACACAACAAATCCAAGAATAGGTACGACTCGGTTGATAAAGGAACCCATAAAAAATTTTGAAAGAGAATAAAGTTTGGTCATGCTGACAAATAGTATATGCATAAAGCAGTGTATGTCATGGAAAATACGAAGCATTAAATTCTCTGGAACTGTGAAATAGAAACGGATTATTCAATCCCGGCCAACCTACTATATCAATGCAATTAAAACCTGTGGGAAGGCGTGACATTTGAAAAATATCAGCGTATATCTATAAATCAGAAATACCTTCTTTAAAATCTAATATATATATATATATATATATATATATATATATATATATATATATATATTGTCATCAACATACGGACTGTTTCGTTGTATCCCAACTCTTCAGTGTGGCTAGACACGTAGGAAACTTGAAGCTGGGATCGAAACCCGCCCAACTTTGCACAAATACACACACACGCACACACACACACACACATATATATATATATATATATATATACTTGGATCAATACCCAAAGGCTTTAGTAAGAGAGGTGGATGAGTTGGGAATCAGAGGATGAATCGAGATCATCGATCTATAACACTGTTACGATCGGCCAGAATACTGAGAAGGGTCCTGGAGACATGAGGTGATTGGTGCTTCTCTGACTCCAGGAAAATACCATCAGCCAAAGCTGGAGTGAAAAACTTGCTAGTTGTAATCTTGCTTGGGAATTGAAGAAATTTAAGAACATGAAGGTGGCAATTATACCAATCATGATTGGTGCTTTTGGTACAATCACCAAATGATTATCAAAGGGACTGGTGGACTAGGAGGAAGGAGGGCGAGTGGAGACAATCCAAACTACACCATTATTGAGAACGGCATGAATACTGAGAAGTGTCCTGGAGACTTGAGGAGACTTGCTGTCACTCAAACTCTGGTAAAAAACCATCAGCTAAAACTAATGTGAAAATCTCTTAAGGAGTAAACAACAACAACAACAACAACAATAATAATAATAATAATAATAATAATCTCAAAACAGTGCCATAAGGGTCAATTATATTCAAGCAAGAATTCATAAGACAACAAAACAGCAAATGTAAGTTATGTGGTGATAGAGATGAAACGATCAATCACATAATAAACGAAGTAGCGGGAACTTGCATGGAAACTGAAAAAAAAAACTATGGAACGTGAAATTGATGATGATACCAATTGTAATTGGTGATCATTGTACAGTCAACAAAGGGTTGATATAAGGACTGGAGGACTTGGAAATAAGTAGACGAGTGGAGACCATCCAAACTACATCATTGTTAAAATCGGCTATGATACTGAGCAGAGTTCTGGAGACCTGAGAGCACTTTCTGTCAATCAAACCCCAGTCGAAAATCGTCGGCTAACGCTGGTGTGAATATCTCTCAAAAGAATAATGATAATAATAATTGTAATAAATTATGTCAAATTAAATGTTAACAGTTCGCAGGAGAATAGCAAATGTATGCTCAGTGGTGATAGAGATGAAACTGTTAATCAAATAATTTGCGGATGCTGTGAACTGGCACGAAAGGAATACAGAAGAGGGCATGATAGGGCGAGGAAGTTAATTCACTGGGAATTGTGCAAGAGACTCAAGTCCGATCATGCTGACAAAACAGCATCTGTCTTAGAAAAGGATACACATAAATCTCACTGGTTCAATCCAGTTCACTGGACCAAACTTTGTTTTGATTAACAAAAAGGAAATAAACTATCTCGTGAATTTGTCGTTTCAGCTGATTACTGAGTGAAAGAGAATGAGAGCGAAAAGTTGGACAAATACATGGACTTTGCCGGCGAACCAAAATTTGTGCCAGTGGAAATACATTAAATATTTTCAGTTATTTTTCTAACATATAAAGCTTACTCTTTTGTATGTAACGAGATAATGTTATCATTTTGATGTAATAATTAATTTTTCAATATCATTGATTCTGTTTATTGTTATTTAAACTCTCTGAATATAGTTTTGTTATAAGGACTGTTCATTGAACAGAGAACATGCGAAACGCATTATAGTAATTCTCAATGATTTTTTCAGCTATACTGTAAAGCCAAGAAAGCAAATAATGTACGGATAGAATTAGAAAGTATTTTACTAGTTGGCATGTACTAAGTTCTCTTCAGTTTGTTACAAGGCTGAAAGTATAGAGCACCCGGTAAGAACGAATCCCGAAATTGTCTGATAGACTTGCTAACCCAAGTACCTTAAAAGTTGATTAAATTTTTTATAGTTGGGTTGACGGTATCTCCACAGTTGTCGGGTTATTTATTGCCAAAGTCAGTCTTTTTTCAAGTATGTATCAACCCAACCCCTCCATCACAAGCAGGGTGTGACACAGCATTCAGTTTTTAAGTGGAATGCAATCGGGTGTAATTCAGAATTTTCCTTCTCCTAGACTGGTTGCCTTTACGAGGCTTAACCAGACCAAAAGAACGCAACTAGTAAGATTTACCGTTCCAGACGATCATACAAAGATGATAGAGAGCGAAAAGACTGATATATAGATTTTTACCAGAGACAACCCCCCACAAAAAAAAAACCAACGTGGAGACGATGATATCAGTTGGAAGAATTAAAAGTATGCAGTCCACAGTACATATAAGATCAACAAGAATACTTCGGGGAGTGCAAAAGAACTACGAACACTTGTTGTTACTTAGAACTTAGCGAAAACACACATAGAGAGAAAAAGAAGAATAACAAAGGCTAAAAATACCTACGTGGGGAATTCAATAAGATTCCAGACTTTTTTTTGTACAGGCATTTAAAATTGTCGTAGACTCTTGAAAATTCAGTTATGTTATTGCTGTGCATCTTATGAGATGACTGACCAATTTTTATGATTTCAGGTTCAAATGAACAGCTACAGCAGGAATTGGAATACACCCTACTAAAGCCTGATTGTCACAGCTGGTGAATTTCAAAAATGCAATCTGACACTTAAAAAGAACGATATACAATAAAATTCTGTTTTAAACATGGAAAAAATGCTATAGAAACATATAGAATGCTTCACACTGCTTTTGGAGCATCTTGCATGAATCGAGCATCAGTTTTTGAGTGGAATAAGAGGTTCAAGGAAGACAAGGGCGTCTGTGAGGAATAAGGAGAGGTGTGGGAGGACTAAGGAAGTCAATACATCAGAGTGTACTGGCCAAAGGCTTAGGGTTAGGGTTACTATGTTGAGGTTTTAAGGGAGTTCAGGAAGAGATTCGGTCGGAAGAGGCCAGCACTCTTGAAATCGGGTCAGTGACATTTCCACCAAGACAACGCACCAGTCCACAGCTCCATCCTTGTCACAGACTATTTGACCAAGATAGGCATCAAGACAGTTCCTCAGCCTCCCTACAGTCCAGACCTTGCTCCCTGTCTGGAAACTT
>OY757905.1:131461721-131524221 GCA_963585895.1 Sepioteuthis lessoniana | reverse complement strand
TTTTTTTTGCTTCTCATTCACCAGGATGGATTATCTTGTACATATATTTCCTTCTTTTTCTTCTTCCTCATATTATTATTATTATTATTATTATTATTATTATTATTATTTGTTGTTGTTGTTGTTGTTTTTGTTGTTGTTGTTGTTGTTGTTGTTGAAGTGGTAGTTGTAATTTTAGTAATTACTGGTGTCTTTTACTAAAGTATTAGTAACAGAATGTCTCCTTAGTTTGCAAAGACTTTTACAACTTTTCTCAGTATTCAAGCTGTTCCCAAAAGTGCTGTGGTCAGTCGGGACACAATTCTTCCCTGAATTTGAAGTTTATTATTATTATAATTATTATTTACATTTCACACCAGTTGCAATAAAGACAAAACAGCAAAAGCAAAACAGAACAAAGATAATAATAATCAAATTAAATCGCGAGGAATAATTGAAACTACAGCACAGCAGTAATTTGCAAGAATGCTGAGAAGAGTCCTGGAGACCTTAGAAGACTTGCTGTCACTCAACCTCTTGTGAAAGACCACCAGCTAACACCACTGTAGAAAAACTTGGAAGTAGTGAATCAATAAAAAAAAATAACAGTATAAATTTTGGAATGTACCAGTAAAGGTAAATGCCTTTAATCACTAAGATAGATCCGTCTTCAAAAACCTTCTAAAGATGGTAGATGTATATCCGTGAAAAAGAAAATAGCTAAGCAATACACGCTATTGGGGTATTAAACAAGCAAGAGGTTAGCGGAGCATATTGCAGAAACTCGATGTCCAATGATAACCACCGGATACTCTCACGTGACCTCAGGCATCCGAGTGTAAACCATCCAAACGACAGCATTATTGAGAACGTTCAGAATACTGAGAAGAGTCCTGGAGACTTGAGGACACTTGCTGTCACTCAAACTCCAATGAAAGACCATCAACTAACGCTGATGTGAAAAACTCTAAAGGAGTAAATAATAATAAATGTTACTTGTATATGCACAACATAGCAGCTCTGCTGTAGAATGACACACACGAACTATGACATTCAAACGGATCACCTAATCTCTGCCAGATCTAATAGCAATCAACAAAAAAAAAAAAAAAAAAAAAAAAAAAAAAGAGAACTTGCAAAATTGTGAACTTTGTTGTACCGGCTGACCACAGAATAAGAAGTGTGAAAGAAAGTGAACAGAAGGATAAGTACCTGGACCTTGCTTGGGAATGGAAAAAAACAATGGAACATGAAGGTGACGATTATACCAATCGTGATTGTTGCTTTAGGCACTTTAACTAAAAGATTATTAAAGGGAATGGAGGACTTGGCGGTTGGAGGACGGGTGGAGACCATGCAAATTATAACATTATTGAGAACGGTCAGAATACTGAGAAGAGTCCTGGAGACTTGAGGGGGACTAGCTGTCACTCAAACTCCAGTGAAAGACAATCTGCTAACGCTGGTGTGAAAACTCTCTCAGAGAAAACAATATTACAAAAGAAGTACAAGACAACACAGGAAAGGGAATCTACAAGGTATTGAGCAAAAGATTCAAATTTGACCGTTCTGATGAATGGTATATTCATAAACTGGAATGCGTCTTAGAAAATGAGATGTTTAAAATTCTTTGGGATTTTGATATACAAATATTTCTCCCGACCAAAAGTCGAGACTTAGTTTCGATTAACAAAAAAAAAAAAATTAAACTTGACACCAAGTGGATGTTGCTGTTCTAACGTACCACAGAGAGAACATGAAAGAAAGCAAAAAAATATTTGGATTTTGCCAGAGAGCTAAATAAAAGTTAGGAACGTGAAGGCGGTGGTGATGTAAATTATAAAAAAGTAAAGTAAAGTTGGCGACATTAGTCGAGAGCGACCAGAACGCTCCCTTTCCAATAGCTACTACACCGAGGTGTAGGGGAGGGCGCTACTCCTTTCCCTGAATTGCTCCACTTTACCCTTGATACGTACCTTATATTGCTGCGTGTTAAGCAAGGAGGTATCAAGTACCATTTTTAAAGTCTTTGGTATGACACGACCTTGGATTGAACCCAGATCTCCCGGACCATTGGCGAACACTCTACCCACTAGGCCAATGAATCGGTAAATAAATAAATTAGATATATAAATTATACTTGGCGCCAAAAGCTTAAAAGGAAGATTAGAGTAACAAGAAACCTGAGATAGAATCGAGAACGTACAGACCACAACCCTGTTAACACCAGCTTTAATACTGAGAAGAGTTCTTGAGACCTAAGAAGACCTGCTGTCAGTCAGAGACCAGTGCCAGACCAGCTGTGAAATCAGGTGTGAAAAACACACAAGAAGTAAAAATAATAATAATTTTCAACTTGAGTTCTTCAGATAATTACATTGCTTTCGCACAAATCTGTGATTTTGCCTTTTCATTTGTTCATTTTACAAAGTTAATTCTATCTTGTGAAATTTTGGAAGAAGTAATTTCTCCACAATCATTCTAACTGGGTGACTGCAGATCAGTGAGGAATGAATCGGCTATTGCAACAGTTACATTTGTATCGTTTTTTAGGAACAAAAGTAAAAGCTTGGATTTTGGACTCTTATTTTTCAGAGCATGAAATATAAAGAATTAAATGAATATCTGATATTATTATAGGGGATATCCTCGTGGTGGTTAAAGCGATGGACTGCGGAATCGTAGTACGCGAGTTCGTACTCCAGTTACGCCATTACGTTCACTTTCGGGCATATACCCTTGGGAAAGGTATGATACCCACTTATCCTCCCAGCTATGGGTTAAATGGTACCGCTACTGTTCTTCTCGGAGAATGGCTTTGGCATTAAATAACCGCTACTGTTCTTCTCGGAGAATGGCTTTGGCATTAAATAACCTACAAAAGTTGATATACCATCAAACCTTTTATTATTAACTTTTAGATATTTATTCTAAGAAGATTTCTTTTTCATGGGCATCAAAAACACAATGTTCAGGTTTTTCTTTCCTGAAACGCGTTACAAAATCTACTTCTAAATAATTTTGGCTGACGTGCTTGACTACATCTTAGTGATCGAGATCGAACACGAATGGTGTTATTAAATTCATTTTCAGAGCAATCAACTTGGAAAAGGTTTGAACCAACTTATACACCACAGTTATGGGTTAAATACTACCATTTCTTCACTTCTACAAGGGTGTATTTAGTATTAAAATAACCCACGAAGGTTTATATGGCATTAAATAAAGAAATCAAGCCAAAACTAAACAATTTTGCCTCTAACAGAGGCACTCATTGTGTAGCGGTTATCGTCGTTGGAAATGGCTACTGTGACCTGAGTTCAAATCCAAAAAAAAACTGTTTGTATTTTATATGGGGTGAATACCCTTGTAAAAGTAAGCATCCAAATTTTCTCCTTCCAGTTATGGGCAAGACTGAGCTCTTGAAACTTGATATGGAAACCCATCAAAGAGAAAGAAGAAAACACCTGGATCTAAACTTGTTGAACTCCACTTAATTGCCTTGTGAAGAATTAAACTTGCTTGGAGGAGTTACGCAAATACATATCAACACGCATTTGTACAGAGCTTTACATAAAAGCTTTGTGTTGAATATTTCCTTGTGGTTTTGTGGAAGCGTGGCGATAATAATTTTTTTTTTTTCGTTTAAGCGAACGTGTAATTCCTGACCCACTTGGATGATTGAAACTATCATCCTAACCATGAATCCTCGAAATCTTTTGCCCTTGTGTCAAACTAAGTTACGTCGACTAAGTACCTAGAACAGTAAAATATACAGATATTTATTGCCCAGTTTTCTCAGTCAATATTCCGTTATTGTTTTAAACTATTTTTTATATAAAATATTGCGGAAAGCACATCAGCCACGACGATTCATTAAAACTACCTAAGGATATTAGACCCAATAATTAGCGAATAATTTCCTCGAGAGAGACGCGTACTTTAAAGTGTTGAAGGGTGTGAATACTATTGTTTATATACGTGAACAATTGTGTGTTTATGTGGGTAATAGATTGTGTAGAAATAAAAAGAAATTCAGTAATGTTACACCTTATTATTTTAATAAACTTGATGATCCGTAAACAAGTGGGGTAACCGTTACAACAGCGATTAATGTTGTATTGAGGTTTCTATTTAGGAAGGAGTAAAACATTCTAATTAGGTTTTCATTTTTTCTTTTTTTATTTATTCTTTACTCATATTTAGTATTCGAATGATTTAAATTGATGTATAGCGCCGACGCAGACCGTGCCGAATTAAAAATCAGATACAAATTGGACAGGACAGCGCCCTCTATTGTCTTAATCAGAACATTTTAAGTATAATGCTTTACTAAAAAAAAAGAAGCCGCGCTATAGTGTTATATTTTTGACAACTTATAGTTTCACACACACACACACACACACACACATATATATATATATATGTGTGTGTGTGTGTGTGTGTGTGTGTGTGTGTGTGTTTGTGTATATATGAATATATATATCTGAGTGCATTTTATCGCTTACCGTGTTTAAATTAGTAAAAAAGCAATGATTTATGAATAGAAGAATTTCACAATAGACAATATTAATAAAAGTAATATAATACTGGAAAAAATATATAATATTAATAAAAGTAATATAATACTGGAAAAAATTTCAGGTCACTGAGTTTCATGTGACTGATGCTAAGGTGAGACTGTACTAACTCTTATATATATATATATATATATATGTATATATATATGTATATGTGTGTGTGTGTGTGTATTTATATATATTTGTATATATAACTGTGTGTGTGTGTGTGTGTGTGTGTGTGTGTGTTTTTATTATGTATTTATATATATTTATTTATATATGTATTTAAAAGTATGACCTTGCTTATCTTTTGAAAACAGACAAATTACATATACAGTGTTGAAAACTATTTTATTCACGCTTAAACACCTATTGCAGATTTAAAAAATGTAATTTACCAAAATAATAGGAATAAGCACATCCATTGAAAACACACACACACACACACACACGCACACACACACACACATACATATATACATATATATGCATATATATATATATATATATATATGTGTGTGTGTGTGTGTGTGTCTTTGTATATCTTTGTGCCTGTCTTTTATTTTTAATATTTTATATATATATATATATATATATATATATATATATATATATATATATACATATACTGTTAAAATTCAGACACTAGCCTTTAGATAAAATGGAAGTAGTATAATCAACACCGTTTAATACATAACAATTGAGAACTAACGAAAGTGTTGACCAAATATCTCAGTACGAAAATATAGATAAAACCATGTCGTGAGTCCGAGCTTCATATTTTTGACAATCTCTAATACTTTTAACGACCATATCTATCTATCTATCTATCTATCTATCTATCTAATATGAATTTTAGTCATATATATTTATTTTTATTGACTGCCTTATTAATTTTCCTCTCTTTCCATATGTGGTTCTTTATATTTCTATCATTTTACGTGTTTTATCCGAATGTTGATTTGTATATGTATATATGTGAATTATTATTTATTAATTTATTTTTCCTCGTGTGTGCATTAATGCTGATGACACAAGGCTACAAAAGGAAGTATTCGTAAAGATCAATCTGACTTACAATAACCTGTGAAAAAGGATTCATTTCTATGGGTGTCTTTCTTTAACATTCATTTAATCTGTGACAAATCAACGATCCGAAAGGTACCAGTGAGGATCGAATCTGCGAACCTTTTAGATAGAACATTGAACCTGGCAGGCACATACGTGAGCCTAAATATATACAAGAGTCGGCTTGATTCTATGTAACCGAAAGTTTACTTTTTAACGTGTAGATATGTTGAAAGTTTACCTTTGTCAAGTAGAAAGCCATGCACAAAGAATTGGCAGATGAGTTGCATTACATAAATGTTCTAACTCTTTGGTTTTCTCTGAAAATCAGCATTTGAAATCAACTTTAATTGAACTCGAATACCAGTCAGTGTTGCTGGTTGCAGATACATAACTACTCAGCCATTAAAATTATTCTTGAGCGTTCAAGTGTGTAAAATTGTACTTTGGAATTCTTTCGCTCGCTCGATGTTTAATATTCAGCTTGCGAGACTATGTTCAGATGTTAGTAAATATGCAATGTTTACTAAACTTAAATTAGACTGGCACAAGGATAAAGATATGGAGTGCGCAGTGAGAATGGAAATCACGAGCTAAGTTATTCTAGCCTAACTCACTAAGTCCAGAAACTCGAGAGATGTCCACCTCGTAAATACACATTTTTATTTTTGCTTAATCAGGTGCAAGGCCAGAAACATGTGCTCCTTTACTGAGAATCGAACGCATCATCGATTGTTGCTTGTTTTGCTCGTTGGCCATTACAATACATAATGTGTATTGTTAGTATTTATACAGTTATTTCTATTATTGCTTTTCTGGTAAGGGACAGAAACATATGGCTCCCAGTGAGAATCGAACTCACTACAAGTGGTCTTCTGGTCTAACTCGCTAACCATAACACCACAAGCGGTGCCGTATTGGTAAGTAGGCAGATGTTTTTGTATTTGATATTGTGGAAAAAGAAATGCGACTGTATTTGCGTATGTGTATGTTATGTTGTGTGTGCGTGTGTGTGCGTGTGTGCGCTCCCAAAGTGACAATAAAAACTACATTACGTTAAGAATGTGGCACCCGCTGAGGTTTATCTAATATGGCTGTTGGATGAATAGAGGAAAAGTGTAGCAACATGGTGAATGAAAAGCAAGGCACAAAAATCATTGAGAGACAGACAGACAGACAGGGAGAATATGTGTGTGAGAGAGTGAGAGAAAGAGACGGAGAGAGAATGAGTGTGTGAGAGAGAGACAGAGAGAGAGAGAAGAGAAAGAGAGAAAGAGAGAAAGAGAGTATGTGTGTGTAAGAGAATAAAGAGAGTGAGAGTATCTGTGAGAGAGAGAGAGAGAGAGAGAGAGAGAGAGAATATTTTTGAAAAAAAGAAAGAGAAAGAGAGAGAGAGGGGGAGTATGTGTGTGAAAGAGTGAAAGAAAGAGAGTATATATGTGAGAGAGAGAGAGAATGTATTTTTGTGTGAGAGAATGAGAGAGAGAAAGGGCGAGTATGTGTGTGTGTGTGAGAGAGAAAGAGACTGAGAGAGAGAGAAAGAGAGAGTGTGTGTGTATGTGTGTGTGTGTGTGTGTGTGTGTGTGAGAGAGAGAGAGAGAGAGAGAGAGCAAAACAAAAGCAATGAAAATATATCGTAGAATTATTGGCGCTAAAGAAGTGTAGTCACTCTTATTTGCAGTTGTTTGCTTCGTGGGAGGGTCATGGCTGTTGTCTTTTCTCGTTCTTTCAGTTTTAGCCAGCATCACACACACACACACACACACACACACACACACACACACACACACACACACACACACACACACACAGAGACAGACACACACAGAAGCACACACGTCTAGTTTAAATAATGAAAATAGTGAGTATATGATAACAGGCAGATCCTCCAGTCCAATACATATCTATATGCTTGTCAGTCTGTCCCAAATTGTAACTTGGTTTATATATATATATATATATATATATATATATATATATATATATATATATATATATATCGGGTATTTACACAAACTGCCTAAGATTGCACTATCTGACACAAGATCACTTTAAAGTTTATATGTCGCAAAAAACAAGCATCCCTCAACGTGGTGCCAAAAGTAGTTCAGTACTGTCGATCTTCCCATTTTGGAATGTTTAGGAAGATGGGCTACAAACCAAGCCCTTAACTCTAGCGGTTAGGGGCTACCTAGGTAGAATCCCTCCTGGAAATGAATTGAATTATTTTCACACACACTACAGAGAACATATCAAAGTTTTTTGTTCATGTGGGTGAGGATAGATAGATAGATTGATAGATCGATAGATAGATAGATACATACATACATACATACATAGTTTGTTGATAGATACACTGCCTGACATGTAGCAATTAGCTGATTTTTGATCGGAAAATTTCACTCCAAATTATTACGACTTTCAAATAGAAAATGTCACAATTAAATTAAATGCATTGATAAGTAGATTATATTGAAGAAAGATATTTATTACATCAGATAAATAGTTTATTCATTACTACGTTGCAGACTGTTTACTGTGCTGACATACTAATATTCACAAGAAGACGTACATATATATGTATAGAAAAATGCATAAATATTGATAGATACACATACATGCTCTCAAAGACATATATATACACTTATATATATATATATATATATATATATATATATATATATATATATATATATAGGCACACTAATATATATATATATATATATGTATATATATAGGCACAAATATATATATATATATATATAAATATATAGGCACACTAAGATATATATATATATATATATAGGCACAAATATATATATATATATATATATATATATATATAAAGGCACATTAATATATATATATATATATATATATATATATACATATATCATCATGTCATGCTGGTAGCACGGATATCACTGACCCTCTCTCGCCACTTTTCCCTATCGTTCATCGCCTCAGTTCATCCTTGCTTCTCCAGCAGTGTCCAGCATGTCTGGTTCGTCTAGTGTGCCTATATATATATATATATATATATATACATATATATATATATTAGTGTGCCGATATATATATATATATATATATATATATATATATATATATATATATATATATATATACAAACACACGCACACACACACACACACACATATATATATATGCACACAAATATATATATATATATATATGTATATATATATAGATATATATATAGGCACACTAATATATATATATATATATATATATATATATATATATATATAGAGAGAGAGAGAGAGAGAGAGAGAGAGAAAGAGAGAGTGTGTTCTTCAATTGTCCGGGAGACCTGGGTTCAATCCCAGTTCAAGTCATACCAAAGACTTTAAAAATGGTACTTTATACCTCCTTGCTTAACACTTAGCAATATATGGTACGTATCAAGGGTAAAGTGGAGCAATCCAGGCAAAGGAGTAGCAACCTCCCCTACACCTCGGTGTAGTTGCAATTGAAAAAGGAGCCTTCTGGTCGAACAAAATATATATTATATAAAGGGAGCCTTCTGGTTGAACTCGACTACGGTCGCCAACTTTATTTATTGATCTATATTATATTATGGGACAGTACAAAGCTTTGTAAAATCAAACACACGCACACAACCACGCTCACACACGCACATACACATAGTCCTACTTTCACTCAGGTGCACAACTACACTTACACACACACACACACACACACATAAAAGGAACACAAAATCACAAACACGTACACACACACACACACACACACATATATATATATATGTGTGTGTGTGTGTGTGTGTGTGTGTGTGTGTGTGTCTTTATCTGTGTATGTCTGTGTGGTTTGCTTTTGGTTATTTATTTATTTGATTGTGTGCGTTTATGTGTATGTGTGTGTATGTATGAGTGTGTTTTCATGTGTGTGTGTATATGTGTGAGTTTTTATGTGTGTGTGTGTATTTACGTAACTCCTTTTAACCGGGATAGAATGCAAAATTTCAACTTTTGAATACAGCTTGTTTAAATTCACAGTGGGCTTCATCTTATACCGACTTTGGAGCCAGTGTTAAAGAGCACAGCCTGGCCAACTATTTATTCATAGCGAGTAGCCAACTGATTATTACATACATTTCTCTGTTGCAATGGTACGAAATGAAAAGCAATTTTCGGTTTAATTCGCACCTATGCTCTCGTATGGGAGAGTGTGAATTTGTTAGTGTCTGTGTGTGTGTGTTAGTTTGTTTATGCTTCTGTGTATGTCTCACACACACACACATACACACACACACACACAAACACACACATATATATGAAACCATATATATATGTGTTTGTATCTGTGTGTATTGATATGCAGATAATTAGAGATGGACCCCTTCCCATGGTCATTCATGTCTGTGTGGGTCAACCACGAAGAATTTACATAAAACAGGTCTGTGCGGACAGAGGATTTAGTCTGGAAGACCTGCCGGGAGCGATACATGATAGGGACGGATGGAGAGAGAGTGTCAAAGAAATATGTGGGAGCAACGTGACTTGATGATGATAATGTATGGTGTGTAAAGTATGTAGCTACAAATTTGTATATTTATTAGGAAAGTATCTTATCATATGTTTTGAAATTTAATAAGTTACATATGGGTGTGTTCATATATATATATATATATATATATATATATATATATATATATATATAGGCTGGAAGTCTTTATCTAAACATGTTCAGTTAAAGACCAGATGTCTGGGCCAAGATGGGGAAGAAAGTACTCTATACTATCCCAAGCTCTTTGGGCAGAATGGTCATCTTCAGAAATGGTGTTAGGTTTTCTTTTCCTTTATTTTTTCATGATATTTGCTCAGACATAACTTGAAGATTTTGCAAAGGAAATTAATCCATGGTCTCTGACCAAACATGTTTATATATATATATATATATATATATATATATATATATATATATATATATATCATCATCATCATCATCATCATCATCATGTCGCGCTGGTAGCACGGATATCCCTGACCCTCTCTCGCCACTCCTCCCTATCGTTCATCGCCCTAGGTATGTCTTCAGGACAACATCCCGTATCCTCACATAGCTGCTGAATGTATGTTCGTGCTGGTCGTCCTGCTTTTGCACGGCCATGTGTGGGGGTCCATAAGAGTACATCTCTTATGATTTCGTCCCTGCTTCTCCAGCAGTGTCCTATAAAGACACACACACACACACATAGATATATATATAGTGCAATTAGAAGGAAACTCAAACCTGATCAAATAGTCATTATAAATTTATTTCGCCGGAGAATATTATTATACTCTCCATCTCATCAGATGACGTTTTACATGTTAGACTTGAGGTTGCGGTTCCGCTCTGAATGTGAATTTTGTTATATACCTGCAAGGGAATAAGTGATATAAGAATAGCCATACATCGAGCACTCCTAGAGATTTATATGATATTCCTCATAAATTCTATACAAGAATAATTCACATCCACAGTCTTCGGAAGCTAATTGGATATTACTTATATATATATATATATATATATATATATATATATAAATATATATATATATATATATACATATATATATGGGGGGGGCTGTGTGTCAGTGCGGGTGTGTGCGTGTGTGCATCTTTATATACGTGGGCGTATTATTTCTTATTTAGATCACTTATATTCAAAGATAAACACATAAAGACCCACAGATATCATAAACACGGGAAAAAGGTATTTGATCTCCATGTGTCAACACTAAACTGTTAATGGCAAAGTTGTTTTGCTCCATCCTTCTCAAAACGTCTTCTCTCCGTTGAAATTGTCCTAGAATAACGCTAACGAGGTAATTTCGATATTTGCATACTGACACAGAATGTTGGAAGTAAGCGTTTCCTGGGGAATTTCATGCGGTCAACGTTAAGTGTTTCAGTAGGAATTAGAATTTACTATGTTTGCCCTCTCCGAAGTATTGAGACGCTTACGGTTATACTGCGCCTAATCAAGGAGTTTGAATAAAACTTTGACCCAAAGATAGGATTCTATCGGGCGCTACCTCTCTGGGATTGAATGAACCTGGGAGCAATGGCAATGAAGGGGTACTCCGCATTCTCCAAAGCTCCAGCATTACTGGAGCCTCACCATCAGATTGTTTAGTGTCATAACGATGACACTGGTTGGGGGCGATGTCTTACCACTCAGCAGAGATTCAGTTACTGTATTCTACAGTACTTGCCGACTGGGCAAGAGAGAGAGAGAGAGAGAGAGAGAGAGAGAGAGAGAGAGAGAGAGAGAGAGAGAGTCAGAAGCGTTAGAGAAAGATAGAAATGATATATATATATCATGGAACAACTTACCACACACACACACACACACACACACACATATATATATATATATATATATATATATATACATATATATAAGGTCAAGTTTGCTGTTTCAATGTGTATGTTCAAAGTAATCATATCTTTCTGTCGTAATTCATGTGGGTGTTTCTATATAAATAGAAATCTAATTAGAAAACCCAATCATATTTTTTTTTTATCTGCTGCTGCTTTTTGCATGGTAAATAGGAATGAATATTTAATATATTGAGTATTTCATTCAATGTTTTTTTTTACAAAAACTTCTCACGTAAAATTCTTCTTTTAAATAGAAAAAAAAAACAAACAATGCTATTGTCAATTACAATCAAGTTCTCTTTTCGGTATATAGTGTCCACACAAAATGTATCAATGTATATTTTTGTGGCCGGCCGACAATCAATACTTATTTTCACCCTTTGTATCTCTACGCATAAGTATATAATACTCATATTCAAGTATATAAATTATCTATATAATACTTATAATCGTGTGTATAAAGTCTCTATGTAATAGTTATCTTAATGCGTTTAATGTACCTATATAATACTTATGTTCATGTCTATCAAGTATCTAATTTTTCTTTCATCATACAACGTGTGAAAGCACGTGCGATACCCTAGCCTCATCAGCCGCCAACCAGGGTGATAACACAGTTTGCTTTTAATTAAAATTCATTGACTGCAGCTATAAAATACCGAGTCTTTCATATTTAAAACGGAAAACTCACCTGATTAAATTGCTGTTGAAGAGACTTTTTTCTACCTGGAAGGAAAGAAGTTTGAAGCGTGATTCTAATGTTTTTTTGCTGTTTGGTAATTTTATTCAAGATTCATGGCTGGAATTTACTTTGTCATAGTTCGTTATAATATAGATTAAAGTTGTTAGATTGTTTATGATACCAGTTTTGCAGGAGGCATGTCATTGCTATTAGGAGTAATATCTAATGCTAATAATATTGTTAATCTGTAAAGGATTAACTGTGCTGAATGTACGAAAATTCGAGGCACAATCACAATTCATTTTATGTACAGTCAGATGATATTAGAACAGAGTAAAACTAACGACTAAGAACTTCTCATTTTTGATCTTTTGGTTAATTATAAATAAAAACTTATGACTTTTTCAACCTTGCATCGAGTATTGTAAATATTCTAGGGATTAACAATGATTTTAGCGTGGACTCTAAATTATATATAAATTGATAGTGCGTATAAGTAAAGTTGGTGACCGTAGTTTCAATAGCTACAACACAGAGGCGCAAGGGAGGACGCTACACCTTTCCCTGGATTGCTCCACTTTACCCTTGTTACATACCTTATAATGCTGAGTGTAAGGCAAGTAGATATCAAGTACGATTTTAAAAGTCTTTGGTATGATCCAACCTGGGACTGAACCCTGATCTCCCGGACCGGACATTGGTATAGTGGTTAGAGTGTTCATCAATGCCCTGCGAGTCCTGGATTCAATCCCAGGCGGAGTTATACGAAAAATTCAAAAAATGGTACTTGATGCCACTTTGATTAACACTCAGCATTATAAGGTAAGGATCAAGGGTAAAGTGGAACAATCCAGAGAAAAAAGTTGCGCCCCCTACACCTTGGTGTAGTAGCTATCGAAAAGGGAACCTTCGTGTCAGCCCTGATTAAGGTCGCCAACTTTACTCACTTAATTATATATATATATATATATATGTATGATTATATATATTATCATATATATATATATGTGTGTGTGTGTGTGTGTGTGTAAACGGGGTGCGGAAGCAAAATACTGAATGGATTTTAAAACGTTTTTTCTTGTCTGATTAGTTTAGCTTTTGATAAATGTCAATACCAATGGTGTCTTTGCTAATTATTTTGTGTATATATATATATATATATAATAAAAATTCAAATCTCTTTGTGAACCTTCTAATTTTTAAATATATATATTTATAGAATTTAAAATAATAAACAGTGTTCCATCGTCTTTAACAAAACTTGCTTGAATTATTACTTGCTGCCTAGATATATCCTTTTCAATATCTATCTCTCTCTCTATCTATCTATATATATATATATATATATATAACAGGCTTAACTGACCAAGAATATTCTGCACGAAATTCAAGTCGAAGTTTTTCCAGAAAGATCGTTATCAAAATGATCCTACTATCTCCTTCAGACTTTTGTTTCCCTACACTTCGTATATGTGTCCTTACTTCTACAGGTATGGACATTCATGGTCTCTTCGACTGTATTCAACCGTAACCGCTACTATTTGGACTTGTTACTTTTTCCTTTTGATACCAACTTCTTTAGTAAACCTTCTGTACCCAATGGAAAGGCTTTCAGCTTTTAACAATAGCGAGTATGTGACATCCAAGGGAACGACCAAAAACACCCTCATATACAAGAATTTATGTACTCGGCGTTGTGACACATTCCTTTCGTTACCTAATTAAAATCATCTGCAGCATTGTCTACAGAGGCTTTCTGTTGACGTTTCCTTGACGTTTACTTCATATCTCGCATCGATATGCCTTGGCCATTCATCTTAATAGATACTAACGGCATGAGGACATGCGCACTTCACTGTATGTGCAGTAACGTAGTCTTCTCGATGCACAGGTGACCAATGAGACCACATATGAATCGTCAGTTCCAAAGGAACAGCGAATTGTTTTACCGTTGCCAACAGTGTTCGCTATAATCACACTAAATGACCGGGACGACCGGAAGTGATACATCTGAACCTGTTATCATCCTGTCGTCGATTTTGGGGCTTGGGATTAAAAACTAACAAAAAAGTTAAAAACAACGAACAACATCTACCGTTAAAAACAGTGGAACTCTCTTGCTTATTCTTTTTGCATATATTTGTGTAGAGGTTGTAGAAGCATTGTCCATAACATGGCGTAATTTTTTTTTGTTTTGTTCGAGTGGACTTTTTTGAAAGCGAATATTTCTGTCCACTCTCAGCATCTTGAACTTGTGAGCTTTAAAGAAATCTTTACTCGTACACGTTAGATCACTAACTTCATTATTTTTATCATTAAGGGGTTTACGGACTATCATCTTAGAAATTTAAGGAACCAACGCCTATAACCGTTACGCCATGTGTCCAATGTGGACAATTCAGAGTAAAAAAAATCTGAATATGAGCTCAGGTAAAAAATCATAGTAATAGTAATTCTAGTCAAGTAAGAACATTAAGTTTATAAGTCTGAAAAATTTAGCAAGACACATGGCGTAACAGTTATAGGCGCTGGTTCCCAAAGCTTCTAAGGAGACAATCATCTGGAGGTTCAATATTGACTGCAGGCGAGTAACAATACAGGAATACTTAACACTTGTACCCGGTTATGGCAAACGGAATCAGAATAGGCGACCCCCGTGGATTCAATAGAAACACGTAGTTCGAAATTCCGTGAAGATTCCCGAGTTCGACAAACATATGAAGAAGGCTGTAGGACATATTCGCCGAAACGTTGAGGAAATAACAATAACAATAAAGATGAAGACAATAGAACGAAAACCCTTAATAATAAATATCTTTAGGCTTCGTCCCAGAAATTTAGACAACTAATAACTTCTTTGCTAAATGCATATCGACTGACCCTCCGGGTCATTTTTTTTCTTTTTTTTTCAGGGGGTGGGGGCGGGGGTTGCCCGCAGGAATATTCGTCAAGACTGATACCCCAGATTGACTACCGCTATAGATAGCTTGACCGAATTTTTTTTGAGGGGGTGGCCAACTTATATATATATATCATCGGACCGACATGTGCAATCTGTCTGTTGCGTCTGAAGGAAAGGAGTTTCAAATAACACTAAACAAATAAAACTGTATTGCCAGTAACTGGGTCTGTCATCTTGAATAAACAAACTGATCGACACGTAAAAAACGAAAAATATTAATCATAATACAAAATACAACAAAGCTTGGATATATCTATTAAAAAAACGATTAGTCCAGACAAAACATCAAAAACAACTCTTCAAGACATCAAGCCTTTAAAATTTCACGGTATGTTCCTTCTACAATACAATTCAAACTTTTAGGCATCGATAGTGGTAATTTATCAATGTCACACGAATCTTCCTTTTTCTTCTCACTCAGGAGAGTAGGTATCATTTTGGTCACATGAAGCTGCTATTAATATTTTGTTTAATATATATATATATATATATATATATATATATATATATATATATATATATATACGAGGATCATTAAATAAGTTTCCAGACTTTTTTCATATGGGCACTTTTATTCATAGTACACACATTAAACTCTTGTCCTCTACGATGTAATCTCCTCCTGCTGCAATGCACTTGTTGTACCGCTCCAACAACTTATGTAGGGCCCCATGGACGTCCTCTTGTGTGGGCGTGTCAATGATTATCCTCACAGCCTCTTTCATCTCCTCAATTGTCTCATAACAACAATCTCTGAGCTTAGTCACAGGCAAATGTCACTGGGAGCAAGGTCTGGACTATAGGGAGGGTAAGGAACTGTCTTGATGCCCATCTGAGTCAAATAGTCTGTGACAAGGATGGAGTTGTGGACTGGTGTATTGTACTGGTGGAAATGTCACTGACCCGATTTGAAGAGTGCTGGCCTCTTCCCTAGGAATCTTTTCCTGAACTCACTTAAAACATCAACGTAGTAACCCTAACCTTAACCCTAACCCTTTGGCCAATCAACTCTGGTTTATTGACTTTCTTACTCCTTCCACACCTCTCATCATCCTTCGGAGACTCCCTGCCTTCCTTGGATCTCTTATGCCACTCAAAAACTAATGCAGGTTTCATGCAAAATGCTCCAAAAGCAGTCTGAAGCATTCCATACGTTTCTGTGGCATTTTTCCAAGTTCAAAACAATTTTGTTGCATATCGTTCTTCCTCATATCCAGATTGCATTTTTGAAATTCACTAGCAGTGACAATCAGGCTTTGGTAGGGTGTATTCCAATTGCTGCTGTAGCAGTTGATTTGAAGCTGAAATCATAAAAAGTTGGTCAGTCATCTCAATAACATGCTGAATTTTCAAGGGTCTACGACAATTTTAAATACCTGTACAAAAAATTCTGGAAACTATTGAAGGCACCACGTATATATATATATATATATATATATTTGATAATACCTGATAAACAAGTAATACTTTTGATAATATTATCATACTGTTACTAGGACATTTTGGGGTGGGGAGTACTTGTGACGTAGTAGCTGACATGCAGACTGTGACATCGTTGTTTGCAAGTTCGAATTCCAATCGCAGTATTAATTTAACTATCGGATTAATATCATGGAAAAAAGTGTCAACCGCTTATTCTTACCAGCTATAGGTTAAATGGTACCATTAATCTTCTACTAGGATGGCTTTGACATTTACTAACTGACGTTATTAAACAAAGAAACCAAAACCTGATACTCTAATCTGTTCCAGTGATGAATAAAGGAAACAGGAACAAAAAAAAGACAGTCCAGCAATGGTTAAATGGTACCATTAATCTTCTACTAGGATGGCTTTGACATTTACTAACCGACGTTATTAAACAAAGAAAACACACCTGATACTCTAATCTGTTCCAGTGATGAATAAAGGAAACAGGAACAAAAAGAAAGACAGTCCAGCAATGGTTAAATGGTACCATTAATCTTCTACTAGGATGGCTTTGACATTTACTAACCGACGTTATTAAACAAAGAAACCAAAACCTGATACTCTAATCTGTTCCAGTGATGAATAAAGGAAACAGGAACAAAAAAAAAAAAAAAAGACAGTCCAGCAATGGTTGAATCGTACCACTGCTATTCTTCTGCAAAGTTTGTTTTGACATTTAATAACCAATTAAAGTTGATATGCCATTAAATAACGACACAAATCGATATTTTTGACATTGAGAACTATCGTATTTGCTGCAGTAAGTATTTTTGTGTCATTTCTTTCAATTACGTTATAGTATCATTTTCAAACAAGTAATAGTAACTAGTAAAAGAAAAGTTGGTGACCGTTGTCGAGGGGTACCCGAAAGCTCCTTTTTCAATAGCTACTACACTGGCGTGTGGGGAGGGTGCTACTCCTTTCCTTGGATTGCTCCAATTTACCCTTATAATGCTGAGTGTTAAGCAAGGAGGTATCAAGTACTACTTTTTGAGTCTTTGGTATCACTCGACCTGAGATTGAACCCCGGTATCCTGGGCCATTGTTGAATGTCATTATTCAAATAGTAATTATTTAAATGTAATAAAAATATGGATTCTCCTTAAGTGGAGTTGGTATTGCCCGAGTTTCATGAAAGTTGTATTACAACATTTTTATTTTGTAAGGGAGACCCTTGGTGTAATGGCTAAAATGTCCGACTACGATCAGTTTGAACACAATATTACGCTGACTCTGGGACTAATTTTTTGGGGAAATGTATAGACCCCCTTAACCACTCAGCTAGCAGTTAACTAGAATTATTGCTGTTCTAAAAGGATGGCTTTGGCATTAGATAACAAACGAAGTTTGATGTGCCATTAAGCCAAAAACTTAACCAAAATATTATGCATCATCATCATCATCATCATCATGTCATGCCGCCAGCACGGATATCCCTGACTCTTTCTCGCCACTTCTCCCTATCGTTCATCACCTCTGGCAGGTCCACAGGGCAACATCCCGTATCCTCAAATAGCTGTCGTATGTAGGTTCGAGCTTGTCGTCCTGCTTTTGCTCGGCCATGACGGGGTCCATAGGAGTACATCTCTTGTGAGCTCGTCCCTGCTTCTCCAGCAGTGTCCTGCATGTCTAGTTCGTCTAACCTGGATACTTTTCGTGATGGGAAGTAGATGGCCGTACAGTTGGTGCTTTGTAGGATGTTGCCCCCAGGAATTGTTCAAAATTACAGGCAGCATTCTTGTGTAGTTGCCGTCTAGCTTTTTCTCCAGCCGTTTAGTTAGCGTCCATGTAGTGCATCCATATAGGAGTATTGAGACGACCGCTGCTTGGAAGAAACTATGTTTCATTTTATCGGACAGGTCAGAAGAAATTATGTATATTAGAGTACAAAAATCATCTGGCGTATCCTTTCTCAAGTTTCTTTAATAAGGCTGATCCATTTTTTAAATTAGATAATTTTCGTTAGAATTTGCGAAATAAATTCATTATTTTCTCGTAAGTGTGAGTATATATATATATATATATAGAGAGAGAGAGAGAGAGAGAGAAAGAGAGAGGAAGGAAACATCCTGAGATGAGGAAAAATATATCAGCAGATAAATTAATGAAAACTTAAAAATGAACAAACTGAGATCGTCAACAACATCCATCTCTCTCTCTCCCTCTGTATATATATATATATATGTGTGTGTGTGTGTATCTTTAAGAAACAATACCTAAATATATTTAGAGTAACTAAAAAGTAACTCTTTCTTTTATAATTCTCATAATTTTTCTCATAACAACAATTTTTTTAATTTTAAAAGATAAGTATTAAAAGATTAATAGATAAGTATTTTAATATATGGGAGTAAAATTTCAATCAACTTATATATATATATATATATATATATATATATATATATATATATATAAATTACTTTATTGTATTGTGCCCCGTGTGTGTGTGTGTGTGTGTGTGTGTGTTGACGATATTGTTAGATATACATGTATATATATCAAAAGTGTAATTTTCTGAGAGCAATAGGTAAGTTACACTGATAGTGATGTAAATAAAGAAATATTGATACTTGTCTGCTCATATACACTTCTCAAATGTGATTGTTTAGAATGAATATGATTCATGAAAATGCGTTCTATGGTAATTTAAAATTTACTGTTGTTCTCATAGAAATATTTTTAGATTTGAATAACCTTTCATACATATTCACTAGAAATCCAATATCTATCTATCTATCTATCTATCTATCTATTATCTAAACAGTATAGATGGATACCAAGGATACAATAACAGGGAACCTACGTAGATATGAGTATAAAATTAATCAGGAAGATATTTCCGTTAGAATTTAGTGTTGATAAAGAATGTTCCAGCATCAAAACATCAACACACACACACACACACACTCACACATATATATATATATTTTTTTAAATATATATATACGTATATATTCTGATGTGATGTCATTTGGGCTATTATAACTGATAATTTAATCACACTTTCTTTCTCTATGTCACACAAACGCATATATATATATATATATATATATATATATATATATATATATATATATTAGCAAACACTTCAAACCCTATGTCAATGGGTTGGTATATATAAGATATGATCCAATCCACTAATTCCGCAATAGGGAGTAATTACAATCAGGACGAAGAAAATATTCAAAAATCGAATACTAGATTAGATAATTCTGGTAAAGAGCTCAATGTACATAAAATCCACAGAGCAAATAATTTTTATCGAAAAAAAAAAAACAACCAAAACAACAGTCACATTAGCATGATAGATTTATTTCCACCCTGTTAAAAATTAACAGGTTTTTTCAGATCCAAACAAGAAATAAAATAAATGGATGTTGAAGTAACAATAAGTATAAAAAAATTATGACATGTAAAACTACATCCACCCTCTCACCTTACTTCAAATTTAACAGACAAAAATAACAGTTACAATAATACATGTCAAATATTTAAACATTTATAACAAAATTATTCAGACAATCTAATTTTAGTATATGATTTTTTATCATTAAAATAAACTAAAAATCTAAAACTAATGTTAATTATAACCCCCACCCAATTAAAATAATAGAGAAAAGATCACGATATAAATTACATATTCTAATTAATTTACCAATTTAATAAATCAGAGTTAATCATTTTCTGTTTATTTATTCATTTGATTATTTATGATTTTTAAAAAAATAGTCTAAATTTATTTTGAGTAATCAAACAGCTTTATCCGAATATTTTCGGAAGTTGAAAAATAAGAGTTTAACCCAGAAATTCAATGGAGAATATTGAAAATATCTACAACTCTGAGCTTCTGTGAGGGTAGATGTAATTTGTGTCAGGAAGAAAAGATACAAATTATGTTATACCCTGATCTCGTTAACTTATTAAATCAGAGATGTGATTTAATTGCTAGATGTAGGCATGAAAATAAATTTAGACTATTTTTATTACGTATCAGTTTTCTAAGTTCCAGTTATGTTACGGATTTTTCCCCATCTTTACACTGCAAGAGCTGTTGAAGAGCCGGTGTAATTTAGTAAAATACCCTATTTCATATTCTTACCCACCAAAATTTAAAAAAGATATCAAATGATTATTAAATTTTGTGGATCTATTTAATCGTTCTGATCTTTTTGATCATTTTTTTTTCGAATATTTTATGATTATCCTCATAACTTTATCAAAAGACTTTTATTGAGCTTTAAATTTTGGAATTAAATAATTTACCTTTCTATCCTTGTTATCCTTGATGAAATGTTCTAATAAAAAGTTATTTCACATTTAGATTTTGCTTAACATCGTAGGGATCTTTATGGTCACTAATGTAAATATGTTCACCAATATATATATATATATATATATTAGCCAACAGGAGTGGAGGTCGAGTCGAAAGTTCTCTTTACAATAGTTTCTACTCCGAGGTGTAGAGGAGGGCTATATATATACACAGAGAGAGAGAGAGAGAGAGAGAGAGAGAGAGCCCTCCCCTATTCCTTGGTTTAGTAGCTATTGAAAAGGGAGCCTTCAGGTCATCCTCAATTACGGTCGGCAAACTTATATATACATATATATATATATATATAGACACATATGTGCATATATATACATATACGTATATATATGTATATATACACACGCACACAGACACAGACACACACACACACACACACACACATATATAGTCATCCACAGACAGATCTGTTTCGTTCTATCAGAACTCATCAGTGTGGCTAGACATTAGCTTCCCGTAACTGGGATCTAAAACCGGTTGACTCAAACGCCAATCCAAAGCCTCTAATCCTTCAGCCACGAGGAGCCATTAGCTGCGAAGTAAATTTTAAACGGTTATGAATCACAATTACTATTGTTTACATACATCCGTTCAACGGCTACCGAGACCTCAATTCATATATGAAGAGGCTCGCAATAAACGCTAATGGCAACATGATTACTTCTTCGCCAGAGAACTCAACCATAACAGCCTATTAGCATAAACTTGAGAGATTTTCGCTAATGGCCAAGGAGACCGGATTTCAATCCCAAGTTGAGTAATATCAAAGACTTAAAATTGTACTTGATGCTTCCTTGCTTAAACCTCGGCATCATAACGTACGGATCAAGAATAAATGAAACAATCTAAAGTAAAGAGTAGAGCTTTCCGCTACCCCTCGGTGTAGTAACTATTGAAAACGGAGCCTCGGTTCGCTCTCTATTCTGGTCGGCTAACTTATATATATATATATATATATATATATATATATATAAACGTGTGTGTGTGTGTGTGTGTGTGTGCGAATAATAGGCGAAATGAAAACAATTCTAATACCATTGTATGAAGAATCTTACGCAGGCAAGTATACATGAACTGTTTAGTAATTGTTCTGTTCTCATAATAATATTTTTTTATGTGTATGTATCTATTTATATATACGATGGTGGGTTAAACAGGTCTAAGCCTCTTGGCACACTTCTCACCTATAAATGAGCCTCACTTGGACAGAAATTTCCACAGAAATCTAAATTAGTTTTATTTTCTTTTTTTAAAAACGTGTCAGGGAAAATTTTCAGTTATGGCTCTTCTTTCTGGCTGAAGCAAAGAACTTTTTATGAAAACCTTGCGTATGTGTGTGTGCTTTTATCATTGTATTTTCGTCAGTATTAGTATGTGTGAGTATCTTGGCTTATATTTTTTGTTTATATTTTGGGGCTAAATATGTTTGTATAAACATTATAAAATTACGTACGAAAGCGTAGTTTAGGTTGAAGAAAAAAACGTTAACTTATCTTTTCATTCTTATTAAATTGCAAATTAAATACGGAGCAGTCAGTTTTGCTTCGAATCATCATCATCATCATCATCATCATCATCTCATGCTACCAGCACGGATTTCCCTGACTATCTCTTGCGATTCGTTTCAATCATCCATCACTTCTGACAGGTCATCTAGATTACATCCTGTGTCCGTACAGAGCTGCTGTAGACAATTTCTTGTTAGTTGTCCAACTCTTGCACGTCCGTGTGAAGGGGTCTATAGGATAACGTCGCTTATGAATTCGTACTTTAATCTCCAGCTGTGTCCTACGTGTCTTGTTCGTTTTATCCGAATGGTTATCGAGATGGTAAGTAGGTGGCTGCATAATTGTTGTTGCTTCCAGTATTTGTTCCTTATAGCCCGTAGAATTTTTGGGCGATTCCTGTCTAGCTTTTTCTATATACGCTAAGTCAGCTGACTGTATTCCCTTCAAAATGGGGAATAACCTTCAAAAAAGGTGTCCGGGGTATAATAAAGAACTGAATATCGTGTTGAGGCTCCATTTCTAGAGATCTAGGTAGTTTGGAGTACTTTTTCATTAACATTACCCCCAGGTCCACTTTGATCCGGAATGGTTGTATCTTTTATGGTTTGATGAATTGTGGTGGATTCCCCTTGGTATAGCGGCTAATGAGCTGAACTGTGACAGTGTAGAGATTGAGTTCAAACCATAGTTGGGCTATAACGATCACTTTCAGACTCATACGGATTTACCAACTGGAGCCTCACCATAAAATTGTTTAATGTCATATCCAGGACACTCTTTAGAGGAGGGGATGTTTCCTCTCTGCAGAGATGGTGCCGTGTATTCTACAGTCTCATATGAGTAAGCTGAATAGAACTGCAGTAGATTACTAGTTTTAGTCGGGAACAGCTTTATCATAAAAAATTCAGAAACCTTTTTAAAATGTCTCCGTTCAGCTTTCACACGGAGTCTCACTCTTTTGTGGAATTTCTCATCGAATTGTTGCTGATCATTGTTGGGTATTTTATGTCTACAACAAAATATTCTTGAAACTTCCCACTTGGCTGAATCACGCTGAATGATCAAATTGGGTACGACAAATTGGTTTGTGACCTAAAGGAGCTATATACAGTTGATCTAAAAGTAAAGTTGGCTACCTAATTCAAGGGTGACCCGAAGGTACCCCTTTGAATAGCTACTACACCGAGGTGTAGGGAGGACGCTACTCCATTCCCTGGATTCCTCCACTTTACCCTTGATCCTTACCTTATAGTGTTGGGTGCTAAGCAAGGCGGCATCAAGTACCATTTTTGAGTCTTCGGTATGACTCGACCAGGGATTGAACCCCTGTCTCCTGGACCATTGGCGATCACTCTAACCATTATGCCAACAGTGGTATAATCTGCACGTATTTCACACTCTAATGTTTGTAATTACCCAAACCATCCGCATGAGCAGGATGTGACTCAAGGTCAGTTTTCAATAAGAGTTTAGCAGGTTCGAATTCAGAATTGTCCTTCTCCTAGACTGATTGACATATCAAATTAGACAGTACAGTCTGATCTATTTTTTAACTCATTACTGGAAAGAGAATAGTTAGATTCATGCCTTCTTAAAGGCTATTAGCGTTATGTGAATTGCAAATAGCCTTGTACAGGGTTCGAACTTGGTTCAGCGAATCCTTTTCTTAAAATGATTACCATTATACCATTATTTCCTCTTACAATCCTAATGTATTCCAATGTCCATTGGAACACACCTGGACACACGTGCCCACAGCCACACACATGCACCCCCCCCCATACATACACGTAAATATAAACAGGTATACGAATACACGGCCAAGAATCCAAAACAGTTACCATTTAGGTATTCGGGGAAAGTGTTGGAAAGTTTTCCATACGAATGAAAATAAATGCTCCCGAATTTTCTGGTATGAATAGAAACTAACAATTAATTTAATTGGTGCAATTAAGAATTAGACATTATATTCAACATGTTTAATTCACTTTAATTCTGTGAGTGAGTGCCTTTTTCTTATAAAATTAAATAACTAAATGTTGATTCGCTGCAAATAAACACTAGCCAATAATGAAGTTTCATCAAATTTGATTTTAAGTAGATTTAATGTATTTTGTTTTCTCAGCAAATATAAATGCCTAGACGAAGCCAATTTTCAGTTTATTACATATCTTAAAAGTAAAATTTCAATTTTGATAATTTCAAAATGTCCTTTCAGTAATTCTCTTTGTTACATTTTATCTTTCGTACCACGAAAATCAAGTGGCGGGGTTTCACTTGCATGATAGGCATCACGGCAAAGTCACTTTTACCTCTTGTCTTTCTTAAAGTTTGCGTAGGTACATTAACTACTCGAACTTTGTTACATTTAATTAATTTGTACGATGAATAAAATCTGATTTTAAAATAAGCATTTATTTCAGAATTAATGAATTTAAACGGTTTTTAATCAGTTAGAAATATCACTCTTGAATATCTATGCATTTCTTTATAAGATTATTTATGCCTGTTCAATAAAGCTCAGACGGTTTTAATGCCAAGGACTCTTAAAATGGAGTTTCTACTTCTCCTTTGAAAAGGACTGTTTTCGTAGTAAAAATGTGTTCAGTTGCTTGAAAAATCGGAGGTGGTGAGTTAGAGATCGGGATGAGATGATGGATGTGGAAAGCTCTCACATCTCAAGTCAGTGAGCTTCTGCTGTGTCATCCTAGTGACTCGTGGTCGAGCATTGTCTAAAAGCAAAATTAGCTCTCATCAATTAAACAGTGCCAGTCGTATTTTGCTATATTGAACATGATTTCCATCACTGTGGATGTTTACTACTAGCAAAGAAAACTTCAGCAGTTGTGTTTTTGTTAGATTCAAGAAAGTGGTTATAGACGATGTAAATAGAAGAAAACCAGAGCATTACCGTAATTTTATATTCATTGTTTTGTTTGGTTTTGTAATTTTTTTTAATGGCACATCAATCTTTGTAGGTTATTTAATGCCAAAGCCATTCTCCTAGAAGGACGGTAGTGATATTATTTAACCCATAGCTAGGAGAATAAGGGGGTTCATACCTTTCTCAGGGGTATTTGCCCGAAAGTGAACGTAATAGCGCGACTGGAATACGAACTCGCGTACTACGATTCCGTAGTCCAGCGCTTTAGCCATTACGCTACGACGACACCCCACTTATATTCACGCAATTTTGATTCTAGAAAGTGTTTGGAAGCTTCACCGTGATGGAATCATGGAGCCGATTATCACAATTGTCGTAAAGGATACATTTTTCGTCATACGTCATCATTCAATCACGAAGAGAATCATTGAGTTCTACAGTAACAGCATCAACACATTCCAAAACGTTGACTATTTTTTCTTCTATTCAACTCACGCACAACTCATTTATAGATGGCCCAGTCGGCTTGGGCTGTAGAATACACCGATTGCATCTCTGTAGTGGGATAAGGCCCCGCCCCAACGAATGTCCTAGATGAGATACTAAAAATCTGATAGTATGGCTGTACTCATGCTGTAGCTTGGGTAATGCAGAGAAAACCTCCATTGCCATAGCTGTCAGGTTCACTCTGGCATTCAATGGTAGCACCTTATCATCATCATCATCATCATGTCGCACTGGTAGCATAGATATCCCTGACCCTCTCTCGCCACTCCTCCCTATCGTTCATCGCCCTAGGTAGGTCTTCAGGACAACATCCCGTATCCTCACATAGCTGCTGAATGTATGTTCGTGCTGGTCGTCCTGCATTTGCACGGCCATGTGTGGGGGTCCATAAGAGTACATCTCTTATGAGTTCGTCTCTGCTTCTCCAGCAGTGTCCTGCATGTCTGGTTCGTCTAACTTGAATAGTTTTCGTGATAGGGGGCAGGTGGCCGTACAGTTGGTGTCTTGTGGGGTGTTGCCGCCAGGACTTGTTTAAGATTGCACGTAGCATTCTTGAGTAATTGCCGTCTAGCTTCTACTCCAGCCGTTTTGTTAGCGTCTATGTAGTGCAGCCATATTGATTCTCAACTGAAGTGTTTGAAATCGAACTGTTTGATCATTTAACTGTTTGTAAACAAATGATTAGTATTTAATTGAATTTTTAGTGATACATATTAATACTTGAAATGATTGTGAACAAATGATTAATAGTAAATAGGCGTATTCCTATTAGATAGAAATAAATGAAACTATTTAATTGTATAAAAAATAAGCTCCGGCTGGTTTAAAAGTGTTTTCTACAAAATATGTTAACAAATCTTATATTTGATATATACGTTTAAAAAGGTTTTTGGTTTCAGTTTTGGTTTGGTTTTATGGCATTGTAGGTTATTTAATGGCAAAACCATTTTTATACATATAAACACTTCTACTTCAAGTAATTAAGTTTAGCATGTGTACAGTTTAGTTCTATTTGACCCATAGATAGGACTCTATCAGGTGCTATCACACCTGGGTAAAGTGGACCTGGGGTGATCACAGTAAAGGGGTACTCCGCATTCTCCAAAGCTCCAGCATTACTAGAGCCTCAGCATCTGATTGTTTAATGTAAAATCCTGGACACTCTTCGGGAGAGTCTTATATATCGGCAAAGATACAGACGGTGTATTCTGCAACCCCATCTGACTGTTCCATATAAAAAGGATTTGACATTAAATATCATGCAATGGTTGATATGACATTAATCAAAACCAAACCAAATCATATATATTTAATATATATGTATAAAGAGGATTTAGCAGTAAATAACCTACCATAGTTGATATGCCACAAAACCAAGCTAAATAAAATAATATATATTTAGTATATGTGTATAAAGAGGATTTTGCATTAAATGTCCTACAGTATTTGATATGCCTTAAAACCCAACCAAACTAAATCATATATATTTGATATATATGTATAAAAAGGGTTTGGTATTAAATGACCAGCAATGTTTGGTGTTCCATAAATCCACACCAAACCCAACCATTTATCGAATATCTCCACTTTGCCTATTTTCTAAAGATGGTCCGATATAGTCGAAATGCTGACACATTTCCTGGAAATTTCTTTAACACACTGACATGGGTTTTGTTTAACAATTATTTTCAAATGTAGGTCTTTATTAACTCTTTCTTTCGACGTGATTGTCTCTCAACCACCGTCGTCTAGCAACTTTAGATTAAAAAGATTGGCTTTAGTTTTTAACCAGAACTATTTGAAGAATACGGTCGGGATTTAATTGTAGAGGTGCTTTGGTTTGACCTGACTCAGCCGATTGACCAGATCAGGCCTCTCCGACCGCCTTTTTAGCTCAATCAAGGGGCGAATTATAATGTTGCAAGTTACGTGAATACTTGGCACCCGGGTCATGGATCGCTCCACCAACAGGGTCTCGTCCTCAGGCATTACCAGTAGCCAGTCACCACCAGGAAGTTGTCCCATTGAGGGGGATGTGTGTAACTCTTCTGTTGAAGTAGAGGCCTGCGTATTCCACAGCCACAGCCACAGCCGACAGAGCATCCAAGTAATTGTCTGAAATTTGTTTGTATTGAGAATAATTACTTGAAGCTATAATCGCTAAAATGATTACTTTCACATGTTAGAAAGAACCAGAGTTTTCACTATTTAGTAACCAGACGAGGGTTGACATGCCTGAAAAACTGCAGAAAACAACAAACAAACTATCCCTTGCAGACTACAACATTCATCTTAGTAAACGTTTCGGCCGCAGAGTGTGTTTAGACATAAACTCAAATATTCTCTAGATTTTTTGATCCTTGTCTAGGGATTGAGATCACAAACTCTAATGGTTGCGAGAAAAGTAAAAGAAAAGGATGATACGATATACACACATGGCATGGATAGCAGAATGAACGAAATCTACTCCCGTTATTCAATTTATGTTCTGAATTACTGGAAGATTAACGTGTTAGACAAAATGCACCAGAAGAAATCTTGAGATATATATATATATATATATATATATATATATATATATATATATATATATATATATATATATATATATATATATATATATATATATATCCGTTGAACGGATGTATGTAAACAATAGAAATCGTGATTCATAACCGTTTAAAATTTACTTCTCAGCTAGTATCTCCTCGTGGCTGAATGGTTAGAAGCTTTGGCTTGGCGTTTGAGTCAACCGGGTTTCGATCCTAGTTACGGGAAAATACTGTCTAGCCGCACTGATGAGTTCTGATAGAACGAAACAGATCTGTCTATGGATGACTATATATATAACAATGCCTCGTTTCAAATGTAGACAGAAACCTTTTTTGAGCTTGATCAAAGCTGTATATATTCTGAAAAAAGATTTAAACCATTCAGTAATGTAGTAACATTAAAAGATATAATCAAAATAATATAAAAACAGATTTTATTATATCAAAGAAATGATACCTAGATGACTGCTTCATATTTTGGAAATATTCATAAGGCAATATCAACGATATAAATGGATTACATCACAAACTACACCCAAAGATAAATTTCATCATAGAACACAATTTTAAAGAAATACCATTTTTAGACATTGTAATTAAAAAAAAAAAAAAAAAAATGGATAAATCATTACTTATATTTTCCACAAAGCCCTAAACACCAAATAATACCACTATTTGAAGTGACAGGAACCCAAAATCTACTTAAAATCCAAACTTTACTCCCTAGCACAAAGGATATACACCATAGTCACAAACAAAAACTTTTGACAAGTGCACCTAGAAAAATTACATGTAACCCTCTGTCGGAGAGGATATCTTGTGAAATTGATGAAAAAGGGATTCGAATTAGAACCACAATACCACTAAAAGAACAACTAACACTTAAAAAACATAGTCACGTACACTCCTTTGCCTATGTCTGAACGTTATATAGAAACAACCCCAAACTGCTCACAGAAATATTCCAAAAAAAAAAAAAGCTTAAAAGAAAGATACAATTAATAACTATTCATACCCAACAAAATTAATAACTTTTCGAACACAACAAAATTAATAACTTTTCGAACACAACAAAATTGATAACTTTTCGTACCCAACAAAATTAATAACTTTTTGAACACAACAAAATTAATAACTTTTCGTACTCAACAAAATTAATAACTTTTCATACCCAACAAAATTAATAACTTTTTGAACACAACAAAATTAATAACTTTTCGTACTCAACAAAATTAATAACATTTCATACCCAACAAAATTGATAACTTTTCATACTCAACAAAATTGATAACTTTTCATACACAATAAAATTAATAACTTTCGTATCCAACAAAATTGATAAGTTTCGAACACAATAAAATTAATAACATTTCGTTCCTAACAAATTTAATAACTTTTCGTACTCAATAAAATAATAACTTTTCCTACACGATAAAATTAATAATTTTTCGTACGCAATAGAATTAACTCTTCGTATTCAATAAAATTGATAACTTTTCGAACACAACAAAATTAATATCTTTTCGTACTCAATAAAATTAATAATTTTTCATATCCAACAAAATTGATAACTTTTTGTACCCAACAAAATCAGTAACTTTTCGAAGACAACAAAATTAATAACTTTTCGTACACTACAAAAATAATTAAAAGGAAACGACAACCAAAAAACTTAAAACGCACAATAACTTCATCAATATTTGGAGAACACACAACAAGGCGATTCTCAATATCCAAAAATGTATATGTGGTGAATGTAATATTCTTGTGCGATTCTCGTCCATACAGTAGTATTGATACAGTCACAGAAAAAGTTAGACAGGAACTATAGAAGAATGCCACAAGCTATAATGAACACATTCTGGAACCAACGTCCCAAGAAATAATAGCTATACGGCCACTTATCTCCTATCTCTAAAACCATCCAAGTAAGACGAACAAGTCATGTGTGACACTGCTGAAGAAGCAAGGACGAAATCAAAAGTGATGTTTTCCTTTCGACTCCGTCACAGTAAGAACTAACCTAAAACAGTTCTGTACGGATACAGGATGTAGTCAGGAAGACCAGCCGGGAGCGATGCATAATATGAACAAATCGAAAGGGAGAGAGAGAAAGAGAGAGAGAGAGGAGAGTCTGGGAAATCCGTGATCACTGCGGGACTTGAAAAGGTATGAAATATAAATCAGAGAAAGAAAATCCTATCCTTTGGGAAACCCTATCACAACATATATAATGAATAGCAATTAAAGATGCAATTTAAAAAAAAAATTAGTCTCTATAATCAAATGCACAAATTGCAACTAAATTTACCTAAGACGTATAAATCATCATCATCATCATCATCATCTCGCGCTGGTAGCACGGATATCCCTGACCCTCTCTCGCCACTCCTCCCTATCGTTCATCTCCCTAGGTAGGTCTTCAGGACAACATCCCGTATCCTCACATAGCTGCTGAATGTACGTTCGTGCTGGTCGTCCTGCTTTTGAGCGGCCATGTGTGGGGATCCATAAGAGTACATCTCTTATGAGTTCGTCTCTGCTTCTCCAGCAGTGTCCTGCATGTCTGGTTCGTCTAACTTGAATAGTTTTCGTGATAGGGGGCAGGTGGCCGTACAGTTGGTGTCTTAAAAATTGCACAATTGCGTCCCAGTAAATAAATGTAATAGTAAATAACGAGACAATAGAAAACAAATGAATGTATCAACGGACATTAAAATTATATCAATCTACCAGACCAATGAGTACTCATTACTTTTAATAAAAGAAAAAAAAACCTTCATAGCTTGATTAAAACCATCATTAAACATATCAGCACAGCAGGTGCCCCCCACCACCACACACGCTCACATACCGACGGAAATATATACATCGATTAGATTAAAACCCATCTATATATAGGGATAAATATACTCTCACACACATTAAATCCACTCAATACCTTTGAATATATATATATATATATATATACAAATGTACATACACACAGACATATGTATGTGCTGGAGGGTGGGGAATTGTGTTGATACCCATCTTGGTCAGATAGTCTGTGACAACGATTGAGTTGTGGACTGGTGCATTGTCCTGCTGGAAATGCCACTGACCCGATTTGAAAAGTGCTGGCCTCTTCTGACGGAATCTTTTCCTGAACTCCCTTAAAACGTCAACATAGTAAGCCTAACCCTAACCCTTTGGCCCGTCAACTCTGGTGTATTGACTTCCTTACTCCTGCCACACCTCTCATCATCCCTCACAGTCTCCCTGCCTTCCTTGAATCTCTTATGCCACTCAAAAACTGATGCTCGATTCATGCAAGATGCTCCAAAAGCAGTTTGAAATATTCCATACGTTTCTGAGACATTTTTTCCAAGTTGAAAACAGAATATTATCGCATATCATTCTTCCTCACGTCCAGATTGGATTTTTGAAATTCACCAGCTGTGACTGTCAGAGTTTAGTAGGCTGTATTCCAATTGCTGCTGTTGCTTTTGATTTAAACCTGAAATCATAAAAATGGTCAGTCGTCTCATAAGATGTATAGCAATAATATACTCAATTTTCAAGAGTCTACGACAATTTTAAATGCTTGTACAAAAAAGTCTAGAAACATATTGAATGTAACATGTATATATATATATATATATATATATATATATATATATATATATATATATATATACGTATCAATGGTAAAGTGGACCAATCCAGCTAAAGGAGTAGGTCCCCCCTACGCCTCGGTGTAGTAGCTGCTAAAAAGGGAGCCTTTGGGTCACCCTTGACTAAAGTCGCCAACTTTTATTATTAGCAATAATATAGCATTCAACCTGAGATCGATGCACAAGTGTTAAATCACTAATATTTCCTACTCCCGTCAATAGCATTCACTAACTCATTTTTTCATTATATCAGTACAAACAGCAAACATACCTACGTCCTGGACACAGAAAGTTCTAAATTTAAAACTTTAACGAGGAAAACACAAGAGAAAAAAAAACATACACATATTCAAAACTTTCGACATTATGGACTGAAAGAAACAAAGCTATTAAAAACAAAAGTTTCACTGGATTTAAAAGAGAAAGAAACGTTTTGATTAGACCCTTGAAAAGAACGAATGATGATGGAAAACGACTAGCGGGGGTAAATTTTGGACAGTTTTTGTATAAAATTCCACCAACGCGGAGAAATATTGTTAGATGATGAGATAATCTAGCCAGTGGTTTTTAAGAAAAAGTTCTTAAGAGAAAGACATCTGCCTATATATATATATATATATATATATATATTAGCAGATGTCTTTCTCTTAAGAACTTCATATATATATATATATTTATATATATATATTCTAGAGGGAGTTAACTAAATACTACACATGCACACACTCATGTATATATATATATATATATATATATATATACATGAGTGTGCGCATATGTATTATATATATATATATATATATATATATATATTTACACACACACACACACACACACACACACATATATATATATATATGACTGTGTGCATGTGTAGCATTTAGTTAACTCCCTTTAGAATCTTCGTTGTGCCATTTTTTGCAGAATGTGTTTGGTCGCCATTTTCATCGTTCTTTCTTGGATACATGTTCCGTTCGGCATTTCGTTATCGCTTCCAAATGATCTTTATTTTTACATCTCCTGAAACAGAAGAACAATATAATTCACACTTCATGAATCTGAATGAGAAAATACCGTACTCATGGGGATATGCAATATCAACATTTATTGTGAAGGTTGAAAAATATCTGCGTGACATTTAAGGACTACTGAAAATTATTATTTACTTCTGACTTCAACCACAGGCAAGATGCAACACAAGGTCTTTTTAAGTGAAGTAAAGCCGATTTGAATTTAAAGTCATCTTTCTTGTAAATAGGTTTTCATGCTAACGCTAAAAAATCAGTCTATCTTGCTATTCACCAACAGTTGAAGAGAGAACTGATAGACTCATGCCTTTTTCTAGAGAATTAGTGCATACAGCCTCGTTCAATATTCGAGTTTCGGTTAGGTGTTTTTATACATTGCAGGTGTAAATTTTATTACAAGTTAGACTTTGACTATTCTATGTTTTCAGTTTATTTCAAAATAGGTTGCTTTTGTTTTGTTTTTGTTTTTTGTTTTTTTGGGATATCGTGTTACTTAACTTGTCTTGTTGTTATATAATATATGACATGAATTTTCGATTCGGTCCTAGTGACCCCCTCGTGCTTTGACAAGCTGTCACGTGGAGATTTGTAAACAGGCAGTTCGTCGGGGCAGGCCGGTCGGGCAGTAGTGTAAACAGAAGGAGACCACGTGAGATGAGAACCACGCAGTCAGATTTAGACAGAGTCCAGAGAATCGGGAGTCGAGCCAGGCATATGCAGCCGATCAGAGGCGTCTCAGACGTCTCTGACGATACGGCTTGCAAAAGGGTGCAAGCGTTGGCACCCCCTGGTTCCCGGAAGAAGATATGGGACAAGTAGATGTCCCCTCTCTGAGTATATGTCTCCCCATCTATCTCTTAAACTAACAACAAACTATGTGCCCCTTTCGAGAATAAAATAAGCAATATATTTTTATATATACGTGTTCCTCATTGTTCATAAAGACACAGGTGAGTATACAACATTGTTACTTGACTCTAGAAATTATATCTTGCAAATATTTATCTGTTTTTAAGTAATTAATTATAATGAGCCTTTTAAGTTTCACCTACATAGGAAGCAGTGTCTCATCAACCAAGGCACACATCGACATACGGCTAGCAAAGGCATGGACAGGTAACGATAGGCTATTGGTCATATGGAAATCACACCTGACCGATAAAATAAAGCCCAGTTTCTTCCAAGCAGCGGTTGTGTCGATACTGCTATATGGATGCGCTACATGGACGCTAACTAAACGTATGAAGAAAAAGCTTGACGACAACTACACAAGAATTCTGCGTGCAATATTGAAAATGTCCTGGAGACAGCACTCCACAAAGCAGCAGCTGTACGGTCACCAACCACCCATCACGAAAACAATCAAAATTAGACGAAACAGACATAACACTGCTGGGGAAGTCGGGACGAACTCATAAGTGATTTACTCCTGTGGACCAATTCACATGGACGAGCAAAGGCAAGACGACCAACTCGAACCTACATACAGCAGCTCTGTGCTGATACGTGATGTAGCCCTGAAGCCCTGCCGGAAGCAATGGACGATAGAGAATGTCAAGAATATTTGTGCTGATAGGGTGACATGATGATGATGATGATGATAAAACAATCATCGTTCAAGTTACTATTATCAAAACAAAAATTCTTGGTTTTAAGAATTCCTATCTAATACAAATAATTTTCACATAATCTCATGGTTTCCAGTATTCGTATCTTATATAAATAATTTGTAAGCCTTTATATCATCATCATCATCTCTGTCGCGCCGCCTGCACCGATCTCCCTGAACCTCTCTCACCACTCGTCTCTATCGTCCATTGCTCCCGGGAATCTTCCAGTCTATATCCTGTATCGGCACAGAGTTGTTGTATAAAGGTTCCAGCTGGTTGTCGCGCCTTTGCTCGTCCATGTGAAGGGGTCCACTGGGGTATGTCGCTTATGAGTTTGTTCTTACTTCTCCAGCAGTGTCCCGCTTGTCTGGTTAGTCTAACTTGGATAGTTTTCGTGATGGGTGGTCGGTAGCCATACAGCTGCTGTTTTGTGGAGTGCTGCCTCCAGGACTTGTTTAATACTGCTCTCATCATTCTTATGTAATTGCTATCAAGCTTTTTCTCCATTGGTTTGGTTACATTTCATGTAGTGCATCCATATTGCAGTATCGACACGACCGCTGCTTGGAAAAAACTGCGTTTTATTTTATCGGTCAGGTAAGCCTTCCATATGACCGATAGCCTATTGCTCATGCCTCTGCTAGTCGCGTGTTGAGGAAGGTGAAAAAGTCCTATAGTTTCAGAGACATCTTCACACTAAATGGTGTGGAGATGTCACCTCTTTGATTAAAGCACATGTATTCTGTCTTGTCTGAATTGACATGGAGGCCTACGCTGGCAGAAAATATTCCTATCTAAAACTAATGTTTTTCAAACACATTATTTGACTCGTAGACAGTACTGTAACATTTATTCCCTATGTAGATCAAAGTGAACTACATAGTACTAGCAGCAAAAAGTAACACCCAATCTAGGGACTGTAGAATTGTTGCTAATTTTTAAAAAAAAACAATCAGGAATATGGTTTTGTGTTTTTTTTTTTCAGGCTAGTTCTTTGGGCACGAGAAAATGTATGTTCAACGCTTATTCTTATCCAGAGTAATCCCATACTCCAAAGTTCGCTCTCTCCGATTGCAGGCGTCTAATCAGCTTTTACTGTACGTTTTTATGCCAGTCCTTGTCTCCCATTACTTTTGGCTGTGTTTATGCTCGTTAGGTTTTCAGCAAGAAATTATTTGTTTACTCTTCAAATACTCTACATGTATTATTTGAATCAACGTGTACTTTCAAACTCTGCAGACGATGATATGGGTGTCATTTCATGTCCTTCTGCTGTACTTGATCACATTTTTGGGCGGTGACATTGATTGACTATCTTGTCATGCAAGAAATACAGCAGTCGATTTTCGAATATCCAATGGTTTCCTCTTCAAACGCATCTATTAAACAAACCGATATCTCACTGTAGGTTTTCACTGTTCTAGTTTGTTCATTGTTTTTGGTAATTACTTAAAATCCTTAAGATTCTATTTCCAGATATTCAAACAACTCATTAATCTTCACTCGGCTCCGTTTATTTTGGATCTCTTCATCATGGGTTCCTATGACTCTCTCAAGTCACTAATTCCTATTTGTTATAAACATAGGTACGTCCTATAGACGGCACCCAGTATCCACACAGAGATGATCAATGTAAGTTTTTACAAATCGGCAATCACCTGAGTGTCACTATGTAGGACTCCACTGGAGAACGTTGATTATAAGTTCGTTCTTACTTTTCCAGAAGAGCCTTGGATGTCTTTCTCGCCTTTCTTGGTTAGTTTGTCAGGTGAGAGGTAAATGGTCATGAAGCTACTGTTTTGTAGGGTGCTGCTTCCAGGATTTGTTCAGAAAAGCCTGCAGCATGCTTGGGTAGTTTCCCTCAAGCTTTTCATCTAAACGTCAATATAATCCTTGAGGTTCAACCATAAATTAGTACCGACATGTTTTACCTATCATAACTATGCCCTCTGGTCTGTCAATCAAAGTGTATGGATGGAATATCCGTGGTGTAATGGCTATCATGCTGGACTTTATCCTTGATGTGAGCAAGTTTAAAATCGGGCTCGCAATCAACTTTATTTTTGGACTATTATACTTGAGAAAGATAAGGATCCCCTTTCCCCTAGGTAAGAGAAAGAAAGTCTCACAACGGTCTTAGTGTCCCGTCCCATCCCACCAAATGGATGAGTGTGGAACAAGGCCGTTTTTAATGAGGATCCGTATTCAGTTAATTAAATTATGTTTTTCTTCGAGATGACTTTAACATTAAATAACCTGCAAAGGTTGATATGCTATTGAATAAAGAAACCAAAGCAAACCAAAACAAAGTGTCGGTTGTCCCCTCATCTTCTCGCTGGTGTTCACCGTGGGATCATACATCCAATGCCGATTTCTGCTCAGATCGGTCTGGCTCACCACATATCAACATAATACTTTTATTAACCACAGTTAATATAGAGTCACCCATTAAAACACTGAGAATTATTATCGCTTTTTATATCTGATCATCCCTCACAAACATTGATCCCATCATAAATCAACCGTAGCTACGAAAGAAAATTGGAGGACCAACACAGAATAAAGGTAAGCAGCGAAGGAAGACGATTGCTATCTAGAAATATATAAGTCAAAGAAAAATGGTGAGAGCAGTTGAATGCGTATTAAAGGTATTAAGTGTCTCGTTATATATATAAAAAAAGCCATTATTTATTGGGAAAATTATTGTTATATGGTTATAATTTTTGATGCTGAAGGACATACTCTGTAAGTATTTTATTTTATGTCCTTCAGCATGAAAATTAATACGCATGCGTAATGAGTTTTAATCGAAATGCGCATGTACTCATCAACTTTGCGGTCCTTGATGTGCAAATTTAGATTTTTTTCCGTCGCATATAGATTTATATAGTACAATTAAACCAAATACCAGCTTGTAACTTGGTTAGATTAAAATTGATGCCTTCCCGTCTTTGTTTAAATCGAAGTTTAATTGTATTATATCTCGAAAAATACTTTAAGCTTCTCTTTTTGATGAAGTCAAGGATTCTGATTTCAAGATCAGGAAATGACAGAAACCATTTATTTTAAGCATATATATATATATATATATATATATATATATATATATATATAGACATTTCGAGTTATTTTCAGTTTTGCTATTGTCTGAAAGTACATCACATTTTACGTCACATCTTATCAGTGAAAACAAAGATGGCGTCTCCCGAAATAGAGCTGAAAGACCAAAACAGAGAATAACATATCGTGCCTATGTTTTGTCCCATTCTATTCTATCTTGGTACAAAATTTAGATACACGATAAATAGTGCAGTAAACACAAAACAGACTGAGTTTTTTTTCTTTGTTTTTCTTTTTTTAAAAAAAGGATGACATAAGCAATAATATAAGAGTTTGAAACAAACAAACTAACAAACGGAAGCGAAAGAAAGAGCAAAACAAAACGAAGAGATGTATTAAAAGATAGGCTCGTTGAAAAACTAGTAGATATTAAAAGAAAAAAAAAATTTCCGTAAGCATAATTAAAAACAAACAAAAAACCCCAGGAAAACAAAAAGAGAAAAATAAAGAATAGGAAGAACCAAAAAGGAAAATCAGAGAAATGATGCTGATAATCATTGCAAGGATGCTAGTGGGTTATATATATATATATATATGTGTGTGTGTGTGTGTGTGTAACATTTGTATAAACCCATTATACTATGGTCTTATTTTTTAGTGAAATGTAACACAATCAAAATGAATATAGTTAGGTATTTTTATAGCAAAACTTTATTACAACAAGACAATGTAAACAATGATATTAATATGTTATCATCATCTTGTGGCGCTATCAGCACGGATATCCTTGACCCTCTCTCGCCACCTAACTATCGTGCATAGCTTCCAGTAGGTCCCTAGGGCTACACCCCGTATCCTCACAGAGCTGCTGTACGTAGGTTTGAGCTGGCTGCCCTGATTTTGTACGGCCATGTGAAGGGGTCCATCGGAGTACATCACTGAAAAAGTCGGTTCATTATATAAAATAATTGCATTAATAAATGGAACCTTATTTCTTTATTGAGTACACTGTTTCAGTGATGGAGAGTTTGACAAGAAATAATAGTTAATAATATCAGTTATATGTACATGACCTTCTTTTAGAATTGAGGAAATCATTTTTTACATTTAGAAGGAAATTAATCTTTTTTTAAAATAAATAATTGACATATATATATATCTATATATCTATATGTATATAGTTTTAATGAAATCCTAATTGTTTAAAAAGGAGATGAAATTGGTTAACCAAAAGAGGATGTCGAAAGATAAAGTAAAAAAAAAAGTTAAAAATTATTATTATTTGAAGAAGAAGAAGAAGAAGAAGAAGAAGAAGAAGAAGGTTGTTGGTTGGTTATTTGTGTTTTATAGCATATCAACCTTTGTTGGTTATTTAATGCCAAATCCATTTTTTATGCAAATAGTCAGTTCTATTTCAAACAAATCCATTTAGCATGAGTACACAGTTTAATTGTGAAAAACATTTCTATTTCACGATATTCAGTTTAGTCAAGCAGTTCTACTTTGGCTAATTCAGTTTAGTATAAGTACAGATTTTGTTTACACACAGTTAAATATCAAAACAGTTATATATTAAACAAATCAGTTTATGAAAAGTACAGTTTCAATGTCAAAAACAGTTACATTTCAAACAATTCAGTTGAGTACGCAGTTTAAATGTAAGTATTGTTTAATTGTAAAAAACATTTCTATTTCAAGCTAATCAGTTTAGTCAAACAGTTCTAATTCAAACAATTCATTTTACCATACTTATGCAGTTTAGTTATATTTAACCGATTGGTAGGCTCCTTATCAGCTGCTACCATTCTGGGAAGAGTGGACCTGGGAGCAATGGCAATGAAGGGGTGCTACGCTTTCCTTAAAGCTCCGGAATCACTAGAACCTCACCATCAGATGGTTTAGTGTCCTATCTTGGACACTCATTGGATGAGGGAGTCTTACCTTTCTACAGAGGTGCAGTCGGTGTATTCTACATTCGCAGCCGACTCGTCAAAGAAGAAAAGGATGGTGATAATCTAAGATAAAAGAATCATTATAATAACTATAATATACTGATTAAGGAATATAATACTACAAAACTACCATCAACAAAAGTATTCTAATACTTAATATGACCCAAATTTTAATTAAGTTTTTTTAATAGATTTTAAGTTTATCTTTTTATAGAAACATACAGTTCTTGAATGGAAGACTTGAAATTTGGTGGGGTGTCCCTGTGGTATAATGGTTGAAGCGATGGACTGCGGAATCGTAGTAAGCGAGTTCGAATTCCAGTCGCGCTATTATGTTCACTTTCGGACAAATACCATTAGGAAAGGTATAAACCCCCTTATCCTCCCAGCTATGGGTTAAATAGCACCACTACTGTTCTTCTAGAAGGATGACTTTGGCATTAAATAACCTACAAAGGTTGATAAGCCATTAAACCAAAGAGACCAGACAAGACTTGATGATTGGGTTATATATATATATATATATATATATATATATATATATATATATATCCACACTCATTGTCTTCGGACGCTGAAAGGATATATATATATATATATATATATATATATATATATAGTCAGCGTCCAAAGACAATGAGTGTGGATTATTCCCGTATAGAATATATGAGGAATTTCATATAAATCTATTGGAGTGCTCGATGCATGGCTATTGTTATATATTGCCTATCCAGGTTTATATAATAAAACTAACAATTTTTCTAATATTTTATTGTTTTAACTCCCTTTATTTTTGTCTGAGAATTTAAATTTATATAGGTTTTTCCTTTCTTTTTCCCCCTACTTATATGTAGACTGTAATCCATATTTGCTGTTTTTAACCTCAAATTAAACGCGTGGAGTCATCTGATGATATGGAGAGTATAACGATATTCTTCACCGAAAAAAATTTATAATGACAATATAAACAGGTTTGAGTGTTTTCTAATTGCATTTATATATATATATATATATATATATATATATATATATATATATATATATATATATATATGCCTCATCGCTGATTGCTCATAAGCAAAGGGGTATGATCCCCGCCACAAAATGATCTGATTAAGCTACTAAACTGCGCTTGAGAGTGAGGCTCCATGTTCAGAGATTTGGGGAATGTGGAGTACCCCATCATTGCTATTAATCTAAGGTAGTCTCTATCACGGATTGCTAATATATACTTTTTATGCGGCAAAAAAAAAGCTGCTCAATCATTTAATAAGGATTTTTATTAGTTATTTATACAAGATGGAAATTCTTGATTAATAAAATTACCAATGTCATAGCAATACTTCGAAGCATTTAACCGTGTGTAAACGAATGATTAATATTACGTAGAATTATTGGAATTAGATATCAGAACTTGAAAATATTAACGGTGTACAACTACATGAGCTCTATCAACTAGTTTAAAGATAAAGTTCATATATAATATTAGCTTTCAACTCCTATTTGTAAAAAGAGTATTTGCTAATGAAATAAATCACAAGGGATTGTCATTAAACAATAACTGCTAAACAAAACGAATGAGGTTATATATATATATATATATATATATATATATATATATTGAGAGACATATGGATTGAGAGAGAAAGAGACAGAGAGACAGAAAGGCAGAGAGAGAGACACAGAGAGAGAGAGAGAGAGAGAGAGAGAGAGAGAGATACATAATTTTCATTTTGCTTGTCCTCATATACTAGGTGTTTTGGCTAAACTGTCCTCTAAATTATACAAAAAATTAAAAAAATGCACATTGTCTCTTTTGTAAGTTTTTCCGACGGTCTCCTAGTTTGAATTGCACGATACTGTGGTCATCGCTATCTTCATTTCGTATTTAATGCGGTGCATGGCTTATTTAGTCTATCGGTCACCTGCTCCCCTCAAATAATCATTAACGGATTTGCAATCTGGTAAGTTAGGCAGCCCGATGATAGGGAGTATGTGGTAGGAAAAAATTCCGATGCCCATCACTGGGTTCTCTTGATAGAATGGCATGGCATAGACTCTTTTGCCATACGTTGTCTTTCAATTTCTCGTTCCATGTAAGCTTTAACTTCCTCCACACACTTGATGTAGGACTCTCAGTTAGGGCTGAGGCCACGTGGAAACATGAATGGAAGCATATAATCGCCATCATTAAAAACTACCTCGAACACTATGCTTATTTTCATCACTATCAGTACATATTGTGACGACAAATCAAGCAAACGCTTTTTCAGTGTGTCTCCCCACTAATCCTGGCAGAAATTTTCTCATGTAAGAAAAACCAACGCATGTTCGATTTGTATGGTTGAGTTTGTTGAAAAACCTTTCCACGTTGTACTTACTTTTTTTCTTTCATGCTTTGTGATAAAAATTTGCTCCTTCTCATCTCGTATGAGAAATATCAAATGTCTTTGGCAACTACCTGCCTGATAAGAGACTCAGACACTTCGATGTCTCTTGCTATGGAGTTGATACACTCGATAGGATCATTGCCAATTATGAGCTGGCTCTTAACTACAAATTCGGAAGTTATATTTTCTTCTCAGAACTATCAGAGAAATACTTTTGAGCTACTGTACTTTCGTAATCGTCATTGGAGTCATCCGACTTTTTTCGAATCCTATGCAACCTCCTCAGATTGACACATAAACAAATTGAAATCTTATTGAAGCTTTCAACGAGAAGGCAAAACAGTTTCGCATGCTATTTCTAAAGGAGAGAATTGTCAATGTGTTGTATTCCTTGCAACAATGCCCAACTCACTCTAGTTTCATGCATTATAAACTAAACTTAAAACAAAACGAAGTGCATACGCGAAATGAGTAAGTTAGAATTACGGTATGTGTGTATGCATGGACATGCATATGTGTGATCCTCTCGCCATAACATTAATTTCGCAAAAAGGCATATCATAATCAGGTACTTATTATAAAAACACAATAAAAGTTATATAACTCAGTGAAAAAAGCTGTTCTCAGTTGAACATGCAACTGAGTGATCATTTTTATGGTCTTTGTCAGCATCGAACGTCAAATTCTCGACATAACAGAGATAACTTTCACGCCCATTCTAAATAAAAGAATCAATAACGTCATTGACCTCTGTTAGAATAAGTAAGTTGGCGACAATAGTCGAGGGCGACCAGAAGACTCCCTTTTCAATAGTTACTACACCGAACTGTAGGGGAGGGTGGTACTCCTTTCCCTGAATTGCTCTACTTTACCCTTGATACGTACCTTATATTGCTGAGTGTTAAGCAAGGAGGTATCAAGTACCATTTTTAAAGTCTTTGGTATGACGTGGCCTGGATTGAACCCAGGTCGCTCGGAACATTGGGGAACACTCCACCTACTTGGAAAAAAGGCTCTGTTAGAACACTAAACCAATATATTCACATTAATTCTTAGATTGTATTAAATTTAGCGTAAGTGCCGAAAAAAATGAAGAGAAAGAAGTCGAATGAAAGTAAAAAGCAAACAAAATCAATGAATGTCAACATAAAAATTTTAAATGAAAAAAAAAAAAAACACACGCATATTCACTTAAAACCTCTGCACAAGCAGGATGTTACACTTTTAAGCGGAGTTTTAACAAGTTTAACTTCACAATTGTCCTTCTCCTAAACGGGTTGCCATACCTATAACTGGAGGAAAAATACGGAAGGAAAAATATCGATTCATTACTTCCTCATGTGTATTAGCTCTATTTAAAATGCAAACAGCTTTGTCCAGGATTTAAATTTCGGTCACTGTGGCCATTTCTAACAAAAATAACCATTTCACCTCCAAAATATTTTTTAAAAATTATTGTTTTTAATAGCATATCAACCTTTGTGGGCTATTTGCTGCCAAATCCATGCTTATAGAAGGACAGAACTGGTTCTATTTAACCTATATTTAAGATTCATAACTTTTGGTTTGGTTTGGTTTGTTGGGTTTTATGGCATATCAACCTTTGTAGGTTATTTAACGCCAAATCCATTTTTATGTAAATAATCTGTTCTATTGAAAACAGTTCAGTTTAGCATAAGTACACAGTTTAATTGTCAAAAACATTTCCATTTCAAAGTATTCGAACAGTTATATGTAACAATTCAGTTAAGTGTAAATACAGTTTTAATGTCGAAAAACAAATAATTCAGCTAAGCATAAGCACGCAGTTTAAGTCTAAGTACGGTTCAATTGTCAAAAATGTTTCTATTTCAAGCTATTCAGTTTACTCTAATTCATTTTAGCATAAGTATGCTGTTAGTTCTATTTAACCCATAGATAGGGCCCTATCAGGTGCTACCACTCCGGGCCAGAGTGGACCTGGGAGCGATGGCAATCAAGGGGTACTCCGCATTCCCCAAAGCTCCAGCACTGCTGGAACCTCACGATCAGATTGTTTAGTGTCATATCCAGGACACTCGTTGGGGGGGGGGTCTTACCCCTCTGCAGAGAAGCAGTCGGTGTATTCTACAGCCCCAACCGACTGGGCAATCATAACTTTTCGTAGATCTGAAATAGAACATATCCGCGCAACTGGAGCTCGAACTCGTTTCCTACGATATCGCAGTCTAGCACACCAGCCACTGCACTAGAGGAACGTAAGTCAAGTGTTTGAAGTTATAAACGGTAACACTAAAAACAAGTGTATCGCAAAAATCTATTGAATGCAACTAATATTATTTCTTCTAGTCATCATTTAGATCAACTACTACTATCTATAATCAGGATTAAAAGAAGAAAAATAATTTAGATAAGAGTAGTATGATGTATCAAGAATTATTTCGAGGACTTGATGGAGAACAAGAAAAGCTTGGTAATGATCAGAACGTCTTTAAGCAGAACACATCTACTAACATTTTTTTTCGTACAATCATAAATTTATCTCAACAAACAACACTTTTTAATTTTTTTATTTTCTCACACATCCACCCATTATATTTCTTTTGTCATCCCACCGTGAACAATTATAACATAGCAAATATTCAACAGCGTCATTTTCTAAAACGCTTGCTTAAAAAAAAAAATAAGAAAAAGAAAAATAAAGAGAAAAGAAAAAAAAAGTCGACAGAAATTTGTACAAAATAGAGAAGTTAACCGGTCATAAATTATCCGAAATGATGATGGGAGATAATAATGAGAGACAATAACACTTCAGATGGATTTTGTCGGCCGTTACAGCCACTTCAACGTAAATAAATAAAGAAAAAAAGAGCGAAAGTGTAGCAACAACTGAGACAGAGACAGAGTGAAAGAGACAGAGAGACAGAGAGAAAAAGAAATTCCGAGCTTCCTTACTTATATCTCTTCAGGGATTAGAAAAATGAATCCTACAAAATTTGTAAAAGATTTACAGCCTATTTTATATACAACCATATTTTTCAGTCGTTTTCGCATAAATATAGTATACTGTTCATATATATATATATGAACAGTATACTATATTTAAACGAACTATATATATATATATATATATATATATATATATATATATATATATATATATATATATATATATATATATATATATATAGTTCGTTTTCGTAAATGGTATGTCAGTCTTTGTGGGTTATTTCATGCTAAATTGATTTGTTCAGATGAACAGTGGTGATACTATTAAGCTCAGAGTTAACGTGTGGGGAATAAGGGTGACATAGCGTTCTCAGGAGTATTGGACAGAGAGTGAACCAACAACAGTTCTGAAGTTCAAATTCGCTTACTACGAAGTCGCAGGCAAACACGTTAGCCACTACAACACGAACTTATATATATATATATATATATATATATATATATATATATATATATATATATATATATATATATTATAAGAGTATTGGTTGTCACTAAATCACTTCGTGGTTATGTGTTGAACCAACTGCAATATAATATGGAGAGTGCTCAATAACTAGGATAGAGCTATTATATAATAATAATAATAATAATAATAATAATAATAAGTAAATACATATTAGATATATATATTCAATTCATGGAATATAGACTGCGATCCGGGGTTTCATGGAGTTTTTTGCAAAACAACAATCGTCAGGCAGTTAAGAAAATGGAATGAATCGAAAATGGGAAATAAAAAAAAAATACGAAAAAATACTGACAAAAAACCGTTGAGAATCCATATGAAAGTTTACGTGTGCTTGTAAGAATGTGAGTCTCTGTTGGTGTGTGCTTATCCGTATATGTGTATAGTTACGTATGGATGCGTGTTTTCATGAGGTTAAGCCAGGCGACAAATGCAGCGCGTTGAGTAAACGGACATGAATTCGTGAGTGTATCTTGATATTTCGTAACATTATTTCATTTCTGTACACTTAGGTGACTATAGCTATGGACAAAAAACATCATCACTGCATGTCGTGGAGAATGAATAAGGATTTGATTTGTAAGCGTATTTGAACTGTTGTTTTATGATAAACTTGAATCACAATGAGTATAAGTAAGGGTATATTGTATTGTGATGTAATATGTTGGTGTAATATTTACGGGAGGGAAGTGTATTATTATAATATCAATAATAAATATTATATACTATAGTTCTTTTTGGTGGTGTGTGCGTAATAAAATAATAAAGAGGTCACAATAATTGTTAGTGTGTTGGTATACGATGATGATTATAACTGAGGAGTAAGGTGTTGTCATAGAAAAATTAGGGAAATTAATTAAGGAAATAGATGGTGGGTTTGAGCGGTATGGGTGTTACTTGGGCGGTTGGGATTGTTATTTAATAGTCATATGTTTTGTGTGGATTTTGTGTGGTAAATACACTATTGTAGAAAAGTTTAGCGTGAATTTGGTAGGTAAGCTAAAAGTAGAGCGTTGGTCCTATTCTTAATTCTCGTAAAAAAGTTTAAATTAACAGATAGTAGAGGCGTGTGGATAAGAGTATGGTGGTTAATAGAAAAATATGGTACATATATTGTGTGGCAGGTGTGATGGTGGAAGGAAGAAAATGGTACTCACCGTGCTTCAAGTTTTTTTTTTATATATACTTGAGGTGTTAGGTGTGTCATGTGTATGGATCGAAGTGTGAAAGAAGGGAAATTGTAACAAGCACCATTTCAAACAAGTTAGCACTCCCAAGATCTACGGTCCAATTCGTTATATAAAAGTTTAAACAGTTTTTCATGGCAGAGAATTTGCATGAACGTGGAAGAATAAATCGTCGTTCAGCAAAATATCTGCAGGGATTACAATGTGTAACCGTTGAAGAACGGAAGTAAATCCCATAAAAAATTGTCCTAATCTTCTAAACGATTGAAGAAAAAGTCATGCTATTGACTAATAAATATTGTGAAAATAACAATACAGATGAAGACAACAGTCCGAAAACCCTCGAGGATAAAAATCAAGCTTCGTCTCAGAAATTTAGACAACTAATATCCAGTCGGTACAGACCCGATACAATATATCACTGGAAACAGTTAGAAAAAGTGGAAATAACATTAAAGATGAAGACAATTGACCGAAAACCCTTAATGATATAAATTGTGAAAATTGATCAATTTTTGCTTTTTAATACTGTACGAACAATTTGTTATTTTCCTCTTTCGGTTACTTTTCTTTACCATTTTTACCAACCCCTCCGTTCGGGCAGGATATGACACTAGGTTAATTTTTTAAGCGGAGTTAAACAGGTTTGAATACAGATTTTTCCTTCTCCTAGAGACTAGTTGCCTCACTAAGGCTGAAGAAACCAGTCTGCCCTACTGTTTACCCATAGCTGGAGGAAGAATAATTGGATTCATACCTTTTCCAAGGGTATTAGTGCTATGTGAAAAGCAATCAGTCTCGTCCAGGATTTGAACTTGTCTCGCCGTATCCATTTGCTACGACGATAACCATAACGCCACGATTACATTTCTTTACATAATTTCTAAATTTAACATATTCTTCTCAAAATTGAGATTTAGATTTCTTTTTTGTATTTAGAAACGTTTAAAAATCTGGCATTATACGGGTATCAAATTCTAAGAAATCGTTCAAAATATTTACTAATCATTGGTGTACGAATAATTTCGAAGTTAACTTTATGTACGAATTCGCTTTAGTTTTAAATAGTAAAAGTAAGCAAGTCTCCATTTTCAATAGCTACTACACCGCAGTGTAGGGGAGGGCGCAACGCTTTTCCCTGGATTGCTCCACTTTACCCTTGATACGTACCTTATATTGCTGAGTGTTAAGCAAGGAGATGTCAAGTATCATTTTTAAAGTCTTTGGTATGACGTGACCTGGGATTGAACCCAGCTCTTCCAGACAATTTAGGGCAATATTCTTTATAGCTGAATGTTGCATTACTCGTAACATACCCAAGAATGATGATGAGATTGTCTGCTGGACGGGAAAGGCAAACAACCGTTTATTTTAGGCGGAGATTTGAATTCATGAAATAATGCTTTGATGTTTCTTATTTTCCTCGAGGTCATTCTTGAAGTTACAAGTCACCCGGGGCCCGCAAGTTATGTTATTTCTCTTAGGTTCTTCTATTAGTTTTTGACTATCGGAACCATTTCGACATAAAGTTGTCTCTCTCTAACTCTTCAGAACATTGACCATTAGATTGACTTCCGATCTCTGACTTCTTTTTTTAAAAATTTACAACTCTCTCTCTCTCTCTCTCTCTCTCTCTCTCTCTCTGTCTTTGTCTCTCTTTCAATATATATATATATATATACACACTCACACACACATACACACACACACACACACACACATATATATATATATATATATATATAAAGAGAGAGAGAGAGTCATCCGCAGATAGACTGTTTCGTTGTATCACAACTCTGCAGTGTGGCTAGACACGCGAAATTTTCGAAGCTGGGATCGAAAACCAGCAGACTCACACGCCAACTCAAGATTCTACTACTCAGCCACGAGTACACTAGCGTAAGCGAAGGAATTTTAAATGCTTAGGTATCACATTTGTTTTGTTTACATATATCCGTTTAACGGCTACCGAGAGCTCAATTCATTCGAAGAGGCTTGCCTTACGCGAGAGGCAACCATTACTTCATTCGCTAGAGATCTCAAACCACAGTGGCTAGGTGAGCATATATTGTCATCCACAGACTGCTTCGTTGTATCACAACTCTTTAGTGTGGCTAGACAGTCGAGATTCTCAAAGCTGGGATCGAAACCCGGCTGACACACGCGCCGATATAATAAGCGTAAAATCAAACTGACAATTTCTCGCTATAAGCATAATTTCTTAAACATTGATTTTATTCAACAAAAATTAAATTTACTCAGATGAGACGTGAGACAAAAACGTACCATTTAATGTACACACACACACACACACACACACACACACACACACACACACACACACACACACACACACACACACACACACACACATATATATAAGTGTGTGTGTGTGTGTGTGAACTGCTATTATTAGTTTATCAATCATATTGAAATCTAATCTGTCCAAGAGAATGAAAATGGATCTTTTCTAAGCTGTAACCATATGAATACTACTGTCTGATTGCACTAATTAGACTTTAACAGAACGCTTTGGGTAAAACTTAGATGGCAATTACTCAGGAATGCTATATGCTGCTTTGTATATATCCCTGAAGCAGCAACCTACAAAATAGCAGCTCTACGACTGCTTGCTTCCCATTTTGACAAATATACAAGACTATGAATAGATGTTGGTCACTGATTGGAAAATAAGGATGAACTCCTACACGTAGAAACACAAGAATCGACTGCTCAACAAAGACTTTCAAACAATAGCTCTGTGCATACACTGGATGCAGGCTAGAGGACCTAACAAGTTGGTTGGCTAACATAGACGTTTGACGAGAAAGAGCCGAGAAAACCCGTGCTAACAGCACGTCTTGAAGATGAAGATGATAATGATGATGATCTTGTTTATGTCCTGTGTACATTTTTTCGTTATCTTGCTGGCGTTCCAAAATTTTTAAAGTTTAGTTCTCTGTCTTGTGTGTGACATAAAATTAAGTCCATTTGGAACACCCCTCTTCAAGAGATCTGAGGAATGTTATACACCTCTTCCTGGATGTATCTCCCGAGTTTCCTCTCAACCAAAGTTGTGGTACCTGTTAGCTTCCCTTGTACAGATCAAATGGATCTATTTGAAAATTATTAAAATTGTACTGGTTTGGTTTGTTTTCTGTGTTTAATGGCATATCAACCTTTGTAGATTATTTAATGCCAAAGCCATTCTCCTAGAAGAACAGTAGTGGTACTATTTAACCCATAGCTGGGAGGGAAAGGGGATGCATACCTTTCCCAAGGGTATTTGCCCGAAAGTGAATGTAATAGCGCGACTGGAGTACGAACTCGCTTACTACGATTCCGCAGTCCATCGCTTTAACCATTACACCACGAGAACACCCCCTAAAATGTATTGGTTTGGTTTGGTTTGCTTTCACTTCATTTTGTTTTGTAGCATACCAATCATTGTATGCCAAATCCTGTTTATACATGTATATTAAGTATATGATTTATAAACACATTTTAGATAACATTCTTTGATGAACTTGAATTTTTTACACAGTTAAATGGTTTCAAGTATTGCTACATGACGGTCCCAATTTAACATCAGTCATTTGTTTGCTGACATAGTACATTCTATTTGACCTATTGACAGGACCCTATTAGTTGCTACAAGTTCGGGTCAGAGTGGACCTGGGAGCAATGGCAATATAGAGGTACTCCAAATTCCTCAAATCTCCAAGGCTGGAGTCTTGCCATTAGATAGTTTAATGTCATATCTAGGACACTAGTTGGTGGAGGAGGTCTTATTTCTTTCCACAGATGCGGATGGTGTATTCTACAGCCTCAACTGTCTGGGTTCAGAATTGAATAGAAATGCTTGAAATCATATGACTGATTACGAGCACGTGATTATAGACGAATGAACCAAAAGCTTAAAACAAAAATGAAACATTGAAAATAATTGCTTACATCCAATCATTTCCAAATTATCTAAATGTTGGCATTAATAACCCACAAGAAGTTGATATACAGCTAAAAACAAACTAACTTCCTAACCAAAGCTTAATTTTATGTTTTTTTTTTTAATATTTGGAATTAATCAATTTAAGAATGTTATTGATAGTTGGCAAATTAGAATAAATTTTCCAAAAGTGATATTCTCTAATGTAAGCATAACTTCTTTTTAAAAAAAATCGATGCATTCCGTATATCAGAGTCTTCTACCACTCTTACGAATACATCGGTGCTGTTATGAGGGGGGAAGGGTTAGAGTCGTCAGTCATTCCCCCATGAAATTTTGCTGGAAGGGAGAACCAAATGGAAGACAAAATTTGTCTTATTAAGACACATTTAGTCTTCCGTTTAGTTCTCTTTTCCGGTGAAAAATGCCAGGATTTATATATATATATATATATATATATATATATATATATATATATATATATATATATATATATATTACTGGGTTAAAAGTGAAGTTTGTCGATATATATATATATATATATATATATATATAAGATATCGTAGTCGAGTTGATCGATATATATATATATATATCGACCAACGTTACTTTTAACCCAGTAATAGTAGGTGTGTGCGGACGCGCGTGTGTGTGTGTGTGTGTGTGTGTGTGTGTGTGTGTGTGTGTGTGTGTGTGTGTGCGCGCGTGTGTGTGTTGACGAGATTCCATCTGTTCTTAATGAGGCAGAAATAGGCGCACCTCGGGCAATTGTCTGCCGGATATTTCATGGCAAGCAGAAATGTCAGGCAGGATGGCACTGGGCAGTTAACGAACAGTCAGTTAAGCCATTCTTTGAGTCAGTGCTAAGTTGGAGCAGTATACTTATCCCTATTAAAGAATTCAGGCTCGACTTCTATTACTGTCTCTAAAAGTATCGTTTTACCAACACTGAATAGAGCCCTTAAATTAGTGACGTTCAATGACTCGGAATCGAAACTTCTTTATTGACTGTTCAAATTAACAAGTTCTAAAAAGAAAGAATTACCATCCAACCATAACTAAAAAATGCTTACCTAAATCCTCGATGTAAAAGCTGATAGTGGAATAGAAGACACGTTCGTTTTTCGACAGTTATAATATTGTTTATTCTCTTTGGATAAAAAAAAAACAACTCATATTTAGGTTACATCTCATTTCGATTATGCTTCGATATTATCTGTTGTTACATGATATTAGAAATACATAAATATATATATATATATATATATATATATATATATATATATATATATATATATATGTAAATGAACAAAAGTAATAAGCCAAATAGGAATGCTTAATTTTGCATTGTTCATTTTTTTCTATTATTCTTGGCGTGTTCTATCTTATGACTTTGCTAGGAGAAAATTTTTCTAAAGGAAACTAACAGGGAATAAAGTTTATAAGCTTCTCAATCAGCTTGGGGTGTATAATATACTGACTGGTTCTCTGTAGAGGGGTAAGGCACCTACAATGAGAGTCCTGGATATGACACTAAACAATGTGATGGTGATGTTCCAGTAATGCTGGATCTTTGGGAAATGAGGAATACTCATTCATTGCCATTGCTCCCAGGTCCACTCAGGCCCGGAGTGGTAGCACCTGATAGTTTCCTAAACTGAACTTTTGCTAAACTTAATTGTTTAAAATAGAACTGTTTTGACATTTGACTATTCATAACCAAAAAGCTGTCCTTATACTAAACTGAATTGTTTGAAATTTAATTCGACGTTATATGACCCGAACAGGGTTGACACGCCGTAAAACCGACGAGCCAACAAAGCAACCAACCAACAAACCAACCAAAGTTTTAAAAAAAGTTTATATGCGATAAAAGCTGCTGCTGAAAATGAACTGTTGACATAACATATGCATTGATTGAAAGACAATTATTTTCTGATATCCAAGTGTCTTCAAATGAACCAAGTAAGATCTATGCTTTAGTAGACACTTGGAGATAATTATTAAGTATATGCAGTGTTTGTTTCAAATTAGCCTTGACTGCTTGGTTAGGTGTTTTTATTTAGGTGCTTATGTGTCCCCCCAAGTCTGTCCAACCTATTTGGGAATCGTTTTGTTTCATAATAAATCTAGTTAGGTTCAGAGTTAACAAACTTACTATCTATTTATCTTTGTGTGTGTCTATTATCACTCTGTTTTTTTTATACGATTTTTTTTTAATTCTTTTTTTCTTCTTTTTTTTTCGATGGTGAACATTACTTCTCTGTCAAAATCGTGGCCATTTAATCGAAAAAAGTGCTCTACAAATATTGATTTTTAGTCATTATATATATATATATATATATGTGTGTGTGTGTGTGTGTGTGTGTGTGTGTGTGTGTGTGTGTGTGTATGTGAAATTAAATAATGGAAAATAATCTGACAAGGTGGAGAAAGACTGAAAAACAAAGCAATCGAAAGTGAAGAATTCAATGTGAAAAAAGTCGACGTTGCGACGTTTCAGTTTTATTAATCCTTTTATAAAACTTTTAATAAACCTTAAAATCTTCACTTCAGATTACTTTATTTTTCAATATTTTCTCCACACACACAAACGCACACACATGTATATATATATATATATATATATATATATATGTGTGTGTGTGTTTGTATATATATATATATATATATAAATATATATGGATATTCGTACTAAAAAAGGTTAATTTGTGTACAAAAAAGAGGCTCACGGATGATTTAAACCTTGAATCTGTACTTTTAGATTCCTTGACTAATTTATGCCTTTATTCGAAACCTGATATTCCTAGCAGACGATTAGATTTCAGACGATCTAATTTATTTGGCCGAGAAATATTTGAAGGATCAGAACTCAAAATAATCTAAGAAACTTTTCCTCTCCTAGATTATTATAAATACATGTCTCGGCCAATGAGAATCATCAATGAATTTAGCCACTTTTGATATAATTTGGAGCCTGTCGAAATCTTATAAATAAAGCGTCCAAACAGATTAACGTTTGTGTGCATTTAAAAATCCTGTAATGTTGCTTACTTTTCGCGATTATTTCAATTTGTTATAAATTGACATTTGACAGCCATTAATTGTGGATTTTGTAAACAGGATGTTGCACCTGTGTCTTCGAGTAAACAAGAGACTGCGTAAACATATCACATAAATTGAGGGTGAATGACAAATGTATGGTCAACCAGAAAATATAAAATGCGGAAGTTTTTCGACCCCAGTCAGAGTCAGGAGATCGGTTATTCGAAGAGCAGCCCGCGAGTAGACAGGTTATCTGGAGGGGGCCATGTAGCATTCTGGCTGAGAACTGCCTCTATATCAAACCTCCCGTCAAAGAAACAAGGCCTTGAATATGTGCCTCACAACGTTGTGTCAACCATAGCAGACCTCCATCTCTCCCTCCTATACAAACAATCATCATAACGTTTCGAATAAAAGTGTTTATATTTTTTTAATAAAAAATGATGTTTTTTCCCTTCTGCGGTTATATTACAAATTACGTAAATTTTAGTTATTTTACATCATTCAATTCCTTCTAAATATATTTTATTTTAACATTGCTTAATCATTTCCACACCGAAAATGTATCTTTTTTTTATCGAGTAAGCTGCTTGAGGTGCTTAAACATTTCTTACTATTGATTATTTAGATTTGCAATTTAAGATGATAAAAGATATATACTCCAGGATTAGAATTATTTCCATAAACGTGTTTCGTTGGGGAAATAATTCTAGTCCTGGAGTATATATCTTTTATTATCTTGAATCGACAACTTTTAGGGCGGATTTTATCTTTTTGATAAAAAATATTAAAAGTTAAGATAATAAGTTTCTAACTAAAATACAATATTGTATTACTGAAATGAAAACAATTCTAAATGCCTATAAGTTTTGTTTACACGTGTTGTTTACACCTTTTTCTTTTTCTTATATTAATTTATCTCGTTGGAATCTCTGCCATTCTATCAGGAACTTCTTCAGATTCTTGACTTTAGCTTGGCCTCTATGTCCACTTCTGTTCTTATAAATGGACACAAAGACTTTGCCTGATTTTCGAGTTTTTGGGGGGTTTTTTCTCGCCTAAATTCCCACGTCAACCGCGTGGCTGGAATAAGCGTCTCAGGCGTCCGTTCCTTACGGCACGTGAACTACTCTAATTAATTCGAACTAGCAGACCGTTATCACGAATGAACCAAACTATCAAAGGTCAGCCAGGGGGTCAAGTATTGTCTATCGTATCACTAGTTACTTTCTTTGACTCTTCTTCTAAGGAATTACCAGTTAACTTTTGAATTTATGCATTTTGAATTCTTCACTTACTCTACAAAATTATTACGCAGCCAAAATATTACGCAATAGACACACACACACACACACACACACACACACACACACACACACACACATATATATATATATATATATATATATATAATTTTAGATCAGACATAGTAAATATGATGATCATTAAGAAGATATGGATTATAACACAGATTCGCTATTTATTGTCATCGCTCACGTCTGGTCCTTTGGTCGGAAGCTCTCTCTCTCTCTCTCTCTATATATATATATATATATACATGTGCGTGTGTGAATAAACCTATCATGTAAAAACTTTTTTCGTAAATGAAGAAAGTGTTCAAATACCGTCCGACAGAGAAGGATAAAACCTAGAAAAAAACTTTTTATCTAACCTCTGTTATATCATCTGCATTTCTTAATGTTTCATACTTTAAAAATACATCCATCTGATTAAACACAAGAGTCTTATATGGTAATAATACAGTAATATATATATATATATATATATATATATATATATATGTAGTGACACGCATAAGTATTGGACACATGTTATTTTCTGTTGTAACTCTAGTTTATGTTCGCTATTTTGCCTGATTTTTGGAAAGTAGTATCGCGTAAAGTTGTTTTTGTTGTACGTGGAAAGGAAATTAAAACTCATGGTTGAATTATTTTTTTTTATCAAAAATTACCCTATGTAAAAGTATTGGATACAGGACACTATTTTCAAATTTCCAATCGAAAATTTGTATTTTAAAAGACTTTGAATATTCAAATTTTCGATAGTATTGGAATGTTATCTCTGACCAATCAGAGAAGCACACAAATTTTTACAAGATAGTGTTACTAATCATCTGACTCTTTGATGTGCATTTTGCAATTCAAGGATTAAAAATGGCAAAAACTAAATAATTATCCAGAGATATGCGAGTTAGAATCATTGAACGTCTCAAAGGAGGACAAGGTTACCGAAAAATTAGCAAAGAAATGAATCTAGCACTAGCAGCAGGAAATATCATCAGAAAGTATAAGAAGTATGGCGACAGTACAGCAAACTTTCCAAGAAATGGAAGACCGAGAAAAATAAATGAGCGTACTTCAAGGTGGATCAGCAGAAATGTTCAAATAAACCCCTTCATTAATCGTTCTGAAATTAAAACAGACCTTGAGGGTGCTGGAATTAATGTAAGTAAGGGTACCAGAGAAGAGCTCTATATCGTGCAGGCTTTCATTCAAGATCACCAAGAAAAGTGCCTTTACTGAAAACGAAACACGTCAAAGACTGATAAAAGTTTGTCGAAGACAATGAAAAGAAAGTTATGCAGTTTGGGAAAAGGTAATCTGGTCGGATGAAACGAAAGTTGAACTATTCGGAAGGAACACAGTGACAAGTGTTTGGCGAAAAAATGGCACTGCCTTCAAGAAGCACAATACGATGCCCACGGATTAGTTTGGAGGTGGTTCCATTATGATATGGGGATGCTTTTCATCCAAGGGGAACTGGTGAGTTACAATTTATCCATGGTAGAATGAATGGTAACATGTACAGGGAGATTCTAGAGAAACACCTTCAGAAATCTGTAACTTCTGAAGAACATGGTCGTAATTTCGTGCTTCAATATTACAATGATCCAAAACATACCACAAAACTTACAAAGGAATTGTTTGAATATAATGGTATTAGTACTCTCAATTGACCAAGTCGTCTCCCGACTTGAATCCAATTAAGAATTTGTGAAATACTTTGAAGGTTAGAGTACATTAGCGGAATCTACAAAATATCAAGCTATTATAGGAATTATGCAAGGAAGAATGGGGTAAAGTAACGCTGGATCAGTGTGGAAAGCTTGTGGCCAACTATAGAAAGCGACTGGAAGCAGTGAAACAAAACAGAGGTTACGCAACAAAATATTAAATTGATGTATCCAATACTTTTGCATTGGGTAATTTTGAACTTTGATAAAAAAAGAGGATTCAACTATGAGTTTTAATTTTCCTTCTACATACAACTAAAAGAACTTTGCGCAATATTACTAACCAAATATCAGGCAAAATGGCGGACATAAACTAGAGTTATAACAGAAAATAACTTGTATCCAATACTTATGCGTGTCACTATATATATATATATATATATATATATATATATATATATTACTGTATTATTACTATATAAGACTCCCGTGTTTCATCAGATGGATATATTTTTAAAGTATGAAACTTTAAGTAATGCAGATGATATAACAGAGATTACATAAAAAGTTGTTTTTTTTCTAGGTTTTATCCTTCTCTGTTGGACACTTTCGGCATTTACGAAAAACGTTTTTACATGATAGGTTTATTCACAAACGAGCACACACACACACACACACACACATATATATATATATATATATATATATATATATAGAGAGAGAGAGAGAGAGAGAGAGGAGGAAAGAGAGAAATTCATTATTCATGAGAGTAAAGGCTAATCTTCCTTTCTTAGGTTGCGTGCATTTCAGTCATTTCAATCACGCTTTCTTCTCCTTTTTCTTTATATTCATCTTTCTTTTCATCCATTTTTTTTTCTCTTGTCATATTCATCATCTTTATACAGCTGTTCTCTTAATGTCTTTGCACTCGCTCAGCTTCTATGAATTTCTATATTTTCTTACTTACAAAATTCTTTTCATCCATTTTCTTGGAATTTCGTCTCAATATCTTAATTTGGTACTCTGAACCGTATAAATATGTGTAATAATCCTAAATCATCGACATCTACTCTTTTTCCGAAAGGAATAGTCTAACCTATCGCTACTAAATCTACCGTGGTATAATGGTTATCGTTGTAGGAAATGGACACTGCGACACGAGTTCAAATCCTGGACGAGACTGACTGCATTTCACATCGCACTAATACCCTTGGGAAAGGTATGAATCCAATTATTCTCCCTCCAGCTATGGATAAATAGAAGGGCAGACTGTGTTCTTCAGCCTTGGTGAGGCAACTAGTCAAGGAGAAGGAAAACTCCGAATTCAAACCTATTAAACTCCGCTTAAAAAATTGACCTTGTGTCACATCCTGCCCGAGCGGATGGGTTGGGTAAATAGGGTAAATAGGATCGCTACTAAATCTACGAAGTATTTTTGAATATTGGTTGAATCAACTCATACTTTCTTCGCCGTTAGAAAAGTCATGAATTCGTTCCTAAGATAGTCTAAAAGGTATTGTCACTGGCATAACACGGAAGTTGATGGAAAAAGACATTAGGTTTTATTGATTGATTTTAACGGCATTTTATTTAGTCTAGGGTTATTTTATGCCGAGTTCATTGTACGTTCATAATTAAATTTTTGTGTAGTGGTTTTTAAGAGTTTTTGTTGCTTTTTTTCCACCCTCCAACTGAACACAAATTATTTTTCGACTATTAATGACACCCAGGAATGGGACGCCAACTAATTCCAACACTCTGGGTTAAAGTTGGCTTCGGAGTAATGGCAACGAAGGAATGTATACAAATCCCTCTGATCTCCACAATAAGAATCTCACTTTTGGGGAAGGTATTCCCCCCGCTGCAGAGGGGTAGTTATTGTATTTTAAGTCCCGCTGACTGAGTACTGGACTGAAGTGCTCGTTGTGTTATAGCTATCATCGGAGGATTTATAGAACAATAGTTATCGCTGTAGCAAATGGACACTGTGACATGAATTCAAATCGTGGACGAGACTGATTGTATTTCACATAAGACTAATACCCTTGTGAATAATATGAATCCAATTATACTCCCTCCAGCTGTGGGTAGATAGTAGAAACTAGTCTCGGAAAAGGAAAACTATAAATTTAAACCATTTAAACTCCGTTTAAGAATTGGCCTTGTGTCACATCCTGCACGTTCCAAGTGGTTGGTAAATACATATATTTTTATTAATTATATTATTAAATTCTATAATTGTAAAATCTATAGCATTTTACAATCAGTAGAAAGCATTCTAAATTACCTTGCTTTTCTAAAAATGAACATTTACCCACCCAAATAAAAAGATTGGTCTGCTTTAATTCACACTTGTCAGAATTTTAATTTGTTTTATGTGACATTATTTCCGCTTTATTTATTTTTTTAATACAAGTTGTTTGGAAATTGTTTTGTTGCATTCTGGAAAGACAAAAATATTTCCTTTTGTTTTTTTTCTGTCTCAAGTTCCGATCTTTCCAATTAAAATTGATGATGCAGTTTCGATTTTTTTTGTGAGGGTGAGGATTGCAGATTTTGTTTAAAAGAATCTGCTTATTTTCTTGTCTTTAATTCATTATAGTAATTTATCAAATTTTTTTTGGCCATGATTTTGAAATTTACAGACACGCAGGTTTTTTTTTAAATTTGTTCGAGACTGGGCTGTTTTAACTATGAATAGGTAAATGCTTCCGAAAATGGAATCACATTTATTAAAACTAACAATTACTGGCTTCTGTATTGTTATTTTGTATCAGCCTAAGTCTACGTGTCAGTGGACTCACCTCTAGATTCCTGGTGAATCACTTAGTCACAGCTTCAATTTCCGTAGAAAGTAGGTTGGTTAGTGATTGGTTGGGTTTAAGGGCCTATCAGTCCTTATAGATTATTTAATGCTAAATCCCGTATATATATATATATATATATATATATATATATACATATATATATATATATATATATATATATATATATATATATATATATATATTGCATACTGACGCAACAAATCGTTATCTAAGCAGGTTTGTTTAAAGACCAGCGATTGTTTTATTTTCAAAATCTTCAAGTGGAGACAGTGGGGTCTTATTACTTTTCATATGTCTGGGCCAAGATGATAAAGAATAAGCCCCATACGTCCAAGAACTTTTGGCCGTTTCGCTGGTCATCCTCAGGAGTTGTGTTCGGTCACTTGTTGCTGTGAGGTTTATATATAAATATATCGCGACTCATATATCCACAAGACAACGGCAGGCGTCCTCGTGGTGTAATAGATAAAGCGCTGGACTGCGGAATTGTAATAAGCGAGTTCGAACTCAACTTGCGCAATCTCATTCACTTTCTGATAAATACCCTATGAACCCCCTTATCCTCCCATCAATGGATTAGTTTATACAACTGCTGTTCTGGAAGAATGGCTTTGGTATTAAATAACCTCAAAAGGTTGATATGCCTCTCAACTATGAAACCAAAAGAGCAGACAATCTAAAATTTGCCACGAGCTCATGCATCATCACACACATACATGTTTACAACCACTTATACAATCACCCATAATTATACGCAAATATAATCAACACACAAAAAGAGTTGTACACAATTCTAAGATTCTTTTTATTGTATTTTTCGATTTCTCCAATATCTTTCTTTCTCTGCCAAATGATTGTCGTACTAAGACGGCATTAGTCACGGAAAAGCATCCATGCTATTACATATATATATATATATATATATATATATATATATATATATATATATATATATATATATATATATGATTTGCAAACGCATAGTTTGGTAATAACATTTTCAATCGAGCTGGAACTCATTTGATAGCACAAAGATATTTGTATCACAAAGATTTTTATAGAGTTGAATCGTTTTCATAGCGCCGTTAGTTTTGAATTCCAAGTGTTTTTTCCATTTCCTGTTTCGTGTTCTTGGTGCAATAGTAAAATGCATCCGATTGAGTTCTGTGTGTGAATTTATTCGACCCCTTTACACATAGCTCTAGTCTGTTTCGGACGGGTCGGATCAGTTATGATCCCATTTGTTCTGGCCATGTAAGAAATGATTTTGAACAACATTACTGTTATATATCTTCACATATTGATAATGCAGATGTTTACACTGCCTCTTAAAATGTTGATATTGTTACTAATTATAAAGATTTAACTTGTGGTAAATAATTTGGAAATGCGTCAATACATTGATTCTTAAACCTTTGATATTGCAACTAAATATGAAGTCTTTACCTGTTTAACCTAATTGTAAATTTTATTAATACATTGACTCTTAATATATTCATATTGTTTCTAAGAATTAAGTATTTACCTATTTAAGATAATTGTGAACTTTCTTAAATCCTTGATTCTTAAAACATTAATATTGTGACTAAATATGAAGTGTTTATCTGTTTAAAATAAAAGTTAAATTTATCAACAAATTGACTCTCAAAATATCGATATTGCAACTAAGTATGAAGTGTTGACCTTATTAAAACAATAGGGAACTTCGTTGATACATTGAATCTTAAAACAGTGATATCGCCGTTAAGCATAAAGTATTTACTTATTTAAAATAATTGTAAACTTTTTTAAAACATTAACTCTTAAAACGTTCATATTACGACTAAGTAGCGATTGTTCACTGTTTAACAACATTGTGAACTTAATCAATTCATTGACTTTAAATATTGGTATTGCCAATACGTATGAAGTATTTACCAGTTTAAAATTTGTCCAGTCAGCTGGGGCTGTAGAATACACCGACTGCACCTCTGCAGAGGGATAGTCCCCCGCTCACGAGTGTCCTGATTATGACACTGAACAATCTGATGGTGAGGTTCCAGTGATGCTGGAGCTTTTGGGAATGCGGTGGACCCCTTCATTGCCATCGCTCCTAGGTCTACAGGGCCCTATCTATGGGTTAAATAGAACTATGGGTTAAATATGGGTTTAATAGAACTAAACTGCATACTTATGCTAAACTGAATTGTGTGAATTAGAACTGTTTGACTAAACTCAATAGCTAGAAATAGAACTGCTTTTGACAATTAAACTGCACTTACATTTAAACTGCGTGCTTATACTAAACCGAATTGTTTGAAATGGAACGGTTTTTGACACTGAAACTGTAGTTACACCTACTGAATTGTTATATAGAGAATTGAATAAACTGAATAGTTTTAAATAGAGATGTTTTTAACAATTAAACTGTATACTCATGCTAAACTGAATTGTTTGAAAGAGAACTGATTATT
>OY757905.1:131414221-131454221 GCA_963585895.1 Sepioteuthis lessoniana | reverse complement strand
TGGTAAATAGTAGGGCAGACTGATCTTCAGCCTTGATATGGATACTAGTATAGAAGAAAAAACTTTGAATTCAAACCCTTTAACCTCCGCTTAGAAAAATGACCTTGGATCGCATCCTGCTCTTTCAGATGGGTTGGCCGTGAAGCGAATATATGTAAACAAAGCAAAAGTGATACATATTCGTTAAAATCCCTTCGCTTACCCTGTGTTTTCTTATGGATGCACGGTAGAATTTCTGATTCCGTAAGAGTCAGCCAGCTTCAATCCCAGCTTTGTGCATCCTGCGTGTCTAGCCACACTGATATCTTGGGATACAACGAAACTGTGTGTAGATGATAACATATAAGCTCCCCACCACGGCATCCAGTGTTGAGCCTTCGAGCGAAGGAATTGCCTGTTGCCATTCGCGTAATGCAAAGCTCTTCGAATGAACAAAAGTAATATATATGCATTAAAATCCCTTTGCTTACAATGATATTCTTATTAGCTGTGCGGTAGAGTATTCGCCTGGCGTAAAAAAATTAGAACATGGCGCTTGTCTAGTCACACTGAAAACTTGTGATACAACGACGAAACAGTCACTCTGGGGATAACAATGCGTATATATTTATAGTCATCCATAGACAGACTGTTTCGTTCTATCGGAACTCTTCAGTGTGACGAGACACGCAGGACGCTCGAAGCCGGGATCAAAACCCGTCCAACTTTAGGTTAGACTGAGTTTTAGACCTGTCGGCCACCAAGCGGATCACGTTGGCTTAGGGAATTTTAAGGTATTCTATTTTAGTAGCAGCAGCAGCAGCAGCCTTTGTTTACATTTTTTTAATGCCCTATCGGCTACCAGAGTGCTCAATTCTTTCGAAATATATATATATTCAATTCATGGAATATAGACTGCGACACTGGGTTTCATGGAGTTTTTTTGCAAAACAGCAATCATCAGGCAGTTAAGAAGATGGAATGAATCGAAAATCGGAAAATACGAATACAGACAAAAATAAACGTTGGGATTTCGTTTATGAGTGATTGTAAGTGTGTCAGTGTATGTAGGTGTGTGCGTATGCGTTTATGTATTATTGTTACGAATGGATGCAGGTTTTTATGTGGTTAAGCCAGGCTGCGAAACATATATATATATATATATATATATATAAAGAGAAAAAGGGAGACACGCACATGCAGACACATTCTACGTATCGAAGAACCTGCATCTCCCGTAAAATTGTCACAGTCTATTAATGTTCGTCAGAATCTCCGTCTTCAGCTCTCTTTTTCTCTCTCATATATATTTATTAACACGTACACACACACACACACACGTATATATATATATATATATATATATGTTCGCTTGTATGCGTTTACGAGTTTTGTCCTAAATTTTCCAAACAATTCCAAATAACGTTAATTTATTCATGCAAGTTCTATTCTTACATTGTTTTTCTTTTTGAAAGCTTTTCTCTCCAAATACTTTCTCGAATCCGTTATCAGTTGATAGCATGTTCTCCTCAATTCCATCCACGTTCAGCCAATGTTGACGAAAATCAAAGCCCAAATGGCCTTGAAGACTTATAAAAATACATATTAACGATAATAACTTTTGTGTGAAGGGCGTTAAAAAATAATCGATGCGTTTATCACAAACCATGTTTAAAAGTTAAAATTCTAAATTACAACTCTGCACCACGTATATACTTATTCTAGGTTTTATGGATCAACGCAATCAACAAACAGAAATGGTGAGTGAATACATGAAACTCAAAGTAACGGAAACACTGTCACATTATTATAAAGTTTTAGTTATATATTTTTTTCATCATACCACGTGTGAAAGCACGTGCGATACCCTGCCCTCATCAGCCACCAACCATGGGTGATAACACAGTTTCGATAGCTCAAGGCGGTACTGCTACTCCTGTTGCTACCAAGCAGCTTTTGCCACCGGACAGTGTATTAAGAGAATTATATATATATATACGCCAGATCAATCAAGAGCAGAGACTACATTGGACTTTAATCTTCATTTTTGGTGTGCAGTTTGTGATTTAAAAAAAATGCGTTTACTTTTGGCTGTTGATGTTATTACGCGTTTACAGTAACCATTTCTTACGTAATCACACGGGAATGGTGGTTCCGCATGTATTTCATTCATACTGAAAACTTCTCGCTTTCGACCACATCCTACTTGATGCATATTGCGCCGTGGTCTGAAGACGATTTGAAGCAACTTTCAAACTGCGGCCAGTGATTCATATTTTTAAGGAATTACTGGCACATTATTATGAAGTTTTAGTTATATATATATATATATATATTGTGACGTGGCATTAAAGTATTTATCCCGGGACGGGAGTTTATTTTTCACACGTGTGAAGTCGAGGCAGTCTGGCACTTGATCCCTTGCAAAATAAGTTCCAGTTAAGATTCCTTCTTCGGCAATATGGGGAACTGGCAGATAATGTTGGGGTTAATTTAGGACTAGACTGACCGCCGCTGGCGAGGTGTTTCCATTTTTCACGTTACACATACCCACCAGACCACTTCGTCTTCCTACCCCTAGGTTAATGGAAGATATGGGTCTCTAGGTTGAGATATGATATTACTATTTGTAGTCGGCAATTTCAATTTCCCGTGTAATATTTTTAAAGGCGAATAAGACATTTAGCGAGAATAAATTGAGGCGAAATGAAGCCGAAAAGGAACATGCAAAAGAAGATAACTCGATAGGCAAACAACACAACGAATAAATTTCGACACGAGGGGACATTTAAAATATAACAAGTTTTTAATAACCAAGGTCCAAACAAATATTTATTGGGGTCGGCTACGTTTCCCAGTAAACAGTTACCGGCATAAATGTCTCTTTCTTCCTTTTCTTTTCTTTCTACTTTTTTATCTTTTCTCTCGAACCTTGAAAAGGTAGCAAAGTCCATTCATATGTTTAGAGTTCATGAAATGGATCTTTTCATTCCATTTCTCTTCTTTTCTTAATGAATATAATTTTCGATATGCTTCTTGCTTTAAATTGAGAGAGAGAGCATAAAATTGCAATACTCAGGAAGGGTCGAGGGAGAAAACGGTTTTAAGGTTTGCTTAGCTTCGTCGACGGGTTTCTTCGCAAAGTATCTTCTTTAACGAGCTAGCGGGATTCTATGGAGCTCGGCTTGAAGGCATCTGCTATCTCCAGTCCAAGAGCTCTATTTCTGTTTCTTCACCCGGAGTTTTAGCGACAGTTTCAACACATCTTGTCACGCCAACTGCTGTCCAAAAAACTGCATTCTTCATTCCTATTTCCGCGGGCGAAAAAGGTGCTCCTTCTGGCTTTAGGGGTCTGGTCAACCATTTTGCCTCTTTCTTCTTCCTTACCCTGTCAGGCGATTCGTTCGGGCTACTATCATGACCTCAACATCCCCTTCTCTGTCTGACCTGTTGGTGTTATGGAGTGCAGATAGCTTGACCTACATTCTAATTTCCTCTTTTAACGGTCAAACTTTGAGGCCTGTTAATTCAAACACGGAGGGGTAGGGGAAATGTCTTATTTCTCTCCTCTCAGTTGTAGACCACGTGACAATATATTCTTTTACCAGGTTACTCATGCATTCATCATCGCGTTCATCTCGAGGGCGACATTGTGAAATAAGTGGTGTATGATTTTTTAACGTAATAATTCTATAGGATTTCTAACTTTTTGTACCAATCTTTTTGGACATCGTCCGTAACTTTCTTAATCAAAATGTCTTCGAAGGGAGAAACTTTTATAATTCCAACATTTTCTTTGTAAAATCTCATGAATGAAATTTGAACTACTAAATATTCGAAGATTCGGTCAAGGTAAATCATTATTTATATGAACGTCTACAGCCCTAAACATTTGACTATATGATCGACTTAATAATATTTTGATTTTAAAGCAAGAAAAACTATGCAGAAATATGACAGGTAATGCATTTTTCATAATGCCATAAAAGGTCTACTACAAGTTTTAAGAGCATTTGGGCTATTTAGTAGATGGTAAAATAAATTCTATATTTACAACTATGGAAAAAATATTAATACACTTGCTGAAGAAGCCATAGAGACTTGGATCGCTGACACAGTGAAAAAATGTTTAAAAAATCACGTCCACTTGTTTCCTTCTATAACACAATATCTTGTTCAGACGATTAACAGAAACGCTTGTCGCCTAAACAATGAGACTCGATTGGCAGAATGACTAATTCAAAGCATCTCACAAGATGTGGTTACGCTGTTGCTTTCCAATCAGTAGCTAATTCAAAATCCTTTTTATTATTGCTATTTCACTTTTTTGAGAAATTTCACACCAGCGTTAGCTGATGGTTTTTCACTGTAGTGTGAGAGACTGCAAGTCTCCTCAAGTTTCAAGGAATCTTCAAAGTACTCTGGCCGATCTCAATAATAGAATATTTTAGATGGTGTCTACTCGTACTCTTATTTCCACGTCTTCCAGTCCCTGTATCAATTCTTTGGTGATTGTACCGAGCTCACCAATAGCAATTTCTATCAACGACACTTTCATATTATTTTCTGTTTTCTTGCAAGGTCTTGGTACATATTTCTCTTTGTAGTTTTCTCGTACTCCTAAGGTATTCTTTTTTTATTTTTTCTTTCATCTCTGCATGTTTGATGGTGTCTACTTCCAATATTTCCAAGTATTTTTTGTTAACTTTTTCCGAGCGTTCCGATTGTTTTTTATTTGGTAGGCCTATTCCTTCCATCATTTGTTGTTTTCCGCTTTTAATTATTAGTATGGCACATTCTTCAATGACAAATTCCATCCCTTTACTTTCACCATAAAACCTCATTGCTTTTATTAGGGGTTCGAATACTTCTTTTTTTCGTAAACAGTTTAATTTTGACCATGTACATTTAGTGGTTGATTTTTTCTTGCGATTTGTGGAGTTTGTATCTGTCTGTACATTTCCTAAGTAAGTGACTGAGTGACATCATTGCTATTACAAATAGTATTAGTATAGCATATCTCCCTGTAATATCCCTCTCTGGATTATCACCTCACTTAAGCTTTTTCCTCCAGCTTTCAGTTCGACTCTGATGTTTTCTATGGAATTTCTGGTAACCTACGACTTTACGAATTCGTAACTATGTATGTCATCATGTACTGGAGTTTTTCAAGTTGGTAATTTCTTGTGGGTTTCTTTGAGTAAATCGACACGTATTTTGCCTTCTGTCCTTCTTTGATCCCTTCTGACTCTATAGCCATATTGCTTATCCATTCGACTTTTCTCTTACATTCTCTTTGTTCCCATATTTTGCTCCAAAATTAATGTTTCCTTTTCATCCGGTTGTTAGTATGTATTTGTGCATTATCTCCCTACTAACTGGCAGAATACTCTTCGTTGTTTTGTGTTGTATACTGGCTTGTACCACGTGACTTCTGGTATCGCAGAAGTATAAAAGACACCGTGTCTCTTAAGCTAGAGAAACGGAAGCGGAAGCAGAAAGAGAAGCAGAGAGACCACTCTGAAAGGACGTCGGCCAGGAGTAAGACAAACTTTATTCGTAACATTAACAGCGCGATGCTTACAATACTAGTCGGACTGTAACACTTGATTAATAAACAATAAACTTTATTACACTGTGTATATTTTCCCTACCTCTGGTTTATTTCCACGTGTTGTATGGCTTATTTGGTACTTATGCATCTATGTTACCGCAAAAAAGCCGAACTTTCCCGAGCGTTTCCGGAAAGAGTCGGAATATGTCGAAACGCCTAGCTAATTAAATTTAAGATAAAATAATTCAATCAATTTATTTACTAAGTTATAAACAAGTGTAAAAATGAATTTATCTCAGCTAAGCGAAAACCTACTATGTGCAGAAATGGTGATCCAATTCTGCAAAGAAAAAAACTTATTGGCAAAATTAAAAGTTGCCAGGCACGGGAGCATCCTTGCCACCTAAAAAAATGAGGAAAAGTCATGCCTGGAGATGCCGTAACACCAAATGCAGGACCTGGATTATTAATAAATTGTTAGGTGAAAGTAAAGAATAGTTACAAAACACCCCCTCCCCATGGTAAGAATGGAATTATAAATTAACACGTTATTTTTTCTGCAGGGTACAATAAGTGCATAGATACGAAAAAAAAAACGATCTAAAAAGACAAAAAAAAAAATGATATACAACCCCCACCCCACATCAAAATAGATAAAATAAAAATTCAAACTATTTTTTCATATTGAAAATTACTATACATTGACTGTTGATTTATTCTTTTTCTCCTGAAAAGGTTGGTAACGTTATCCATTAAAAATTGTCTTTTTCTCTAACTTTTTTTTTTTTTTGTCTTCATGTGTTTTGTCATGTGACTTATTTCATCGTCTGCTTGCTTAAATTTCGTTCCGGAATATTCCGATTCTTTCCGTTATCAGCCCTGAAACGCTCGGGAAAGTTCGTCTTTTTTACAGTAACATAGATGCATAAGTACCGTTTATTTTAATTGTTTGCTTTCTCTTTTTCGTCCCAACATGATCCAGCGTTACCCCTCTGTCTTATCATTTATGCTTGTTATAGATTTCCAATCTGCCTTTCCACTTAAATTTCCTATGCAGGTTTTGAGTTTCTGTTTGTGTTCTTTCGGGGAAAATGGATTTTAACATCGACTAATATATAATTATTACCATTTATTCCATGAGAGTTTTTCTCCTCAGTTTTTGTTGATGGTCTTTCACTGGAGTTTGAGTGACAGAAAGTCTTCTCAAGTCTTCAAGCCTTTCCGTATTCTGGCCGTTCTCAATAATGTAGTAGTTTGGATTGCCTCCACATGTCCTCCCTCCTCCAAGTCCTTCAGTCCCTATAATAATCATTTGCTGACTGTACCAGAAGCACCAATCATGATTCTTATAATTGTCACCTTCATATTCTATAATTTTAAAAAATTCCATATCAAGGTCGAGATACTTATTCTTCTTTTCACAATCCCTCAGTTTTATTCTGTGGTCAGCCGTGACAGAAAAGTCGATAATTTAGCATGTTCTCTTTTTTTGTTGATTATTGGCTTAGTGGGTAGAGTGTTCGCCAATGGTCCGGGAAACATGGGTTCAATCCCAGGTCATGTCATACCAAAGACTCTAAAAATGGTACTTGATATTTCCTTGCTTAACACTCAGCAATATAAGGTACATATCAAGCGTAAAGTGGAGCAATCCAGGGAAAGGAGTAGCGCCCTCCCCTACAACTCAGTGTAGTAGCTATTGAAAAGAGACCCTTCTGGTGTCCCTCGACTAAAGTCACCAACTTTACTTTTACTTATTATAAGATCTGGTCTTCTGGCTGAGATTAGGTGATTCGTTTGTATGTCAAAGTCCCATAGGAGTTTATGTGTGTCAGTCTTTAAGACAGTTGCTGGGTTGTGAATATACCATTTGTTTGTATACTCAAATTTAAATTTCTTGCGCATTTCCCATTGGACCACTTTGCCCACCCAGTTGTGTCTAGTTTTATACTCTTTCTGTGCTAATTTCCTGCATTCACTTATGTGATTAATGATTTCTTATTTATCACCACATAACCTACATTTTTATTTTGCTGTGTCTTATCTATTCTTGCTTTGACACGACTGGTTCTTATGGCGTTGTTTTGCGCTGCTATTTGGAGAGATTCTGTTTCTTTCTTAAAATTTCCTATTTTTAGCCAAATCAAGGTTTTGTCGTGTGAGATGTAGCTTATTAGTTGTTTAAAAAACCGATAGACTTGTTTTTCTTCTCATTTTTGTTTTCTAGTTATTGTCATTCTGTTGGCCTTCGCGTTGTTAGTATCGTTTCTGGTGGCTGTAATCAGTCCTCCTTCGTGCTTTTCTATGTATTCATCGAGTCGTTGTATCGATGCGTCAACGCTGTTTTCAATGCTAGTAAGTCCTCTTCCTCCCTCCTTTCTTGATATATATAGTCTGTCAACGTCATCTCTGAGATTTAATGCCTTATGCATGGTTTTCTTGTTCATTGGTCCATTTGCTTAAGTTCTTCCCTGGTTCACTTCAAAAATGGTCCTGAATATCTAATGATGGGTACAGCTCAGGTATTTATTCCTTTGATAAGGTTTCTGCAACATAGTTTTGACTCGAGCGGCTTTCTGGTTTTCCTGAGATATCCCTTCTTAACTTTTTCTTTCATCTCCACTTATTTGATGGTGTCAGCTTCAAAGATGCCCAAGTATTAATAGATTTCCTTTTTTTCAGAGTGTTGTAAACTTACCTTGATTTGGTAGTCCCATTACATCAGTCAGATGTCGTTTTTCACTTTTCATTACCATCATGACACATTTTCCATGCGAAATTCCACCCCTATGTCCTGACTGTATATTCTCACTGCCTGTATTAGGGTTTCCAATTCTTTTTTTCAAATAGTTTGATGTCGTCCATGTACATTAAGTGATTGATCCTTTCTTGTGATTTACTAAGTTTCTATCCGGTGTTGCCTTTTCTGAGTAAGTGGTTAAGTGGCATCATGGTAATTATGAATATAACGGTGATAGCGCATCTCCTCTTTGGACTTTTGCTTTAACTAAGCTTCTCCGTCCTGCTGTCAATTCCACTTACCACGTTTTCATGGTTTTTTCGATAAAGTTTAGAGATTCATCTGATATTTTTACATTTTGTACACTTAGAGGCGGTTATATACATTTTGAGGTATAAAAGACGTCGTGTTCCTTAAGCACGAGAGTTCTGCAAGATCTCGGTCAGTAATAAGACTAACTTCGGGCGTAACACCCACTGTTCGAGACTTATAATATAATAAACTGTACCACTTCAGTTAATAAATAATTAACTCTTTATTTTACTGTGTATCTCTTTCTTACCACGATACAACCATAGGTCAAACAATCCAGATGATTGAGCACATTCTAAAAGAAATAAAAAATTCTACAAATAGGTAGGGGGAGAATGCACGAAGACATATCAACAACAGGACGCAAAGAAAACAAAACAATTTTGGAGTAAAATGTGGTAACCAACAGAATTAACAGAAAAAGCGAAAGGATAAATAATATGGAAAAGTAATAAGGAAATGAAGAAGGCCCTTAGACAAAAATAGACCGAGATTCACTGAGAGTAACACACCAAAATACCAAATTAGAAAGTAGCAGATCATGATGGGATACATAGATTCTGGTTTAAAACAATACACTTCCATCCACGAAATGAGTAGTCATTTACTAAGCTTTTTATTTAGATGTGGCACCAGGCCGAAGGAATAAAGCACTCAATGAGACTTGAACTCACTCTTGTAGGCTTGCTAGACACGCCTGTTATCCATTACACTACTCGAGATGCCCTCGGAATGAGTATATGCTTAGAAGAAACATAAATACCCGAATGACTAACTTAAGGAATGACAACCTCTTGAAAAAAAAAACGACCACAACAACTATAGACCCATAACGTGCTTACCGATGATGTGGAAAATACAAATTGTACAGATAAAGGAGGAGATCTACTATCTGCTAATAAGTAGCGGACTGTTCTCCCAAAAACAGAAAGGATGCCACAAGCAAACAAGAGGAACAGAAGAGCTACTATACATTGATCAACATTGCTGTATAAGGAAATTGTGTTGGAAAATGGTCAGAAAACTATGAAAAATCTAAGGGACCAGAACGCCATTTAACTTTTCGAAAGGAGACACCATATGAAAGTAAATATCTGACACATAGAGTTCTTCTTTATTTTGGTGAAACAGGTGCTGTCATGCAGAGCAAGTGATGGACGTTTTGCATGAATTCAACAGTGAGAAAACTATCAAGGCTATCCTTGTTGACAACACTAATGCCAACACAGGTTGTGAAGGTGGAATGGTTGAAATTTTAGAAAAAAGTTTTTAAAAAAAAACACAACTTCACACAATTGGTTGCTCTTTGCACTATAATGAACTACCTTTCGGAGCCCTTTTTAAAAATATAGATTGTTGCGCAAAAGGCCCTACAGCATTCAGTTGCCTCTTGGGGAAATTATGCTCAAAGGATTGCCATGATTTACCCCCAAATATCATTTCCCACTATTAGCAGTCCTCTGGATTCAATTTTGAAAATTGATAAAATACATGATCTCAGTTGTGACCAAAGACTCCTGTATTAATACGCAGTAGGTATTTCTAGAGGTAAGGTTGACTCTTGGTCCTTTAAACCAGGCAAGACGGTTAACTTTGGCCATCAGGCTCATGTGTTTATGGACTCGTGGTGCATACCCACAAAGACTCACAACAAAACTCCACTGTTTGATAAATTTTGTCATAAATATTTATGCAACTTGTTGGCTTGAAATTAAAAGAAATAATAAATTCCACTATCAGCAACTTTACATTTTTAATATGATCCAGAGGATTAAGGAGCAGCCTCATGAAATCCAATAGATAGCATTTAGAAATATACAAGGTAATATATTTTGTTTACTACCAAAAAACCTTCTATATTCCATGGTCAAATCTGAGGCAGTTGAAGTAAGAGGAGAAGCTTTAAAAAGAATTTTGGCCATTTGATAAGTAAATATTTATTCATATATCACTGCCTTAATTATTCCAATTTATAGAATAATTTTTAAAGATTTTATCTAATTTCACCATAATTATTAAAGCAGCAAAGATTGGAATTTTTTAATAATTCAATTAATTAATTTTTATATTCTTTCAGGAGTGAGGAGTCAACCAGGAAAAGGTTAAAAAGAATACCAACAATTAATTTTAATGCCACACATTGGACACAATAGATTTAACATTATGTGGCATTTTTGAACCACCAATGAGGGAATATTATTCTGAATCTGAACTTCGAGAATCTTTGTTGAATGGAACCAAGCTTGACTTGTCAGATTTGCCTTCACATTCTCAGGCTGTGAAACGGGCGGTCAAGTTAACAACAGAAGCTTCACAAACTGTACATGGTTCTGAAGCAAGGCATCAACACTTAACAGCCAAAGTTTTGAGTCAGAAATTGAGAATGACATTTTTGTCCAAGGGCTCTTATAGCGAGCAATATGACTCTATATATTAAGCTCTGTTAAGATAGTGGTTCTTTTTCCTTGTCTGTTTGTTGGTTATATTTTCACTTACAACAGAAAAAAACAATTTTTAAGGTATTCAAATATTATTACTTATTTCAAAACATTTAAAGGCAGTTTACAGAAGAAGATACTGAAAATGGGAGGGTTCAATTTGAAGATTAGTCATCATTTCTTTAATTAATATAATTTTTATAAAATAAAAGAACATTCCCTGATTTAAGTTCTAACATTATTTGGTTTTCACACTAATATTCAAGGCAAATCTTGCAAAAACGAGGAATTTTCAGTATGTTTATGTCTACGATCTTTGATACCAAACGCTCAAAAAACTTTGAACTATTTGATTTAATTTTTTGTATGAGTACTTAATAGGTCCTTACACAACTTTCGGTCAGTGAAAGTTTTTAATATTTAAAAAAGATGGAAAAATCAACCAACCCTAATATATATATATATATATATATATATATATATATATATATATATATATATATATATATATATACTCTATCAGTGACATTGACCTCTCTTTATTTGGAAATAAATCAAACAACATTATATATATATATATATATATATATATATATATATATATATATATATATATATTCGTTTATATATATAGTGTGTGTGTGTTTGAGAGAGAGAGAAAGAGAGAGAGAGAGGGGGGTTATATATATATATATATATATATATATATATATATATAGAGAGAGAGAGAGAGAGAGAGAGAGAGGGGTTATATATATATATATATATATATATATATACAGAGAGAGAGAGAGAGAGAGAGAGAGAGAGAGAGAGCGATAGAGAGAGAGAGAGAGAGAACGAGAGAAACCAACATTTCTATGAATGCGACGAGGAAAGATTTATTCTAGAAAAGAAGAAAAAGAAGAAAAAAGGAAAAAGAATTATACATTCCAAAGCAGAAGTTGATATAAAATCTATTATAAAGTAAGATGAGGTCGAAGAAGGAAAAGTGAAGGAAAGAATGCAAAATTGATGAAAGAAGACAGTGCTGAAAGTAAATGCTGGGAGGGAAGTATGCTTCAAAGAAGCTGGCGGGAAGCTGCTCGTGACAAACAAAATGGCCAGCGCAGAAACAAATTCAAGAAAACATCAAAACTTCTGGACTATTTAAAAGAAGAAAAAAATGTAAAGATCGTTTAGGTAATTTCTATCATTAAAAGACCAAAGAACAAAAGAAGTGTTCCATTAACAATAATAAAAGAGTTAGAAACGAAGGTAAGGCAGGAAAAAAATGTAACAAGGTCAAATGTTAGAATTTACACTACAATTGTTTGTTACTTAAAATTCTGAACGTCCCGTCTGATTGGGTGAATCGTCTAATTGTGAAAAGACAAGAAAATGAAATAAAAAAGGAAAAACAACAACAACAACAACAAAATAATCCATCATTTCATATTAGAAGCAGCAACGACATAATGTTTTCTTATTTGTAAGTATTTTATTTATCCTATTTACAAAGTTTTTTTTTTTTTTAAACACGATTTCTTGTCTTATTGTATTTATTCTTTTAATTTTCGTTTCTTTTATTTTTGTAAAAAAAATGTTAACTTTAAAAATAAAGTCGGTAGAATTAAGCACATTGGGCCCAGAATTATTGATATTTTACACTGTGAATACGTAAACATAGAGATAAATAGATTAACAAAAGACAATAAGGAGTTGATAAGAACATGTGTAGCGGTAACATTATTCAGAGAAAACTTGAAAATCATTGAAGCCAAATAGATAATAAAAAGATATAGATAACAACAGAGAAAAATTTGGGGAAAATAAAACTAGAAAGAATAAAAATAAACATAAAAGACAAATATGGAATAAAATAATATAAAAAATAAATTAAGTGATCAGAAAAAAGAGAAAAAGAGGGAAATGTCCGAAAAGTAAGAAAAGAAAAAGGAAAAGTGAAAAGAAAAATGGCAGACAGCAAGGAAGAAGAAGAAGAAGAAGAAGAAGAAGAAGAAGAAGAAGAAGAAGAAGAAGAAGAAGAAGAAGAAGAAGTGAATGTGACGAATTGTAATTGAATTATGATAAGGAATAATTCGGAATTTTTAATAATTTAAAACACAATTAAACGCAAGGGTTAAAAGAAACTGAAAATAAGAATAGATTAAATTCTAAAAATTAAAAGAATAAAAGAAGGTAAAAAAATGATGGACAGATAAGGAAGAAGAAAGATAAAGGGAATGTGACGAATTCGTTTTGAATAAAAATGAAGAATATACTAATTTTTAAACAAAAAAAAAAAAAGAAAAGAAAAATAAAAAGAAAAAACTCTCAAAAGAATAAGTTAAAAAACTAAATATATCCGAGTCTGATGATAAAATAAATCTCCTCTCAAAATAGGAAAATGAAGTGATAAAGAAGTATCACAGGAATAATGATGTATGTCAAAGTTCTGCAGTTGATTTTGTTAAACAAGGTTTATGGAAATGGTGGTTAGATATGCAGAGGTCAATATTTGACAGGAAGCAATGATGATTCTTGATTAAACTTATTGTAGAGTAGCTAGCACCCCTTCAGCAATCTACCAGATTTCCTGGCCTACAGCATTAAATAGCCTACGATTAAGGACTTCAACAGTGGATATTAAGTTGATTTATATTTGGACTGATCTGACTTCGTTTGGCTATACAGCATTTTGATCTTCCTCTATTTCTTGTAAATTATTTTGTTAATTGTTTGTAACTTATTGTACTGTTTTTTGTCTGTATTCTCTAGCACCGGACACTGTAGCTGAATAAATATATTAAACATCCATTCTTCTCTGAGTATCATTCACGTCGACGAAACAACAAAACTACAAATGTAAAATGTGTAAAAAAAGTCACAGGAAAATATGTCTGCAGGATGTGTATATAATATAATTCCGAATTTGGTTTTAATTTCACAGACTCGGAGACGCACATGTGTGAAGATGTCATAATCCAGGAATCCAAGTAGGAATGAGTGGATATTTAGGGTAAATCACACTGACCAGACATTGTATTAAAAAAAACAATATCAAAAGACGGGTCAAAATTTTGCCTTAAAATACTTTATCCTTAAGATTAAGATAGACCTTTATTTCAGGAGACTTCCAAGTGAAATCGATTGTCGGATTAATTCTGTTAGCGAGCCGATTCGTCTCGGTTTATTTCATACCTAGATGTTTGCCATAAAAATACAAAGCAATACATTTAACGTGTAGTTATATTATAACTTTTAAAATATTGAATGAGTTTTACGTGGGACATTTTTTAGCAGGACAATTCTTTTATGCATATTTTTTGTCAGTTTCTTAAATAGTTGAATACAATTGCTTTCCCAATCACTGATTCCCACAGTATATCTTAATTAGAAAACATCTTACTCGCCAACACTTCTTTTATCATTCTCCAAATATTTTTAGTTTGTTCTCTCCTTTGTGTGACAGTAAACTGCATCTGATGGTGAGACTTCTGTTCTGGAACATTGGGAAATGTGGAGTACTCCTTCCTTGCCATAACACACAGGTTTACCCTGACACATTATGGTAGAACCTGATAGGGCCCCATTTATAGATCAAAAATAACAATTTGACTATCTAAAAGTGACTGATGTTAAATTGAATTCTTAAGTTTAGATTTCTTTGTTAAATGGCATATCAACCATCATTGGTTATTTAATGCGAAAGCCATGTTTCTAGAAGAATAGCAGTGATGCCATTTAACCCATAGCTCGGAGGATAAGGGGGTTCATACTTGGTTATTTGTCCGAACGTGAACGTAATAGCGCGACTGAAGTTCGAACTCACTAACAACGATTCAGCAGGCCAGTGTTTTAACCATTACACCACCAGAAAACCCCCTTTAGTGTTACATAACAATACTTGGAACCATTTAACTGTGAAATGTGGAATAGAATTGACAGAGTTTAATAGCAATACCAGAAACTTTTTAACAGTGTGCAAAAATTGAAATATTAGTATAACATCGCGGTTTGGGGAATATCTTACTGTGTGCAAATCAATGAATAGCTATGAGAAGAATTATTAGTGTTAGAAAGCAATACTTGAAACTATTTAACTGTGAGCAAACCATAGGAATACTTAATTGCGAGCAATTAATCTAACCCTAACGTTTTAAGAATAAAGTGACCTACAAACTATTCAATTAGAAATCCTATATAACCATTTAACAATGGGCAAACAAATGACTTATGTTAAATAAGAATGTTGATAGCAATTCTTGAGATCATTCAACTGTATGCAATGCAAACAAATTAGCTCTACATCATTCAAAAATCAAATTACCTTTAAGCTAATGTCTCAAAAATCGTATTTGTGTAAACATGATTTAACATTTAATAACCAGCATGGATTTATATGCCATTAAACCAAATAACATAAACATGGATTCAGTCAAGGGCAGAATTTCATTTGTAATGGGTTTTCTAATAGGTTATTTTTTTTTCTAACTTTTTATATGCAGAAGTGCATTATCACGTTGAAAAATATCTCCTAGATTTACTGAATGAACTACGTGTTAATATACCATGTAGCCATTATGAGTAAATCTACATAAGGGAAGAATGACACTAACAAGTGGTTATATAAAAATATAACTCTCTTTATTCTTCTTGGAGGCAAAATTTCTGTAGTGTAAGAGAGACAGACGCACGGAAGGAAACGAATAGAGACTGCCATATTGACCCATAACTTCTTCTTCTATTGACCATACCACGCTGTGTTATCTTTAAGACCTTACATCTTCTCTTCCGACGAGACGTACTCAACCGGTCTAAACCAGGGGGGGAAATGGAAAATGGCTTTGGCATTAAATAACCTACAAAGGTTGATATGTCATTAAACAAAGAATTGAAACTGATGTTCTACAACAATGTTCAGAATATTTCTTCTTTGGTGATATTTTCAATTTAAAAAGTTAGTGATTGATTAGACCTAGGTACTTGTAGAATAAAATGAAATTCAATAAAAACCAGCGGGGGGGGCTGTTTTGCTCCCTGAGCCCACAGTTCTCTATCTGCCGGTTCGCGTAACAGCTGTAAACTGGCACTGACTCCAACTGACTGAAACCCTCACGTGGCTATCTGCATGTATCATTTCATAACACTCACACATTTCCGTTCAACCATGTGACTACTTCCACTTATTTTCACTAGTGCGACCTGTTTAGAGAATCTCTGATTGATGGCTCGTTCATGGGTCAATATGCAACAAACAGTTGTTTGCTATATTTTCTATTGAATATTTATATATTCTTAAGCATTACCAAACCGAATTAGTTCAACAACTCCAACAGGCCGTTCATCCTCCATTTCCATGTTTTCAGATATTCCGTTAATAACTTTTAAACTGATGTTAGGGGTGTCCTCGTGGTGTAATAGTTAAAGCGATGGACTGTGGAATCGTAGTACTCGAGTTCGAATTCCAGTCGCATTCTTACGTTCACTTTCGGGCAAATACCATTGGGAAAGGTACGAACCCCTTATCCTCCCAGCTATGGGCTAAATGTTCTTCTAGGAAAATGGCTTTGGCATTAAATAACCTACAAAGGTTGATATGTCATTAAACAAAGAATTGAAACTGATGTTCTACAACAATGTTCAGGATATTTCTTCTTTGGTGATATTTTCAAATTAAAACGTAAGTGATTGATTAGACCAAGTTACTTGTTGAATAAAATCGAATTCAATGAAAAATGCCAGATTTCATTAATTAAGATGACATATAAAAAAAAGGTAGCAAAAAGAACTCAGGCACGTTTTTCCCCTTTATGCATGTCTCTTTAACAGACTTTATCATTTCTAATTCTATTTTAAGTTTTATCCAGCCGCTACCCTTTTTTAAAGGAAGGAGCTCGTTATACGTGTAGCCTAGTACCTGCCAAAACTTACAATAGCTACGTTAAATAGATTCCTGCTCAACGTAACGCTTTCTCATTTAGCTCTACACTAGGCCAAGCCAAGTTCGGTAAACATGAATAATAAAGAATCCTAAAATAAAGATTAAAAACAGAAAACACTCTCTAATATATGTGAAATAAAATAAACTGAACAATGATGAATGAAGTGAAAAACTGATAACAAAGATCCGCCATGAATTTTAAAAAGAGTAAACCTATTTTAATTATAGCGTGTGCACATGGACGGGTGGGTGAATGAAAGGCGGTCGAAGAGATTATATTAGGATATTAGGAGGGAAGGTCCTGTGTGCGTGCCAGAACTTAGATGGGTGGGGAGTCAGGTATTAGAGGATCGCACGCATGCACGTAGTGGCCAGTTGCTAATGCCCACCCTCGTCTCGACGTCACCTGACTCAGTTACAAACAAACAATACAAACCACGCCCCAAAACAAACAGGGAAGTAAACGATCACAAAATCAAATGAGAAAAAAAAAAGACAGAAAAAATATAACAGAAAAAAGTGAAAAAAAAACACCCCCAAGACAAAACGGCAATAAAGAAAAAAAAACCCAAAAAAAACTATAAATCTGTGAACAAGAAGTTAGATTAGAGAAAAGATAGTAAAACACTGATTCTAAGATAATACTACTTATTGCAATTCCTTCGGAAGACACCGATAGTGAGTTCAGTCTTAAAAACTTCTAAGTATATATATATATATATATATGAGTAAAAAGTAAAGTTAGTAACCGTAATCGAGGGTGACCATAAGGCCTCTTTTTCAATAGTTACTACACCGAGATGTCGGGAAAGGCGCTACACCTTTCCTTGGATTGCTCCACTATACCCTTGATCGGTGCCTTATAATACAGAGTGTTAGGTAAAGAGGTATGATATTAATTTAATATTAAAATATTATTTAATGCTTAAATGAAGATCTTTTGCCTAACTACACATACACATACACACAGAAATACCCACACATATTTAAATGTATATTATATGTATGATCTTTAAAAGAATTGATTGTAGGTAACTTTATTATTAAACCAGTTAGACCTCATTTGGTTGTTCACATTTAAATGGTTTCAAGCATCGCTATCTTATTCTAATTATTGGGGTTAATATCAATCATTTGTTTTCCCACTGTTATATTGTTTTCAGCAAAGTAAAGGATAAAACATTCCTACTTGACTCATAGATGGTACCCTAACAGCAATTACCATTCCAGTTCTAAATGGACCTGTAATTAACAGCAATGAAGTGGTACTCCATATTTTCCATAGCTTCAGGACTTGAGCCTCACCATCAGATGCAGTTTAGTGTCATATCCCCGACACTCATTAGGGTATCTTAACCATCTACAGAGACTCAATCATCATATTTATACAGCTGCAGCTGACTGGACTGCAGCAGATAACTAACAAGACTAATAGAAAATGTCGATTTAAAAATTAGTCTGCTGGTTAATGATAATACTGTAAGATTTCTGTTACACACTTCCAAATTACTTTGATTTGGTGAGGTTTAGTTTATGTTTTTAACGGCACATCAACATTCATGAGTTATTTAAAGCCCAAATCATCTATATTAAGAACAGTTGTGATACTATTTAATAGCTGGTGAGTATCGAAGTTTATCATATTTACCAACCCCTCCGCCCGGACAGGATATGACACAAGGTCAATTTTTAAGCGGAGTTTAACAGGTTTGAATTCAGAGTTTTCCTTCTCCTTGACTAGTTGCCTTACCAAGGCTGAAGAACCTAGTCTGCCCTACTATTTACCCATAGCTGGAGGGAGAATAATAGGATTCATACCTTTCCCAAGGCTATTGGTGCTATGTGAAATGCAATCATTCTCGTCCAGGATTCGAACTCGTGTCGCCGTGTCCATTTCCTATGACGATAACCATTACACCACCGGCACCTCCTGGGTATCAAGGTTTATACCTTTCCTAAGGTTATTGCGCTAAATCTAAGAAATCCTGTACTTCAGCCACTACGTCACAAAGATTCGCCCACTGACTTACGAGACTGAACGATTGGTTAAAAAATACTGGGCCATTGTCAGATGAGTAGATTATTCGCCAATGGTCCGGTAAACCGAGGTTCAATCACAGGTCGAGTCATACCAAAGTCTCAAAATATGGTACCTGATTCCGCCTTGCTTAACACTCAGCATTATAACGTAAGGATCAAGGGTAAAATAGCACAATCTAGGGAATGGAGTAGCGCCGTCCCCTACACCACGGTGTGGTTCCTATTGAAAAATGTGCCTCCGGGTCACCCTCAACTAAGGTCACCAACTTTACTTAGTTATTATACCAGTTCACATAAATCAGCAGCAATAACTCATCGATGAAAACAATGTCAGCCTACCCATCGGGAAGGCGTAGACTTCTAGTGACAGGTTGCAGACCATATGAACACCTTTAATAAATTCAATTAAAACGAACATAATGGGCACTATTAGAAAGTAAGGATAGACTTATAAGCAACATTCTTTTACAGATTGCTCAGTTGGCTGGGGGAGTAGAATACATCGACTGTAAGACCCACCCAATAAGTGTCCTGGATATGACACTATACAATCAGATGGTGAGGTTCCAGTGATGCTGGAGCTTTGGGCAATGCTGAGCATTCCTTCATTGCCGTTGCTCCCAGGTCCATTCTGGCCCGGAATGCTAGCACCTGATAGGGTCCTATCTATGGGTTAGATTGAACTAAACTGCACAGTTATGCTAAACTGAATTCTTTGAATTATAACAGATTGACTAAACTGAATTGTTTGAAATGGAACTGTTTTTGACATTTAAGCTGTACTTACACTTACCTGAATTGTTTAATATAGAACTGTTTTGACATTTGTGTATAAAAAACATATGTACTTATACTAAACTGAATTGGCTGAATTAGAACTATTTGAATAAACTGAATAGCTTAAAATAGAAATGTGTTTGACAATTAAACAGTGTACTCATGCTAAATTGAATTGTTTGAAAATAGAATTGACTTTTGCATAAAAACGGATTTGGCGTTAAATAACATACAAAGATTGATATACCATAAAACCAAACAACCAACCGACATCTTTTACAGACATGTACTCACAAGCGTGTGCCGAACAGTAAGAATCCATACACATAAACCCTGTAGGAACATTGAATGTAGTCTAGAGGACCTGACAGGAGTGATGAACTATAAAGGGAGAGTCAAAGGACTTCGTGCAATCAGCATAACATGATGATGATGATGATGATGTGCATAAATCTTGCCTACCAAGTCACGTACCATGATATTACAGCATTTTAAAATACAACAGAACATTAACGAAGACTATTTTTGTTGGCAACTAACCTGGAAAATTAAATGTCTATAATTGGTACATCTGGCAGAAAAGGAGATTTGGAAATATCCATGAAAAACCTGCCGCTCTTGAAACCATAAAAAATAATTAATAACAGGATCCCCTTAAAACAATACATACACATCTGACGACACTTAAAGTGCTTAACCAATGCAACTTTTTTTTTATAGCGGACTAGATGATCATGTGATTAATATTTGTGTCTGAAGACTAAGGGTTCATTTCAAGGTACAGGAGAAATAATTCGGTCGGTGATGTAAAAAGAATTCGTAAGAAAAATTTCTGTCAATATTGAAGATTATTTATGCCCTAAATCTTGGAGATGAAGTCGAATTAAAAAAACAACAACTGCAGAACTAAATGATATCAGTCTTGGAAAAATTGTTCTTGCGTATTTGAAACAAAGATTAAAAATCTTCACTAATTAACAACCAGCTACTTTGCTTTATTATTTCAGTATTTGAAAAAACCTTTCCGTAATAAAATCAACTCCAAATATAGCAGACACGTTCTAAAATGCCTTTAACACTTTTCTCGTCACAATCTTCTTCGTACCTCCAATAAAACCATTTTTTTCCAAAAAATACTTTCTCTTTCTCTCTATCTATCTATCTTTTGTTCTCCCACTTACTCTTTATATGAATGTTTTTAGCCCGTTTGCTCCAGCTGCACCATAACGGTACCGAACTGATGTTTGTACAACCACGTGATTGAAAATATTAATGGCCGTATCGCTATATCTTAAGTAGTAGTCGGACTCTGTTATGAGACCCGACGTTGGAAAAGTTGACGAACTGAGGAAACTCTCTCCTAGTTCACTCACACAAAGATCTATTTGTTATTACAATATGTAAGTAGTTACCGATAGAAAGAAAGAATGTATGAAAGTGGAGTCAACCGAGTTAACAAGGCAAAGTGATACAACATGTCATGAGGAGAAATAGGGCAAACATATAACTTGAATTTTCTTCCAGTATTTTCTACTAGTTCAATATGTATGTCTACTAGTTTCGTATTCGCAGGTTTCCGTCCAGTATGTGGCCCCTTTTTGGAGCTCAACTCATAACTGAGGCCCAATATTTTTCATCCGTCTTTACTCCTTCCTGACTGATGTTCAACTGCTTGTCTTTCCCTCATCTCATTTTCTAGCCAACTTTTGAAACCAAGTTTTCTTTTTAGATCCGCTTGCTATCGGAGAGAGGACCATATCCGTTTCCACTGGTACACACCTGCACAGAAGATTTGGGACCTCCGGTTTTTTTTTTTAGTTATTTTTAGTTAACGTAGTCAGTCAATAATGACTGGCTGACCGACAAATGATCTTGGATAAAGTCATTCCGAGATCAGCTGCCCGCTCTCGCAGATTCTATGTTTGCCATTTTTTTCTTTTTTTTTCTTCTCTCTCTACTTCCCAAGTGATTAGCCTCTCGTTCTCTTCATAACTTGGACATATCATATCACGTTACACAATTACGACCGAAAATTTAAAAAATACAGCCTATTACTCAATTCACTTCATCCAGAAGTTAAATCATTCATACAAAAACTTGAACAGATCAAAGACAGAAGAGATAAACATGAAATGTCTGTCCTATCTAACCAAACATTTTTTTTAAAAAGAAAATCCTGACTATATATATATATATATATATATATATAGTCAGGACTTTCTTTTTAATATATATATATATATATATAAGTTCAACTGAGGACCACTTTCATCATATAAGTAAATAGTAAAAATATGACCGTTTATTGTCATCTATACTCCTTTGAGAGTTTTCACAGTAGTGTTAGTTTACGAAATTCCACAGGAGTTTGGGTTGCAGCAAGTCTCTTCAAGTATCCGGGACTCTTCGCAATATTTTAGCCGTTCTTCATAATGCCGTAGTTTGGATGATCTCCACTCGTCCTCTTATTTCCAATTCTTCCAGTCACTTAACCAATCCTTTGGAGATTCATCCAAGCACATCAATTACAATTGGTATCAGCGTCATCTTCGAGTTTCCTGATTTTTTTTTAATCTCTCACGCAAGGTCTAGGAATTTATTGCTCTTTTTGCTTTCTTTTAATTTCACTCTGTGGTCAGCTCGAACGGCAAAATCCACAATTAGGTAGATTCTTTTTTTTCTTTTATTGAGTGCCACTAGTTCTGGTTGTCTGTTTGAGATTAGATGATCTGTTCGTATCTCAAATCCCGGAGAATATTGTGCTTATCATTCTCCAGGACGGATTCTGGGTTGTGTATATACGACGTGTTTGTATGGTCGAATTTCAGTTTCTCGCACATTTACCAATGGATCACCTTCTTCACCTAGTCATGTCTAGTCTTATACGATCTTTGCGTTAATATACAGCATTCGCTTATTATGTGATTGATCAGTTCGTCTCTATCTTCACATACCTTATGTTTGCTAATTTGTTATGTCTAATCTATTTTTTCATTAACTTAAGTGGTCCATATGGAGTAGTTTTGTGCTTTTATTTAGTTTTTTTTCCTTAAGGTTTCTATTTCTTAGCCATGTCCAAATCTTCTGTGAAATTTTGCTTGTTTGTCGGTTGAATATCCATACGGTTATTATACATTCAACATTACTATCATAATAATTATTGTATAATATTGTTTTATAGTTATTGTATAATATTATTTTCTTATTACTATCTAAAATTAATACTATTATTAATATTATTATTTTTTATTTTTATTGATGCGTAGATACGGAAGGTGTATTCTACAGCCCCAGCTGTCTTGGTTGGAAAAGATGAAAGAAGAAAAGACTTATAAAGGAAGGACAAGAACCGAGAAAACACCTTGTAAACGTGGCTTGAGATCCGTCCATTGCATTCCCTACGTTAGGGTAAGACTCCCTCAAAAAATAAACATGACATGAATATTTACTAAACTGTACCTGATGTTAAGGCTCCAGTTTTGAAACTGCACCGAGGGTTGACATCAACTTTCTTACAATTACTCTAATGTCCTTTCCGTTATGGTTTCATCTATGGGCCAATTAATAGTATTAGTTTGGAAAAAGTTAAACTATAAAATTGTGTGTGAATAAACTATCATTATTATCTTTCACACCAGCGTTAGCTGATGGTCTTTAACTGGAAATAGTGTGACAGCAAGTCTCCCCTGGTTTCCAGGACTGTTCTCAGAATTGAGGCCGACATGCAAAATGCTGTAGTTTAGATGGTGTCTGCTCGTCCTCCAATCTTTAACTCCTCCAGCCCCCTTACCAAATCTTTGGGGATCGTTCAAAGTGTACCCATTACAGCTGATATCACCGTCACCCTCATATTCCCCATTTTTTTGGTCTCTGGCAAAATCTAAGTTCTTGTTTTTTTCCGTATTTTTATTTTCAATGTGTGGTCAGTCGAGAGACGGTTAGTTCTTTTTTTCTGTTTATTATTATTATTATACCCATTTGAGCGTTATCTTGTGGTTTTACTCTGGAATGTGAGTGACCGCAAGTCTCCTCAAGTCTTCAAGACTCTTCTAATAATTCTTGCCGATCTAAACAAAGCTGTTGTTTGGAGGACCTTCACTCGAACTCTTATTTCCATGTCCCTGTCCCACTCCTTTGATATAATATTTTTCTTCTTTTTCTACGAATTGTGCCACACTAGCGTTAGCTTAGTAATTTCTTTTATCAATTCCCGTTGCTTCTATTAAACCAGAAAATCACTTTATTCAAATGGTATAAACGCCTACATATTTTAATTAGTTTTTGGCTTGTGTTACCTTTCGGTCCACTCTTTCTTCCCTGTGAGTTGTAGGTGTGTTGCCAGGGCCATTTCATTTGCCCAGGGAAATGATTACACTGTAAGTTCATTGAGTGCCAATGTACTCACCATTTGTTTGCTGTTTATCCCTTTCCACTCCTTGCATTCTAAACGCCCAGTTTGGATTCCCGTGTCCTACGCAGGGCCAAAAGTGGATGAAAAAAAAAAAGAAAAAAAAAGATGAAGATATTTGGGAATTTTCCATAAATATGTGTAATCAATGAATAATGATGAACAGAGAGATTTACAGACCCTCCGTAATTGACTTATTGATGAACTGTAACATGTTTTCTAAAACAGAGCAATCATTATATTCATACGTTGCTAATAGCAGACATATTTCCGTTGTCTTTCCAAGGCAAGGCATATCTATCTATCTATCTATCTATCTTAAACTTAAACCTCACCCTGTCAAGCGGTCGATAAATATCTATCTATCTATCTATCTATCTTAAACTTTACCCTCAGCCGGTCAAGCAGTCAATAAATATAAAATTCTATACATATAAGATCTATCTATCAATCTATCTATCTATCAAGCTTGCTAGCTAGATAGTTTAATATAATCATATCTATTTATCTATCTACTCATATCTATCTATCTATCTATCTATCTATCTCAGTCTGTTTATGTCTAGGTATGTTCATATCTCCATATCTATCCATCTTAGTCTGTTCATATCTATCTATCTATCAGTCTATCTTAATGTAATCATATCTATTTATCTGTCAACTTCAGTCTACTCATATCTATCTATCTATCTATCTATCTATCAAATAACTCCCTCTTTGTCTTTGTTACAATCTCTCTTCATTTCTATAAAACCCTCTATTTCTGACTCTGAATTTAATGCCCTATATCTATGTATTTATATCAATATCCCTGTTCGTAGTAAACAAAAATATCACGTAAAGCAATGGTTCTTCGGGTGTGTCCAACCATACTTAGGTCATGCGGGATGTCTCGAGAAAAGACCAAGGTCAATCAAGATAGAACGAGCAGGAAATATATCTCTCGTAGAGACTAAGGTCAAGTCACGCTTAAAACACCAATTAACGCTATATCATCGAATTTCACAGCCTTGAGACGAATCAATATATTGTGAGTTGCTTGGTTGTTTGGGTTTCATGGGTATCAACATTTGTAGGTTATTCAATGCCAAATCCTTTCTTAAACAAATAATCAGTTCTATTTCAAACAATTCAGTTCAGCATAAGTATACAGTTTAATTGTCAAAAACATTTCTATTTCAAGCTATTCAGTTTATTCAAACAGTTCTAATTCAGCTTGTTCACTTTAGTATAAGTATAGATTTTATTTACACGGTTAAATGGTAGAACAATTCTATATCAAACAATTCAGTTTAGCGTAGGTACAGTTTCAATGTCAAAAACAGTTTCATTTCAAACAATTCATTTTAGTATAAGCATGCTGTTTAAATGTAAGTACTCAGTTTAATAGTCAAAAACATTTCTATTTCAAGCTATTCAGTTTAGCCAAACAGTTCTAATTCTAATTAAGTCCACCATAAGTATGCAGTTAAGTTATATTTGACCTATAGATAGGGCCCTATCGGGTGCTACCATTCCGGGCAAGAGTGAACCTGGGAGCTATGGCAATGAAGAGGTGCTCCGCATTCCCCAATGCCCTAGCATCACAGGAACCTCACCATCAGATTGTTTAGTGTCATATCCAGGTTATTTATGGGGAGTTTAACCTCTCTGCAGTGGTGCAGCCGACTGGACTCTATATTGTGGGATAACCACTTAATAACAGCAGGTAAAGTATTCAGTCTGAGGAAAGTTATCAAAGTTAGCCAATTTAAAGTAACGTTTTTTTTTTTTTTTTTTTTTTGTTTTAGTCTAGAGTCATTTTACTCTGATAGGAAATTTGATTTGGATTCAAGTTGACGAAAAAGACTGTTAAAACATAAATTGTTCTATACTGACTGTCGAGATATCACTACCATGTATATATATATATATATATATATATAGTGTGAGAGAGAGAGAGAGAGAGAGAGAGAGTGATACACACATATACATATGCATATACATAAATACATATTTGTATACATATTGATATGTATGAATATTAAGACACACACACACACACACACACACACAGAAATATATATATATACAAGAGAGCTCTCCAATCTCCCCATGAAGGCATCGCAGAACTAAAAACATCCAATATATATATATATATATATATATATATATATATATATATATATCCGAGAGTTATTCAAAAGGTGTTCAGCCCCTCCTGCATCTTAGATGAATCGCACACTTTTGAATGAACTTCACAACTAAAATTCAGACTGGAATCTCAATTGTTTTTTTCTAGTTTTATATGAAATTGTAGACTGATGCTATAACAAAATTATTCGGTTATCGTACCTCTTTCTGGTTTCTGCTGAGAACTATTTTAACGACTAAAACACACACACACACACACACACACACACACACAAATGTATATATATATATATATATAGTTGTGCCAAGTGATTTTGTAGTCAAATATATTAGATTTTTTTCTTTCAAAAAGAAACAGCAACATTCGAATACAAGAAAATTCCTAATTAAATAGTTAAATATCATCATCATCATATCGCACTGGTAGCACAGATATCCCTGACCCTCTTTCGCCACTCCTCCCTATCGTTCATTGCCCTAGGTAGGTCTTCAGGACAACATCCCGTATCCTCACATAGCTGCTGAATGTATGTTCGTGCTGGTCGTCCTGCTTTTGCACGGCCATGTGTGGGGGTCCATAAGAGTACATCTCTTATGAGTTCGTCCCTGCTTCTTCAGCAGTGTCCTGCATGTCTGGTTCGTCTAACTTGAATCGTTTTCGTGATAGGGTCAGGTGGCCGTACAGTTGGTGTCTTGTGGGGTGTTGCCGCCAGGACTTGTTTAAGATTGCATGTAGCATTCTTGTGTAATTGCCGTCTACCTTCTTCTCCAGCCGTTTTGTTAGCGTCCATGTAGTGCATCCATATAGCAGTATCGATGTGACCGCTGCCTGGAAGAAACTGCGTTTCATTTTATTGGTCAGGTCTGATTTCCATATAATCGATAGCCTATTGATAGCTGTCCATGCTTTCGCTAATCTCGTTTCGATGTCCTTTTCAGTTGATTCGACGCTGCTTCCTAGGTAAGTGAATTTGTCTACTAGTTTAAGAGGGGTTCCTTCTAGAGTGGAGATGTCCGCCGTTTGATTATAGCACATATATTCTGTTTTGTGTGCATTTAACATAGAGGCCTATGCTTACTGCTGCTCGTTCCAAACTATGCAGTAGTGTTTCGGCTTGGTCGGGTGTATTTGCCAGTATCGCTATGTCATCGGCGTAGTCGGCGTCGGTAATTGTTGTTGCGGGGTACCTTCTGCTTCTTTTCTTCGTCAGTTCAAAGCCATTCTCTCTGATTTTGTCAATAGATGTTCTAAGTACGTAGTCTAGACAAATGATAAAGAGGTAAGGAGCCAGCGTTTCCCCTTGTAGTACTCCTGCTACAATGTCGAAGTATTCTGTGTCTCCATCTGGTGATCGTACTTTTACTTTCGTGTTTCTATAGAGAATCGTTATTGCCGCTACAGTTTCTTTAGGTATGCCGTACGCTAGTAGGATTTGTTCCATCTTTCCTCTGTGAATGGAATCGAAAGCCTTGGTAAAGTCAACAAATATTAATGTCGCTTGTAGGTTTTTTGCCCGTACACCTTCAAGGATTCTACGGATGGTTAATATTTGTGAGGTCATGGATCTATTTCTTCGGAAGCCATTTTGGTTTTTTCTAAGTATGGTGTCGATTTCGGGTTCTATGCGGTTTCGTAGTAGGGCATTGTAGATTTTGGCTGCTATGGATGTGAATGTTATGCCTCGGTAGTTTTTGGCTAATCCGAGGTCCCCCTTTTTAGGGAAGGGGAGTATGCATCCCTTCATCCATCTATCTATCGGATTTTGATTGTATACTGCGTTGCAGTGTCGGAGCAGTATGTCGTCGAATTGTCTGGTCTTCCATACTTCCGGGGAAATTTCGTCCAGCCCTGTAGCTTTCCTATTTTTAATTTTTCTGAGAACCGTGTCGAGTTCTTCTTGTGTGAACGGTACTTGTTTAATGTCTAATTGTTTGCTAATTATTCTGGTGATTGGTTCTTGTGTTATTTTCGGTGGGTTTCCTAGTAGGTTTTTGAAGTGCTGTTTCCACAGTTTTATTCTTTCTAGTTTGTTTGCTGCTTTCAGTTTTGCTTTGGCTGTGTTCTTTCTCCTACTCACTTCGTTTATTGTTTGCCAGGCTATCCTAGATTGTCTATCTTCCACCAAGTCTTTAATCTTATCTATCTGATTTTGAATGTATTCTGTCTGTTCCTTTATATATATGCCTGCTAATTGATATTGTGCCGTTTTTAGTTTTAAGGCATTTGTGTTTGTTAGGTTTTTTCGATAGTTTTTGGAGGCTGTTTTCACTAGTGCACGTTTTTCTCTCACCGCAAAAGTTTCCCATGGGACTCTATATTAAGTTTTGAGTTTTGTTGGAATGCATTTCGCTGCTGCCTCGAGGTGTGCATTGACGAAATTTTCATATTCGTCGTTTGGTGTACTTTTTTCCGTCTTTTCTTGTAGTGTTTCGAATCTGTTTCTTAATTCTAATACGTATTTATCTCTTATATCTCTGTTGTTCAATAGGGCCCAGTCATAGTGTTTGGTGGTCGCTGTTCGTCTGGCGTTTTTTCGTAGGCTTAACCGTATTTTTGCCGTGACTATTCGGTGATCGGTGGACACACCCTCAAAAGAGGTGTATGCCTCGCAATTCATTGCACTATTTTTCCATTTCTTGTTTATAAGGACGTAGTCTATCTGAGCTTTAGTATTGTTTGCGTACGTGTATGTCCATAATTTGCCCTGCCTTTTTTGGTAGTTTGTATTGAGGCATGCTAATTTATTTTCTATCAAGAAATCTGTTAGATGTTGCCCATTCCTATTTGACGTGTTGTGGAGGCTGTATTTGTTGTTTCCGTTTTTCCCGATTTGGGCATTCATGTCTCCGCCAATGACTAACATGTTGTGTTTCGGGATGCTACGTACTAATGAGGATAACTCATCGTAGAAGGTGACTAGTTCAGTTTCTTCACTAACATTGGTAGGGCTGTAGCAGGAGATGATTGTTGCTCTGCGGTTGCCGTTAAAAGTAGCTGCCATCATTCGAGGTTGTATTGGAGGTGCCCGTGGTGTAGTCGTTATCGCCGTAGGAAATCAACGCGCCGTAGTAAATGAACGCGGCGATACGAGTTCAAATCCTAGACGAGACTGATTGCATTTCACATTGCACTAATACCATTGGGAAAGGTATGAATCCAATTATTCTCCCTCCAGCTATGGGTAAATAGTAGGACGGACTAGGTTCTTCAGCCTTGGTTAGGCAACTAGTCTAGGAGAAGGAAAACTCTGAATTCAAACCTGTTGAACTCCACTTAAAAATTGACCTTGTGTCATATCCTGCCCGAGCGGAGGGGTTGGTAAATATTATCATTCGAGGTTGTATTTTCTCAATGCTATTTAGCGTCTTTAATGCTCTAGCTCCTATAAGTAATCCTACCCCTCCTACTGCGGCGTTGACAGAGTTTTCCCATGCCGATACAGTGACGAGCGACCATCCATTGCCAGTTTCGTGATATTTGATATCTTTGGTGTGCGTGTATCTGTGTTTTTGTATGCATATTATGTCAATCTTATGTTCTTCAGCCGATGCAATTAGCTCTGGTAGTTGTCCTATTCTATTTAAGGTTCTTACGTTAAATGTGGCTATTTGTAGTGTTTGATTGCATTTTAGTAGTTTTGATTGTTTGAGCTCTGTAGCTGATTTTTCGAACACCGAGGCCAGGGCTCCAACCTCAGCAGGACACGCCCCTTTTTTTTACCCGCGCGAGGAGCGATGCGGTTTGTGTATGTGGTTTCAGTGTGGGTCATGGTTATCTTTCGATGGCTGTTTTATTCTCTTCTATAGAAGCCACTCTTATAGTGGAGCAGCAGTAGTTCCCCGATCGAACTAACGATCCTGAGCGTAAAGTCGTCAAACTCACGTCCAGGACCTGTTTAGGTATTGAGTTTGGTCGTCCATGGGTTTATTCAAATACCTTTACGTACATCATGCTGCTTCCCACGTGTACGTAAAAAAAAAAAATGGTGGAGGTAATTTTGATTTAAGTTTTCTTAAGTTTTAATTTAGTTAAAGTCCAAGATTAGGGTACTTTCGTCAGACTTTCGCTGGTACTGAATTTTTTTTGGGGGGGCGGTATTGGGACATTTTCCTAGGCTTTTTAATTTTTTTCTCTTATTTTTTTTTTTCCTTCTATACTACCGTTGGGAACCGAGGAGGCTTCAGGAATTATAGAGCTTTTACAAATGACTTTTTTTTGGGGGGGGGTAGGCTTTTACTTTTTCTTCTAAACTACTGTTAGGGCTTTCTTTAAGAATTTTTAAATTATATTATAGAAGAGATTCAAAAACGTTTGGCCTTGTTCGCTGACATTTGGACAGAGTTTTATAATCAATTTGGGTTTATAGTAGAGTAAGCGTGTCTTTACATTTAAAACGCATAGTTTAAGCATTATTTTACAAACAAAAATACAGCATAACATTTTGTAAAATTCAGCATTTTAAATTAATAGGACTTAAAGACATACTGACCAATATTGATACATTCTTTCCTTAGAACACGGTTAAAAAACATGTCGCTATAATTCACTCTAGTATGTGAGTATGCAGCAACAGGGTTTTTCTCAATGTGTTTTTTATGAAAGGAAAAAGAAGTATAAGAAATTCATATGAGTAATGGTATTTATATTTGAGTGTTTAAACGAAAAATGTGAATGTCTCAAAAGTAAAGATAAAAACCATCAACGCATCACATTAACCGAATTGTGAGGCAAAATGCCTCATTGTTTTTAATTCCTGTTCTAAAAGAGTGATTACTGACCTACACCATGTCAATCAACACCTCTGCTCTCCTTAAAGTTTTTTTTGCAGGTACTGTTAAGAACATCCGTTATGCACGAATCGGCGCATACCAAAAAATACAAAAACAGAGCTCTCCTACCCCCCAATGAAGGCACCACAGAACTAAAAACAGCATATATATATATATATATATATATATATATATATATATATATATATATAATTATTAGCTGTCCTACTTTTTATACGTCCTCTCATCTTTTGTATGAAGGTGACATGGATTTATTGAAATTTGATCTTAGTGAATACCTCTTTTAATTTTTTTACAATTTCATTCAATATTATGTAAAATCATAGATGCGTTTACTTAATGAGGTATTGATATTTTTATTATCATAACACACACAATGTTTTCTTCGTTATAATGGGAATAAATTTGTTTCAGTTGAAATATCTAAACTTGAGTTAGCCCGTTAGTGTTGGGTATTTATTACTCCCCGTTTAACTCAGACCCGGAGTAGAAATACTAGTCAGAGCCCCATCTATAGCTAAAATAGATGTGTTATAAAATGATTTCTATTTGACAGGAATACTCAATGCCATATAAATATAAAATATTTACATTAAGAATAGTCAGAATTGTTTACTAAAGACTATAATTAGATACTTGAAACCATATAACTGTGCCAAACAAATGATTATTTTAAAATAGTAATAATAATTCTTGAAATCATATAATTATTAATATTTGATGAGAATACTTGAAAGCATATAATTGTGTGCAAAGTATTTGTATTTGATAGGAACACTCTCTATCATATAACTGTGCAAGAAAACTTTTTGAAACAATAATACAAAAAATATAACATAAATGTTTGATTCTCTAACCTTGTTATATGCACTAACCCTAGACCGGCTGACATGACATTAAGAGACTTAAAAAAACTTCAGCCCCTTATTATATGGGTAAGATAGATAACTAATTTAAAATCATATACTTTAGCACTGTATATGGCTAACATATTCCTTTCAGCAATTTAGCTATAGCGAGTTCTCTCCCTTGATTAGTTTAGGCTTTTTGTCAAACAGGAATCCATGTTTGGCATAAACTGATTAAAAGAAAAGAAAGAAAAGCTTTAATTAGTTTTTTGACGAGATAATTTTGTTTAAAAAATCGAATGAAAACATGACCTTCACCTTTTACGGAGTAATACATTTCGATAGAGATCATTAGAAAATAATCTAATTTTTTCGAACAAGATGAATATTTTAAAACCTTACCTGCTTGGAAAAAAGAAGTCTTAGTCCATCTTTTTTTTTTTCCGTTGTTAATTATAAGAAATGTCAATAGTCAATATACTTCACTAGTTGGTAGATGAAAAAACGTAAACAAGAAAGGTCAAAGATAATTTTCATCTGGTCCATATTATATTAAGCTGTCCAAGATAGGATTATATTTTGTCTAATCAACATTAGGATATTTGGCTAAGGTTTCCAAAAAGTTCCAATGTAAAAAGAAATGACTTTGTATACGAAATAAGTACTTAAAGATTAAGAGTATTTATTAGGCTTAGCTCATTCTGGCACAACGCCATGAGCACAGAGCACTAAGTTAAGATCGCAAACAAAATGGTACGAAAGATAAGATTTCAGAATGTTACCTTTCGTAGATGTTGTCGATGCTTAGGATTCTCGGTATATTTATCGAGGAATATTCATCATCAGTAAATTCATCACATGGTAAATGTATCTCAAATAAATTCATCGATTATTGCTCTTATAATTTAGAGTCATTCAAACGTTAACCCTTAAGCGGCTTTTATCACATTCCTAATAACAACGATTAAATTCTGAATTTCTAGTCCAGTCAGTTGGGGTTGAAGATTACACCGATTGAATATCTGCTATGAAGTAATACTGCCCCAAAGAGTGTCTCGTTCATTACACTAAACAATCTATGACGAGGCTTCAGAAATGCTTTGGGGAATGCAAAGTACTCCGCCAATGCCATCAATCCCAGTTCCACTCTGCCCCTAAGTGGAAGCATCTGATAGGGTCTTATCTACGAGTCAAATAGAACTGTTTGAAATTTGCTTGATGGTTAGAGTGTTCGCTAATGGACCGGGAGACCTGGGTTCAATTCCAGGTCGAGTCATACCAAAGACTCAAAATATAGTACTTGATGCCTCTTTGCTTAACACGCAGCATTGTAATTTACTGATCAAGGGTAAAGTAGAGCAATCCAGGGAATGTAGTAGCGCCCTCTCCTACACCTTGGTGAAGTAGCTATCGAAAAGGGAGCCTTCTGGTCATCCTCGACTAAAGTCGAAAAATTTTCTTACTTTTACTTAGGCTAAACGGAATTGTTTGAAATGGGACTTTTTACATTTAACAGTGTGTAAGCAAAAACTGTGTACTTGTGCTAAATTGAATAGTTGGAAATGGGGCTATTTGATCACGTAACTGCTAGTAATTAAATGACTGATGTTTAATTGATTTGTTTGTGACTTGATGCCTCCTTGCTTAACACTCAGCATTATAAGGTATGTATCAAGGGTAAAGTGAAGCAATCCAGGGAAAGAGGTTGTGCCCTCCCCTACACCTTGGTGTAGAAGATATCGAAATGGGAGCCTTCGAGTCACCCTCGACTACGGTCGCCAACTTACAAGCAAATGATTTATAGTAAATAGAATTATTCGTATTAGATAGAAAGAAGTGAAACCATTTTACTGGGAGAAAAATAATGAGCTCAGGCTCCTTTAAAAATGTTATCTAAAAAAACGTGTTTAGAAATCATATATTTGATATAGATGTATAAAAAAATTTGGCATTAAATAACCCAAACTGTTTGATATGCCATAAAACCAAACCAAACTAAACTAAAAAAAAACTTAAAATTCTTAATTCTGCTGCAATTCAATTACCGACAATAAATTTTGCAATCGATGAATTTATTGGCGATGCATGTACAATATGATTGATTTGACGACTATCAGTTTAGCAGACACAATTTGAAGTCATTGTTTAATGGAATATCAGTTTTCGTAGGTTATTTAATGCCATAACCATCATTTCAGAACGTTTCTTTGTTTTTAATGGCATATCAACCTTCAGAAGTTGTTTTAATGTCAAAACTATCTTTGTAGAATTACAGCATTTATGCTACGTTGTATAGAGAATAAGAGGATCGATATATTCCCCAGTGGTATTTGTCGGAAAGTGAACCGGAGAAATCCTCGTAGCGAAATAACTAAAACGCTAGACTACGGCCTCAAAGTAAATGTGTTCAAACTTAGTCGCGCTATTTGGTTCAATTTCGACATAAATCCCTTGGAAAATGTTCGTGCTCCTTTATCTCTCCAACTATGGATTAAGTAGTGTCCTGTGACATTAAATAGTATCACGTGGCATTAAAAAACTTATCAAGTTTGAATACTAAAGAAAGAATCCAAACTAGACGAAAATGAACGTAACTGAGTGACCGGAGTTTGAACTTATTTACTTCGAGGCTGCAGTCCTTTAGCCATTATACCTGTTTACTTCTTCTTTATAGAAGGACAGAAGTGATGCTATTTAACCCAGAGGTGGAGAAAATGAGTTTCATACCTTTCCCAAGGTTATTAGACCGAAAGTGAACGTAATAACGCGACTAACTATAATGTCGAAAAGAGGACTCCTCTAACTGTTAACAAACACTTCAGATATACGAGGTGCATACGATAAATTTCCAGATTTGTTTTCGTACGGGCATTTAAAATTGTCGTAGACTATTGAAAATTCAGTATGTTATTGCTATACATGTTATGAGATGACTGACCAACTTTTATGATTTCAAGTTCAAATGAACAGCTACAGCAGTAATTTGAATACACACTACTAAAGCCTGATTGTCACAGTTGATGAATTTCAAAAATGCAATTTGATACTTTAGAAGTACGATATGCAATAAAATTCTGTTTTAAACTTGGAAAAATGCCACAGAAACGTATAGAATACTTCAGACTTCTTTTCGACAATCTTGCATGAATTAAACATCAGTTTTTAAGTGGCATAAGAGATTCAAGGAAGGCAAGGAGTCTGTGAGTGATGATGAGAAATTTGGAAGGAGTAAGGAAGTCAATAAACCAGACTTGATTAGCCAAAGTTTTAGGGTTAAGGTTAGGGTTACTATGTTGAGGTTTTAAGGGAGTTCAGGAAGAGATTCAGCCGGAAGAGGCCAGCACTCTTCAAATCGGGTCAGTGGTATTTCCACCAGGACAATACACCAATCAACAATTCCATCCTTGTCACAGAAAATTTAACCAAGGTGGGCATCAAGACAGTTCCTCAGACTCCCTATAGTCCAGACCTTGCTCGCTGTGACTTTTGGTTGTTCCCTAAGAGATAATTGAGGAGATGAAAGAGGCTGTGACGAAGGTCGTTGACACGCTCACAAAAGAGGACGTCCATGGGGCCCTCCGGAAGTTTTTGGAACGGTACAAGTGCATTGCAGTCGGAGGATGTTACTTCGATGTGGACTAGAGTTTCTTGTGTGTACTATCAATAAAAGTACCTATACGAAAAAAGTCTGGAAACTCATCGTATGCACCTCGTATTAAGATATTGTCAAAATTTTCGAGATGATGCCTGATAATAGTTTTTATATAGAATATTCGGAATATCGACCTCATCTTTATTGTTATACTCACAAAGTTTCGGCTGATAGGTGTTTCAGCCTTCTTTAGGTGTTCCATGTCAAACTCGGTAGTCCCCTCAGAATTTTGAATTAAATCGTTTATATGAACCACAGGGGTAGACTGTTCTAATTCTGTGAACGATGACTGGGTACAAGTGTTAAGTTATAGTTAGTATTCCTTGTTATTCTTCCCTTTGGTTGGGATTGAACCAGCAACCTCCAAATGATTTCACTCCAAAGCACTTTCAAACCAAACGTCTTATCCACTGCGCCATGTGTCCGACAAGAACAGTCTACCCCTATGGTGCAGATAAAGAGTTCAGTTCGAGATTTATGGGGATTCTCGAGTTTGATATGAAATACCTGAAGAAGGCCGAAGACATATCTACCGAAACGTTGTGAGTATAAAAATAGAGATTAGATTAATAGTCCGAAAATTCTTAGTAACAACGTATATCTAAAGTATTCTGGTTTTTACATTGCTTTCAATCAATGATTACTATATAGTCTCGTCTAAAAGAATTCATTCAGTACCGTACATAGATAAAATCTCATCTTTCATGTTTCAATAGAAAGTTGATTTTCTAATAAACAAAACTATTAGGATTTTTTTTTGTTCAAAATTTTACAAGAAAAAAAAGGTATCATTAATTACCAAACTCTACAATAGAGAATCAATATCAAAACATGAATATATCGGGGACCAAAAATAGGTTTGAATCTTTTATATATTCATTCAGTTATCTATATTGATTGCCAGAAAATTATTATGAAGCTGTATATTCATTTAGGACTCCTAGATTTTGACGTTGCTTTATGAAAACTGGAAGATATGGTAAGATATTTATGCAGTGGACTGAAAAGCTATTAATGATGTTTCGACTTTGAAACTATATCTGACCAAGTACCAAATTCTTATGACGGCTGTGGGTGGCAAACAATTTCTTTCATCAACATGTAGAAAGTTATGTACATATATATATATATATATAGTCATCCACAGACAGATCTGTTTCGTTCTATCAGAACTCATCAGTGTGGCTAGACAGTAGCTTCCCGTAGCTGGGATCGAAACCCTGGTTGACTCAAACGCCAAGCCAAAGCCTCTAACCATTCAGCCACGAGGAGCCATTAGCTGCGAAGTAAATTTTAAACGGTTATGAATCACAATTACTATTGTTTACATACATCCGTTCAACGGCTGCCGAGACCTCAATTCATATACGAAGAGGCTTGCAATGAACGCTAATGGGAAGACGATTACTTCTTCGCCAGAGAACTCAACCCTACTATATATATATATATATATATATAATTCGTCGTTCATAGATAAGAACACACCGAACCATTTTTTATCAAGGGAAATTTTTCCACGAAACAAAAGATACTATGATTTAATTATCTTTAATGTTCCATTAAACAAACCAAACCAAATCTTCATTTATAAAATATTTCGTTTTTTCTTCTTCTTCATAATTCTTTCGATTTGTTCTTTGTTCTTACTTTTTCTCAGCTTTCTTTCTTTCTTTCTTTCTTTAACTTTTTTTACTTTCTCCTCACGAGTTCTTTCTTTTTTTCTTTCTTTCTTATTTCCGTTAATCCCTGATTATTTTTTTTATCTTTATTTTCTACTTATTTTGATATCGCCAAATATTTTTCTCAGTTTTCTTTCTTTCTTTCTTTCTTTCTTTCTTTCTTTCTCCTTGCGAGTTCTTTCTTTCTTTCTTTCTTTCTATTTTTCTTTCTTTCTTTCTTTCTTATTTCCGTAAATCCCTGATTACTTTTTTATCTTTATTTTCTACTTATTTTGATATCGCCAAATATTTTTCTCAGTTTTCTTACTTTCTTTCTTTCTCTTCACGAGTTCTTTCTTTCTTTCTTTCTTTCTAATTATTTCTGTTACTCCTTGATTATTTTTTATCTTTATGTTTTACTTATTTTAATATCACCCAATATTATTTGTTTTTTTCTTTCTTTTTTTCTTTCTTTGTTTGTTTGTTTCTTTCTAATAATATTTTTTTCTTTTCCTTAACTTCTTTAGCTGACTGCATTGCTCTTTTGCTTCACTCCATTTTTTAATCCTGTCTTCTTTCTTTCTTTCTTTCCATTCGTGCCATTTTTTTCTTTCCCTCTTTTGTAACTGTTGCTTTATATCTAATTTTATTTTCCAGAATTCTCTTTCCCTTGATTTTTGTTTATTTATTCATTCTTTCTTTTTATGTTTTCTTACCAATCAATGTTTTTTTTTGTATCAGGCCCAACGCAATTTACTTTGGAATCCTAAAATAAACGTCATATCCTGAGCAGTGGGTCACAATGCCAACCATTTTTATTCTTCAAACTATGGAATGTTTACAGCAAACCAGTGAAAAAAATCTCTTATCGTATGTGTCAGCTTGTCTTTTTGTTTTCTTTTTTATTAAATTGTCAGTACAATTCAAATGAATAAATAGAAGATTTATACCTGTTTATGGAAACACACGATTTTCCGTAATGCTGCATTAACATAATCAACTTTGCTTGAGTACTTCCCTCTAAAAAGGTTGATTATATTAATTTAAAAGTGTAAGTCCAATTCATTGTTATTGAAACAGTGAAAGTTAACGTAAAGACTCTTGCAAACCAAATGAAGGGAATCCCTGTTTCTTTATTGATAAAATTCTTGACTCTAACATCGTCGTAAGTGACCTATGCTCTTGCTTTTACTTTTCCTTTTTGGATGAATACCTATAGGAAAGGTAGAAACTACCTTAACCTCCAATCGTTGGGTTAAATAGTATCACTACTGTTCTTCAAAAAGGATGACTTTGGCGTTAAATAAGCATCGAAAGTTTATATAGCATTTAACAAAAATATTTACCACTGGTATCCACGCAGATTATGATAGTCTTGTAATCTGGGTGGTCTCGATTTTTCCTCTGATCTCCAGATCATTGTTCCAAGTGCTCCAACAACAATTGGTATAACCACTGCTTTTCAACTCTCTACCTGATCCAGATATATGCTTATCTTTTCGCTTTCTCTGTGCTTTCTTGGAAATATAACATTTATAAGATGATAAGTTTGCTTTTCTTGTTAATTATTAAAAGATCTGGTCTTCTTTCTTGGATTGGCTAATTTGTTTGTATCTCCAAGTCCAAGATAAATTCATGGGTCTCCTTTTCTTGGACGGATTCTGGTTTGCCCATAAACCATTTTACGGTATGATCAAATTTTAATCCTTTGCACAATTCCCAGTCGATCACCTTTCCCACCTAGTCATACCTTAGATTGCATTTATTTTTACCTGTTTGCCGTGATAGAATTTACATTATGAGATAAATTGTTTCAACACATAACCTTTTCTTGTTATTCATCTACCTGTTTTTGTTATTATTATTAGCTGTTATCGCTGCTTTTCTACCCAAAGTATGGGCTCGCCATTGCTAAGATATAGTGAGCAAGTATCCCGCCATGCACCTGTCTATAATGTTGGGATCTTCTCCGGTTGGCTAGACGTTAGGTTTTCTTAGCTTTCTTTGTTTAAAGGCACATCAATTTTCCTGAGTTGCATTGGGCCAAATTCATCCTTAAAAAAGAAAAATAATGCTACCATTTAACGCATAGCTGAGTGGGAAAAAGGGGGGGTACATATTCTTTCTAAGGTCATGAGTTCGAAAGTGAACATAATAGCTCGACTAAAATTCGAACTCGGTTACTATAATGTCGCAGTTCAGCACGTAAACCACGACACCACGGAGATTCACACCCGCTATGGGTTAAAAAGAACCACTAATGTTCTTCTATATAGATGGAATAGCCATTAAATGACCCTCGAATGTTGATATGCCATTAAAAAACATAACCTAAATCTAAGTCAGATTTCGACGAACAGTTAAAATCCTCCCTTGTATGAAGTTTGTTTGAAAATCGACCTAAAATCACGAAGCTTTAGTTGTTCGGACGAAAGGATGGTCATTTGATTACTTATCATTAGATTATTTTGAGGTAGTTAAGAAGAAATTATATTCTAAGTTCTAATGCAATTGATTTGATGTTATCAGAAACAAGAGTAAACAAGATTATAAAAGATTATAAAAATAATTGTTAATACTTTTTTATCAAGGACTCCTGTTGCTGCGGATACGGCGTTTGGGTGGAAAGTGCATCAAAGTGAGATCATGTGGAGATGGCAGGTTCAATCCCAACTACACGTCAGTATAAGAAGAAATACTTCGTACAGCTTAGCACTAGTACCAGGTCAAACAATGGGATCGAT
>OY757905.1:131179221-131409221 GCA_963585895.1 Sepioteuthis lessoniana | reverse complement strand
TGACAATTTTCGTGATGGGTGGTAGGTGGCCGTACAGCTGCTGCTTTGTGGAGTGTTGCCTCCAGGACTTGTTCAATAGTGCTCGCAGCATTCTTGTGTAGTTACTGTCGAGCTTTTTCTCCATCCGTTTAGTCAGCGTCCATGCAGTTCATCCATAGAGCAGTATCGATACGACCGGTGCTTGGAAGAAACTGCGTTTTATTTTATCGGTCACGTCTGACTTCCATATGACCGATAGCCTAAACTAGTCACCGCTAATTTGTTTGATCACAAGTATTATTATTATTTACATACAATTAAACGGTTTCAAATATTCTCATAAGGATAGTATTATTTCGTATTAATTATTTATGTACATTCACTAAAATAGTTTCAAATATTGCTGTCTAACATAAATAGTTTTATTTGCACAAAGTTAAATGGTTTGAGATATTCTAACACGAATAATTCTGTTTAGATTTAATCATTTCTTTGCATTCACTTGAATGGTTTCAAGCAACGCTTTATAACGTTAACAATTCAGTCTAGGCACACCGTTGAAGAGTTTTATGTAATGCTATGTATCAGTAACAATTCAAGTAAACATCAGTCATTTGTTTACACACCGTTAAATAATCAAATATTTTTCAAATCAGGGGAAACTCTCTTTCAATATTATAGATAACAGTAAAACGTTGAATAGAAAGGATTCTTTTTTATACGACACATTTCTCAATGAATAAAAATGAAATTACAGAAATAAAAATAATCATTTTTTAAATGTAAAATCAAAATATACAACACAAGGAACCGAAAAAAACTCTGAAAACCAAAGATTAACAAATAATAAGAAATGAAAAGCTAAAAAAAATGTAATATGTCTAACCAGACATGCAGGACACTGCTGGAGAAACAGGGACGAACTCATAAGTGATGTACTCTTATGGACCCCCACACATGGCCGTGCAAAAGTAGGACGACCAGCACGAACATACATCCAGCAGCTATGAGAGGATACGGGATGTTGTCTTGAAGACCTACCTAGGGCAATGAACGATAGGGAGGAGTGGCGAGAGAGGGTCAGGGATATCTGTGCTACCAGCGCGATATGATGATGACTTATAGATTAATTGCTTGCGAATTTAGGTCAAATCAACAACTGTTGGTTCTTTAATGACAAGTCCTCTTTATCCATATTATATATGATTTGGAGAAGTATAGTTAGTGTAAGATATTGACCTTCGACCCAGTCGTCAATAAAGGAACAGGTGCATCCGGTGGGAGATATCAGGGTATAAACTTGACTGTGGACGGGTTGAATTGGGTGCAGATGTGACGCTCACAGAAAACAGGTGTACGTCAAACAATGATATAACCCGGTGCGACAGGAAGTTCAGTTAGTTAGAGTCAGTTAGATGGAGATAAGATGCTGTAGAGAGAACCAGCATCCAGTAGAGGGATATGGGCCCTCAGGACCCCCGATTGAGCAGCCCAGCATAACGAGAAGGAAGTGCTGATAATGACAACGGAACTGGGGGTCAATATTTTGCAGTTTGTTCAGTCTCCAACTCACCTCTCACACATAGCCCTTTCGTAATCCTTTTTCTACCCTTTCGAATAAAGTGTGAGAGGTATATTTTTCTAATGAAGTGTGTTTGTTCGTCATTATTGTGCTGACTATGTTTCTGCATGTATATATATATATATATATATATATATATATATATATATATATCATGGTTGTGACTATGCAACATTAGCAAATAACATTTGTAAATGAGCCTCAACTCATTTTATTACATAAAATTAAATGGTTATACAAATGAATTATAAGTCAACTGTTTGTAGGTAATCACGTTTGTAAAAGAGTCAGAACTAATTTCTTTGCAAAAAACTATTACTATTATTTTCACATAGTTAAATAGTTCCAGATATTCTCATAAGAATAGTCCTATTTGGTATTAATAATTTGTTTACATTGTGTTAAATGGTTTCAAATATTGTTATGCAACAAAAATAGTTTTATTTGCACACTGTTAAATGGTTGTAAGTATTGTTATGTAATACCAATAATTCTATTTAGGCCGAGAGTTAGAGATTCAAGTATAGCCATTTAACACGAATAACTCTATTCAACATTACTTATTCATTAAATGGTTCCAAGTTTTGTTATGTATCACTAATGATTCAATTAAATATCAGTTATTTGTTTACACAGAGTTATATGATAGAATAATTCTATTTCTAACAATTCGATAAAGCACCAGTTATTTTTTTATACAGTTAAATGATCAAACATTTCTATTTAAATCATTTCAATTTTGCATAAGTCAAAAAAGTTAAACGGTTCAACGAAGTGCTATGGAAAACTAACCAATAATTTAAACATTAGTTTTTTTTTTTGCACACAGTTAAATGATCAAACCGTTCTATTTCAAATTAATCAATTTAGCGTTAGTCATTCGTTTGCAAATAGTTTATATATCAAACAGTTCTATTTAACGCATAGATAGGACCCTATCAAGTACTACCACTCCGGATCAGAGTGGACCAGGGAGCAATGACAATGAAGGAGTACTCTGCATTTCCCAATGGTCCAGCATTTCTGGAGGCTTACAACCAGATTGTTTAATATCATTTCCAGTAAAAGAGATTCAGATATTGCTATTTAACACGAATAACTCTATTTAACATTTCTTATTGGTTTGCACACAGTTTAATGGTTCAAAGTATTGTTATAATTGTTGTTAATGGTTCAAAGTATTGTAATAATTTAATTAAACATCAGACATTTTCTTACACTTAGTTAAATGATCAAACAGTTCTATTTCTAATAATTCAATTTGGCATAAGTCATTTGTTTGCACACAATTTTAATGTCAAACTTTACTATTGACCCATAGATAGGAACCTATCAGGTGCTACCTCTCCGGGACAGAGTCCACCGAAGAGCAATGGAATGAAGAGCTGATAAACATTCCCTAAAGCTCCAGAAATGCAGCCTCACCATCAGATTGTTTAGTGTCATATCAAAGACACACGTTAGATGGTTAGGAGTTACCCATCTGCAAAAATGCAGTCAGCGTGTTCTACTACTCCAGTAGACCGGGCAATTACTATTAGGTTCAAATTCTATAAAATTTGAGACAATCCAAAGCTTTCGGCAATATATGATCAACTTGGCTTCACAACAGAATGATGGTAAGTACATTTGTTCTGTTACCATTCCAACTGAATTATTAAGCACACACAGAAAATCTCTTTTTGCAGTGGAACAGGAATACTTAAATGCATCAGACACAGGTCGTACATCCTTGATGTTTCATAGTCACGAGTTCGAGATCTATGATTCGTACGTATTCTAACCAGTACCGACGGATAACGTGTTTAAACATGACGTCACCAGAACGATAAGAACGCTCCTATTAAAGAAATCATCGATCAAGGAAAACGTCCTCACCTTCTCGATCTCGAAAATGAGCAACTATTTTTGAAAGTACTTGTACTCGGATTATAAATATGAGAGATTTCGATCAATTTTTAATATGTCTTCATCCTCTGTTGTGATATCTCACTTGTCAGCAAGAGGTACGATGAAAAAAAACAAAAGCAAATCAACTGAACAGGAAATATTTTTGTGTCATCTTTTTAAAAAATATCTCTATAAAAAAATGGCCTGTGGGGGTGCCTGTGGTGCAATGGTTATCGTCGTAAGAAATAGATAGGACGACACGAGTTCAAATCCTGGCATTTCACATCGCACTAATACCCTTAGGAAAGGTATGAATCCAATTATTCTCCCTCCAGCTATGGGTAAATGGTGGACAGACTGGGGTCTTTAGCCTTGGTGAGGCAACTAGTCTAGGAGAAGGAATACTCTGTATTCAAATCTGTTAAACTCTGCTTGAAAATTGACCTTGTGTCATATCCTCCACGAGCAGAGCGGTTGGTAAATATGATAAAAAATGGCCCCTAAACTCCCACACACTCACGTGCACACACACACACACACACACACACACACACACACACACACACACACACACACACACACACTCTCTCTCTCTCTCTCTTTTGCTCTCTCTCTCTCACACACAGACACAGACACACATATATATGCATGAATTTGTTTGAATAATTATAAATTAAATAATTTCTGTTTTTGTGAAAACTAATTACATGAAGAATTTAACAATGAATTAATTTCAATTAATAATATATTCGTGAGTATTTTTATCACCTATTGTCATTTATCAGGTACCTTGTTGATTGCCCTCAGGCAAAATTATGCAGCTTTTGAGCATCAGAATTTTTCCACAAACATCTTCACATGATTTCAATATTCTTTTCTTTTTGTCATTCAGAGAATTTTGTTGACAACGAAAGAGATGGAAATTAGTTGGTAGCAAGATCAGAAGAATATAGTGGTGATGGGCAGAACACACCAGCTTAAATACAATATTTTTTCTGCGTGTTTCTTTTTGTGGTTTAGCGTCATCTGAGAGTAACGCAATGTTTTTTCCTGTTGAAGAGTGGAGGGAGTTTTCCGAGGAGTTTTTTATGAACATGTCGCAACTGCTAAGAGTATGTCTGCATTAAGTGTCTGATTGCAGTTTAAAATCTAAAAGTTAATCATAGCGTTGTTATCCCTCTATGCATACGGTATAACTTTTCTTATCATTCCACTGTCTTTTACTTTGAACTTTATCATAAAAAATCCATTTTTCGTCACTTGAAATTATATTCTGGAGATAGGGATTGGAATTATTTGCTGAAATAGTCCCTGATGTATATACTAGATTTGGTGCTACTTTCTATTTTCTACGAGACGGCGTGTCATGTGACTTGTCTAAAGACGCCACATATTTTGGCGCCGAGTTTGTATTCCCCTTCCCTTTACCACTTAGTTCATCCTTTTTACCAGTTAATAAAACTTGTGTACACACGTACAAATCGTCCTCTTCACGTCACGTTGTAGAATTAGCTGACGGAAGCAGATATGATAATTTGGCTTTAAAAAGGGAAGATGCTTATGTCAAAATAACTGACACAAATGGAAAAGTATATTGAAATATTTCAAAAAATGTATCTCTCCTCAGATACTCGTCTATCCTTATACTACTATGCAAACTTTAACAGATTTTGGGCTCAGATATGCAGTTCAGAATAATGGACAATTTAATATGTCTCATTGGTTAATGTTTCAAGGAGATGAAAGAAAAATATGAGTTCTTGGAAGTGAGATTCCTTGGTTATGTCAGAACACACAAGCTGTATGACACTAACACCCCAAACATGGATGAACCAGTGAACCCCAGCAAAAACGCTGAGGCATATGGAGAGATGGTCCAATTTTTAGACGATAAAAGTCTTTCACGAATCATTCGAGATGAATGGCTGCAGAAAAGCTCTGAATAATTTACGGGAGCCCTACCTAACATGCGGGAAGCCAAAAGTATGTAAAATACGGCCACAAATCTAAAAATTGTAGAAAACCCTCACGTTGGTGCAGAAACTGCAACAACAAAAGTCATGACATGCAGTTTTATAGAAAAACGAAGACCAACTACACACGTGCTAAAGAAGACGGCGTAAAGCAATTAAATGATAAACACACTTTAATTTTTTTTGTGAATAATACCGATGAGTCATCTTGTGATTTGTTAGTGGACTGTGGGGCTACAACACATATTTTAAATGATGCTTCGAAGTTTATTTCAAACATACATCTTAAATGCATCAAGGACGTCTTCAGTGATGAAACTGTCTTCATTGTCGATTTCGGGTTATTTCTGCATCATATCGGCTCCGACAGTAACCCCGGCATGACTCTGAAAGAGCCAAGCCGCCTCCGTGATCGCGACGTGCTATGCTCGTGCCTCGACCAAAGTAAAGAAAATTTTTTATAAAGGCCGGACTTTGGCCGTTCTTATAGACATCTGTCTTTTAGAAAACAGCCAATGAAAATAGGACATTCCACACTCCTCTGCTATATATATAATACCATCTTTACTTCATCCGGTTTATAAGTTTTCATAAAAACTTTGACCCTTCACGTCATGTTGTGGAATTAGCTGACGGAAGCAGATATGATAATTTGGCTTTAAAAAGGGAAGATGCTTATATCAAAATAACTGACACAAATGGAAAAGTATATTGAAATATTTCAAAAAATGTATTATATATTCTTTCTTTTGATAGAAATATTTTCGGTACAGGCAGCGACTGAAAATGGTGCTAAAGTAGAATTTACACCTAATTTAGCAACGCTTAATACACAGGGAACAACATTTAAGTTACATAAGAAATGAAAATTGTATTATCTAAATAATATGTTCTCCAAAAAAGGGTATGCAATCGCTAGAAGACTGGCATAAGATGATGGGACATTGTAATGCTGATGATATTTTAAAATTAGAAGAATACGTTGAAGGTATGCAAATTACCGATAGAAATAATTTTAATGTGAAACTTGCCCATGAGCGAAGATATCACAGTCACGAAATAGGCTGTCCGACACACGTGCGACTAAAATACTAGAAACCGAGCAAGTTGATTTAGCAGGACCGATAGACCCCATAGCAAAGGACGGTTTTAAATATGTATTAGGATGCATAGACGATTACTGTGGCCTAACAGTAACTTATATGTTAAAATGTAAATCTGAAACCCTGAAGGCTTTCGAAAAAAAATTAGCAGATATCTCACCTTACGGACTAGGTTCTTCAGCCTTGGTGAGGCAACTAGTCTAGGAGAAGGAAAACTCTGAATTCAAACCTGTTAAACTCCGCTTAAAAATTGACCTTGTGTCATATCCTGCCCGAGCGGAGGGGTTGGTAAATAGTACCTTATGGAAATTTAAAATATGTTAAAACCGACCAAGGGACTGAATTCACGTCTGGCGCTTTTGAGTCAGTATTAATTAAAAATAAAATTACTCACCATAAAACATCCCCCAATTCGCCACATCAAAACGGCACAACTGAAAGGTCGTGGCACACAATTTTTTAAATGGCTTGATGTATTTTAAAAGAGGCTAATCTTCTTAAATATATGTGGTCAAACGCTATCGTGTCTTCGAAATATATTAATAACAGGTGTTGCAATAATCGAATTGGGACAACACCATATGAAATCTTTACAGGTACAAAACCAAACCCCTTATATATGCATCTATTTGAGAACATTTGCCATACATATGTGCAGAATCCTAAGAAAATAAATGATAGAGGTGAGAAGGGAATATTTGTTGGATACTTCAAATATAGTCCTGCTAATTAAGTTTTTTTTTTCCAGAGAAAGAAATAGTTAGAATCGTCAGGACAGTACTTTTCTGTGATAAGGTTAGTGAATACCCTAACCCATTTACCAGTACTATACATGGATCTCATGAGGACACTGTGACTAAAAATGATGAAATTAATACGCAAATACCTAAACCGACATTAGAAGTAACTTAAAACAGTCAACGAACCAAAACACGTCCGAAAAATTTAAGGGATTATACCTCAATGACGAAGTAAATGATATATTAAACCATACTAAAGATTATTGTTACTACGTTAAGTCCATACTAAAAACATACAACGAGACGATACAGTCGGAAGAGTCAGAAAAATGGAAGCTAGCAATGAAAGTGGAAATGGATATTTTAAAAGAAAATGAAACGTTTGAATTAACGCAACTACCTTCGAATAAGACTCTAATACCTGCTTGCCCAGTCGGCTGGGGTTGTAGAATACACCGACTGCTTCTCTGCAGAGGGGTAAGACCCCCCCCCAACGAGTGTCCTGGATATGACACTAAACAATCTGATGGTGAGGTTCCAGCAGTGCTGGAGCTTTGGGAAATGTGGAGTACCCCTTCATTGCCATCGCTCCCAGTTCCACTCTGGCCCGGAGTGGTAGCACCTGATAGGGCCCTATCTATGGGTTAAATAGAACTAACAGCATACGTATGCTAAAATGAATTGTTTGTGTAAACTGAATAGCTTGATTTAGAAATGTTTTTGACAATTAAACCGTACTTACATTTAAACTGCGTGCTTATGCTTAACTGAATTATTTGAAATGGAACTGTTTTTGGCATTAAAACTGTATTTACACTTAACTGAATTGTTACATATAACTGCTTGAATAGTTGGAAATGGAAATGTTTTTGACAATTAAACTGTGTACTTATGCTAAAGTGAATTGTTTTGAATAGAACAGATTATTTACATAAAAATTGAGTTGGCATTAAATAACCTACAATGGTTGATATGCCATAAAACCCAACCCAATCAATCTAATACCTGCACAGTGGGTATATTTAGAAATTAAAGAAATTTATAAAGCGAGATTAGTTGCAAAAGGTTGTTTTCAGCCACCAGACATTGACTATCAAGAAACATTTTCACCAACTGCAAAAATGACCTCGATAAGAATGTTAATGTAGATTGCAACACAATATAACTTAATGGTATATCAGTTAGATGTGAAGTCTCAACGCACCAATTGAATGGGAGTTGTACATGGAACAGGCAAAAGGTTTTGAGGTCGAAAATAAAAATAGTAATGAAAGATTAGTATATAAATTAAAGAAATGCCTCTATGGCCTGAAACAAAGCGGTCGAAACAACTTAAAACACACATATTTGATTAAACAAAATTTTTGCCAATCGCTATCTGAGAAGTGTGTATATACAAAATATAAAGAAGAATATACAATGATCATTGTATGGGTGGATCATATCCTAATAGCGACAAAATGAAATGATAATATGATACATACTAAAAATATCCTCCTACAAGAATTCAAAATGAAAGACCAAGGTAAAATTAGTCATTTTTTGGTAAAGAATTTACTCATGAAGAAAATTATATATATATATATATATATGCACTAAAAACAATACCTTAAAAAATTAGTGGAAAAATTCGGTATGAACGATTGTAAACCCAAATATACCCCTAATGATAAAAATATCAATAAGATGTGTAGTGAACCAAGTAAATTAACTGAAAGAAAATTGTATAAGGAAATTGTTGGTAGTTTAATATATGTAATGACTACGACTTGGCCAGATTGATGTTTTATAGTTACAAAATTGTCACAATCTATGAGTGAACCATATGAAAAGCATATGAAAATAGTGAAACATGTTTTAAGATATATAGAAGAAACATTAAACCAACAATTAATATCTAAGCCCACAAAAACGCTCTCTAAGCCTTACAGGTTTTCGTGACGCAGATTGGGCGAACTCACAAGACAGAAAGAGTATCATTGGATACAGATTTATGATCTCAGATGAAGGCCCACTAATTTCGTGGAAAACACGAAAACAGTCAACAGTTGCCCTGCCCACGTGTGGGGCAGAATACATGTCTATTAGTGCTGCTACACAGGAGGGAAAATACTTAAAAGCTCTCATGAAAGATATGCTAAATAATGAAATGAATTATTCATTTACATTATACTGTGACAGCCAAAGTGCCATGGCGTTATCGAAAAACTCCATACACTATCAAAGATCAAAACCCATCGATATTAAATTCCATTTCATAAGGAACGAATTAAAGAAAGGAAATTTAAGATTATTTCATATATTTAGCGAAGAAAATATAGCAGATAAATTCACAAAACAGTTAACAGATCAAAAAATGAAAAATTTAGAGACCTATTAATAGGACTTTGAATGGACTTCTGTTATTTATGATAATAAAAAAAAAGGAGAAACGAATAATCAAGTGGCAAAAGGAAGAAAACGTTAACTGGAAAAGAAAAGAAGATCATGTACCAACAAACCCAATAAATGGAAAAAAAAAACGTTAACAGGAAAGTAAAAGGGAACCATGTGACAACAATCTGAATACTACAAATTGGAAGAAAAAAGGGGATCATGTGACAACAAGTCCGATACTAAAAATTGGAAGTTAATGGTGATCATGTGACAACAAGCTCAATACCCTAAAATGGAAGAAATAATTTTTTTAAGAATTTAACTTTTGAAAATTAATGATTCTATGTTATAAGAATGTATCAAAATTTATGTTGTGAAACTATAAACTAAAATGTGAAAAGTGTAAAATATTTTTACACATTTAAAATCGATCATCAGATTTGTCTGGCAGTCAAAAGGGAGCAAAACCAGTTGCATCAAATAATAATTTTTGATTTGAAAGAAATTTCCGCTGAAGCGGGGCTTTGGAATTATCAGCTGAAAAAGTCCCTTATGAATATACTAGGTTCGGTGAGACAACTCACCGAGCAACTTTCTTTTTTCTTCGTGACAGCGTGTCATGTAACTTGTCTAAAGACGCCACATATTTTGGCATCAAATTTGTATTTCCCTTCCCTTTACCATTTTGTACATCCTTTTTACCAGCTAATAAATCTTGTGTACACACGTACGAATCGTTATCTCCTTAGATACTCGTCTATCCTTATTTTATACTAACACTATGAGTCGTCCTAACTATGCAAATTTTACAAAACGGGTTATTCGCTGCCTTGAAAGAAGACTTGTTGCTGGGAATATTGCAATCTCCCTAATTTTTCTCACTAACAGTATGAGGATCCGAAACGCTTAGCTTGCTCACTTTTTTCTATCTTTTTCAAGAGGCAGCAGGTTGTTGATTGGGCTTTATGGAGGTCAAGGACTAATTCTCGAGTAACTTTGCGTGGATCGCATCCCTTAAGTTCTCTCAAAGAATCTTGTTTGAGGTCTGATGAACATCCTGACCAGGGTTCCTTTTCCAATGACTTTTCGGACTCTGTGGTCAGTAATGACCCCTTGACCATTAACACATATACAAAATGTTCTAAAGTGCTACTGTAGCGTAATTATCTTTCATTCTTTAATTGCCGCATAATTCCTTATTATATATGCACTTTCGATTCCTTTATTTTAGTGATCTGAAACTATAGGTTTGGTGTCTTTGTTTAATGGCATATTAACCTTTGTAGGTTATTTAAAACCTATAAAGGTTGATATGCCATTAAACAAAAACACCAAACCTATAGTTTCAGATCACTAAAATAAAGGAAATTCCAAAGCCATTCTCCGAGAAGAACTGTAGTAGTACTATTAAACCCATTACTGTGACGATAAGGGATTTCATACCTTTGTCGAGGATATTTGCCCGAAAGTGAACGTAATAGCGCAACTGGAGATCGAACTCGCTTACAAGGATTCCGTACTCCATCGCTTTAACCATTACACAGCGAGGACAACCATAGAAGGAATTATGATGCAAACATTTTCCCTATTGAAATAAGAATGACCGACAAAGGGACACTTTAATCAGATAATTTTCAGCTGTGTTTAAAACACTGGAAGTGTAAAATGCATATTTACAACAGGCTATTAAAATTCAGAAATTATTTATGCCTCAACACAATATATATACATCCATCCATCCATAGCCGATATGGTATAAAAATGTAAACAAACGCCTGCTGCTGCTGTTGCTATATAAATACCTTAAAATTCCCTTAGCCAAGGTGGTCGGCTTGTTGGCCGAGAGGTCTGAGACCTAGTCTAACGTAAAGTTGGATGGGTTTCGATCCCGGCTTCGAGCGTCCTGCGTGTCTAGCCACACTGAAGAGTTCTGATAGATGACAATATATATATATATGTGTGTGTTCACCTATAACTTTGAGTTAAAGGTCTCGGCGTATTCATTTGGACCCCAATTCGAATGGCCCTCCCCATAGGGCACAAGTTCCCCTCGATCCTTCTCATTTGGCGTCTAATTCTCAACTCTTTTAACCTTCTTCAAACCTCTGAGCGCTTCCGGTGCGTGATGTCACTCGCACTCCGTCACCCGTTTTGTCTCGGAGTATTGTAACATCTGAGTGACACCTCCATCCGCCCGTGCGCGCCCGCGTTAACACCTGTCTCAATGATGCACCTAACTAACCCATGTGCTGAGCCGAAAGGTTCTCAGCCTAACTAAACTCAAAGGCATGAACCGAAATTTCCTTGGCTATTATATAACACTATTTACCCATAGCTGGAGAGAGAAGATTTCGATTCATTCTTTTCTCAAGAAGATTAGTGTTTGGTGAAATGCCATGACTATTTCCTACGATGGAAACTATTACAGCAAGAACACCTCCATATATATATATATATATATAGTTGGTTATTGAGTAAGGGTGAGATTCAGAATTAGAAGGCGCTCAGTGAGAATGAAAATCAGCAGTCTCCGTCTGCTGATTTGGATAAAAAATCATTACTTCACGCAAGAGTATAGCTTAGACTTGGCACTAGGACGGATATATATATATATATATATATATATATATATAAGTCTCATTATTTTTATACGTAAGTAACTTATGATTCCAATAACCCTCATAATATTTTCATTATGAAGATATTCGCGTATTTTTGTTTTATCATAAACTTTCTTTTTCTCTCCTTTTCTTTCTCCTCAAATTAATTTTTGCTGGATATTTTTTCTTCTCTATATTAAATTCATTTCTTCTTCTTCTTCTTCTTCTTCTTCTTCTTCTTCTTCTTCTTCTTCTTCTTCTTCTTCTTCTTCTTCACTATTATCTCTCTCTTTCTTTCTCTCTCTCTGTCTGTTACTTCATATTCCTTTCTCCGATTTTCTGGATACTATATATTACTCGTTCCATTCATACTGAGCGTTTTTTTTATTAATTTCTTAAGAGAATGTTTTTCTTTTCTTTTAAATTTTATTTCCCTCTTCTTCTTGAATATCTTCCTTTTCAATATGTTTGCATTCTTGGTGTTGATGGGAATAACACCAAAACAATCATGGTGGCCATTTTTTTCTCTTCTTCTTCTGAGGATACCAATTATTTGTTGTTAGAGTTAGCATCCTCTTCTGTTCAACACACAATCCACTTATTAGCTTTTCCGTCATAATTATCATACGAACCCTTCTGTCATTGCTGAGTGCTTTCGATTCTTAATATTGCCGTCTTGGTGGATTTATGAATGCTTCAGGCTAACAGAACTGCACAACGAACACGTAAAGAAATATTTGCCTTGTTGCTAATTTTCTTATTCTGCCATAATAAACAACCACCGATTTAATATCTTGTTCTGATAATAGAAATAGAAGGTAGGCTGAACGAGCTGACTAGATCTATCTATCTATCTATCTACCTGTCTATCTATCTATCAATCTGAGTCTACTAATTCTCTCTCTCTCTCTTTCTCTCTCTCTCTCTCTCACACACACACACACACTCTCTCTCTCTCTCTCTATCACTCTCTCTCTCTCTCTCTATCTCTCACTATCAAACTCTCTATCTTTGTCTGCTATCTATCGATCTACAATTTCTCCCCCTCTCTCTCTCTCTTTCTCTTTCTCCGCCAATCTATCTTAGATAGATAATCAGTACGCTATCTATCTATCTATCGCTTTTTTTCTCTCTCTCTATCTCTCTCACACTCTCTCTATCTTAGTCTACTGATTATCTATCTATCTATCTATCTATCTATCTATCTATCTATCTAATAAGTGATATGAACTAAATTTCGAATGTTTATCGTTCTCTCATCTTTAAAGATATGTAATGATTGTCACTCCTGAATACGTTGCCATGACAACTACTTAGAGAATTTGCTTTTTATAATACACTTTCCATATATTTTTCTAAGTCTTTACTTAAGGAAGCCCGTAAATGAGTGGAATATAATAAATAAATGATTAAACTAATGCTCAGCTAAATATTGATCTTAATGTTATAATACTGCCATACTGTCACACACCCTATACAATTCATACACGCACTTAGATATATATATATATATATATATATATATATATATATATAATATTCTACCTTTATACATATATATATATATATATATGTACAAATTCCTCCGTACGAGCAGATGTGACACAAGGTCAATTTTAAGCGGAGTTTAAAAGAGTTCACTTCAAAGGTTTCTTTCTCCTACACAGGTTCCCAAACCAAGGATAAAGAATCCAGTCTGCCCAACTATTTACCGATAAATAGAGGGAGAAAAATTTAATTTATTCCTTTCGCAACGGTATTATTGCTATATGGAAGCAATTAGCCTCGCTCAGAATTGGAACTCGTGTAGCCGTGTTCATTTCTAGTGAAGTTAATGATAAAATTTTGCTGATATATATATATATATATATATATAATGTAATGGTTATCTTCATAGAAAATATTTATATATATATATATATATATATATATATATATATATCTTAAGTAAAGTAAATTGTTATATGCATATAGTGTTTACATTTACTGATAGAGCGTTCAGTAATTCAGTAAAGCCTTGAAATCGAATCAACGAGGCTCGATAATTCTCAGCTTCTGGCCTATTCATTCATCTAATCAAGTAATTTTCGGTTGTAGTTGGTGTCTTTTTCGATGTTGCATTCTAGGAAAGTTTTTTTTCCGGTTTTATGGCATATCAACCTTTGTAGGTTATTTAACGCCAAATCCATTTTTGCCCAAGATCAGTTCTATTTCAAACAATTGTGTTTAGCATGAGTACACAGTTCAATTGTCAAAAACAGTTCTATTTTAAGTTATTCAGTTCAATCAAACAGTTTTAATTCAACTGGTTCAGTATATTATGACTATAGATTTTGTTTACACACAGCTAAATTTCAAAACAGTTCCACTTCAAACAATTCTGTTTAGCATAAGTACGCAGTTTAGATATTAAAACAGTTCTATTTCAAATAATTCCGTTTCGCATAAGTACGCAGTTTAATTCTATTTGATCCATTCATAGGACTTCCTCAAGTGCTACCACTCCGGGCGTGAGTGGATTTGGGAGCAATAGCAATGAAGGGTTGCTCTGCCTTTCCCAAGACTCCAGCATACTTGAACTTCACTATCAGGTTATTTATTGTCATATTGAGGACATTCGTTAGTTGGAGGAGGGTTACACCTCTGTAGTGTTGCACTACATCCTCAGCCGACAAGGCAATGCTTAGAGTTGGGGAGGCTGGTGTTGCTTGTAAGTTATTACGAGTAGCGATTTTTTGTCGATGCGGTTTTTTATGTTACCTTGTGATTTGTTAATCTATATCCACTATTGTGTTTTATTTACGTTTTTTCGGTTTTCATCATCTAATTATTATTACTCTTATTACAATTATTATTTTCCTATTACTACTGACAATCGCCCGTTTTCTAGCATTTATCAAGCCGTAAACTAAACAATAGATAAACACACACACACACACACACACACACACACACACACACACATACATACATAGATACATACACACACGCACTCAGACATACGCACTCATATATATATATATGAAGTACACGAACACAAAGAAACAGGCTCACACACACGCACACACATTTCCCCTCCCTCATATATATATATATATATATATATATATATATGTACAGGCTCCCCCCACCCGAAAAGAAACAGAACCCATATATTTTTGACTGAAATTCATAAATTCAATTCTATCCTTTTCTTTTTTTTCAGGATATGAAGTAGATTTTGTGCATGAAAAATTGGGACCATAGTATTCACCAACATGTCCTGGTCTACCAAAGAAAAGAATTTGAATTATTATGCTTTATTTTTGTAGAAGTAATAAAAAAGTTTATGGGCTTTTTCTGTGGGGGCGGGGTCACTCTGTATGTATATTTGTAGACCAAATAAACAACAAGCAAATTACACTCATATTGATATAAAAATATGGTAGATTTATAGAGTTGCATCATTCATTCTTGCCCAACATTCATCATCATCATCATCATCATGTTGCACTGTCAGCACGTCAAAGTTGGATAATTTTCGTGATGGTTGGTAGGTGTCCGTACAGCTGCTGCTTTGTCGGGTGTTGCCTCCAGGACCTGTTCAATATAGCTCGCTGCATTCTTGTGTAATTGTCATCAAGCTTTTTCTCCCTACGTTTAGTTAGGGTCCGTGTGGTTCATCCATATAACAGTATCGACGCTACTGCTGCTTGGAAAAACTGCGTTTTATTTTATCGGTCAAGTCTGAGTTCCATATGATCGGTAGCCGCCAATGCTTTTGCTAATCGCTTGATCATGTCTGTCCCGGTTGATGTGACATTGCTTCACAAATACACACACACACACACACACACACATATATATATATATATATATATGTGTAAATGTGTGTGTGTGTGTGTCTTTTCTATCGAGATATTTCCGATAGTTTGGAATCCCTTTTACTGATCGCGAAGCATGCAACATAATTCGTCCTACTTACTTGGGTTGGCTCGTAAGGGATGACTCACTGGTAATAATGATAATAAAAAAGGTATTGACAACAGGTGGAGGAATTATTCCACAAAAGCAAAGTATCAGAATAAAATTAAATGCAACGGTGATTTCAACAACATGTGAAATACGTTTATTCCGTTAGCATTCGACTAACCAAACAGTATAAACATATAATAAAGCTCAGGAGAGATACGGATAAGACTTATCTGAGGAGCGGTGGTTAACGTGAAGACTCAATATGGACATGGTAGAAAATTATATTCTATCAAGTTGTCTTCTCAGTTGTCTATTTTCTTATATGTAGTCCTGCCTTTCCCTCCCAACTGCTCACGCCGCGTTTCTCTTTTCAACTGTCCACGTTTTCAAGTTGTCACCCCATGATCCAGTTCGCGCCTGCTAAACAAAAGGGTTACTATTCTTTTTAGTCCAGGGGTTGTTGGTCTGCAACCTCACACTATTCCTCTCACGGTGAGTCTGTTGACACCTGCTATGTAACCAAGTATACGTCACGATATATATATATATATATATATAATATCAAGGTGAGTCGACAACATGGATCCCTGTAAGTATTTCTTGCCATACATCTCTATCGGCAGTGTCACTTGGCAAATCTTCTTGACAAATGTATGTTTTTACTGGTCGGCCAGTCCTGGTGTGTCCATGTATAGAAGTCCATTGAAGAAGGCTGTTTTTGCGTTTGTCTTTAATTACTCAGTTGGGACAGCATTTCTTGATAATCTGACTTGGAGGAGTCGTGAGATTGGATATCAGCATGTAAAATACAAATCTAGTTTTCATTTAGATTTTTCTCCAAGCATTTCGTCCGAGTCAACATAGCGCAACTATACATTAGTACTGACATGACTGCAACTTGAAAGAATTCCAGTTTAACACTACCATAGAGATAGGATTCACACACACACACACACACACACACACACACACACACACACACACACACACACACACACACACATATATATATATACATATATATATAAAGACGGCATGAAATCAATGGCTCCAGATAAGCATCCCTACTATTAAATGTATATATATATATATATATATATATATGAACTAATATATATCTGTTTATTATTATATTATATAATAGCTCTGTCACAGATATTGAGCACTCTCAAAATTATACCGCACTTGGTCTGCCACAAACTCACAAAGTCCGATAGTGACAACCATATTCTGTTACAATATATATATATATATATATATATATATATATATATATACATTACCCATTTATTTTGTCAGATAGGTTAGATTTACACACACACACACACACACACATATATATATATAGGTGTTAATTTGAAATGACTCCTATATTTTTTTCTATTCATATAGAGATTTTGTATTTACAGATAGATTTAGAAAGGTCGACTTCGATTTTTTATGCTTGCATGCCAAACTCTTTTAAATACACTTTAAACCAATCAAAAGTGCATTTCAATATGCATGTACCAAAAGCTCTTTTATAAATATGGTAATGTATTCACTTATATTTTCTCATTATCTCTACCCTTGTAAGCATATGTATACATATATATATATATATATATATGTGTGTGTGTGTATGTGTATGTGTGTATGTGTGTCTGAATGTGCCTGTACACGTTATTATATGTATATGTGTGCCTATTATAATTATATATTCTCTCCGTGTTTGTTTTAGTGATCTTTGTCTCTATTAATCTATCTACTAATTACAGTGTGCTGAATTTTATGTGCAATGCAATAGAACTAATTACTTCATTTCCCGTCGTGAACAATCTTATAAAAACACTGCAAAGTGCCCATCAACCCTTTTTTTTAATCGGCTAATGTCAAAACCTAAATTCAAAGGAAATTACTTCTAATCTCTTTTTCTTCTTTTTTTGCTTTTTTGCCGGCTAACACGAGGCACCAATCAATGATTTAATCATCCCCAAAAACAGAACAAAAGACCCACTTCATTTTAGCTTCTTTGTTTCAGCAAACAACCTACTTTTGTAATTATGAAACGAGAAAACGGTTGTGAACTAAAAGAAAAAAAGAAACAAGAATAACTCTTCCCATTTAAAAAAAAAAAAATTGGATGAATAAAAAAGGTGAAGAAAAGCCTTAATTACGCAACAAACAGGCTATCATAAATGGTAAATTGGAATCGTCATTTTCAACAAGGATATACCTTTATGTCGCATCTATCTATCTATCTATCTATCTATCTATCTATTCTTTCTTTCGTTTTTTTCTTTCTTTCTATCTATCTCTCTATCTATCTATCCTTTCTTTCTTTCTTTCTATCTATCAATCTATTCTTTCTTTCTTTCTTTCTTTCTATTCTTCTTTCTTTCTATCAAGCTCTCTATAAACTTTGGGTCTATTTTATTGCGTATTATATCCAACCAACACTGGTCGTGTAGACCAAAACGTAAAAGAGTTAATGATGATTTTATGGACCCGTAGGAAAAATGCACTTTAAATATTGACGCAGTACAATCTTCATATTCTACGTAAATGTTCATTTGATTATCTGTCAATCTGTCTATCCATCTCGTAGTATCATCCGAAATAAATTTACTTCTGATATTTTTGTTTATGAAAAGTTAATTTTCTTCCGGAATTTATTATTTTTGGCGGAAGCAAAACATTATTGGGAATTTTTATTGCCAAATTTTACAGCCCTGAAACTCTACTCAAAACTAAAAAAAACATTGAGGCAATGAAAAACAAGTACACCCCAAATATACAGGATGATTGAAAAGTAATTCCACGTTTTAAATTTTTTATGATTGTTTTTTTTAACTATAAGTTTTACAAGAAAAATTTTTCAAGGATTCTAAAAGAGGGAATTATTTTTCAATCAACATGCATGTTCATTCACATTATTTGTTTAGTTACAGAGTTTTAATGCTATCAAAAAGGCAATAAAAATACTCATTTAAAGGATTTGGACTGTATAATATTCCACAAGAAATAATAGACTTCTGGAATTTTTTCATTAGAATATAAATATCATTATCTGATTTTAATAAATTAATGATAGATCCTTTATACGTATCTATATAGTTATCCACAGACAGTTTCGTTGTATGACAACTCTACAGTATTGCTAGATACCCGAGAGGCTTCAAGCTGGGAACGATAGCCGTTTGTCGTTACATCAGTCGGATATCTTACCTCAGAGTCATTTTCATTCTTTGCTTTAGGGAAGGAATCTTTTACTTATATCTTATAACATGTGCGTTATCGGTTACCGGGTGAGTTCACTTCATGAGAAGAGCTATTGCGTTTCAGCTAGTATGGTAGCCGGCGAATTCCCCAGAACCGAGCTCAACCCACAGGCGGGACGGGACCATATATTGGTATCTACAGACAGTTTCGTTGTATCACAACTGATCTGTGAAGCAAGAAACGTGTGTGTGTGTGTGTGTGTGTGTGTGTGAAAGAGAGAGAGAGAGAGAGCGTAAGGTTGATTTGGCATATTCACTTTCGCGGTTTATTTGATGCCAAAGCCAACCTTATACAAGAACAGTGTTGATACTACTCGACTTATTCCAGGGAGAATTAGGATCTTTATACCTTTCCCAAAGGTATAAGCCCGAAAGGGAACGTTACAGTACATCTGTTGTTTGTATTTACTTCGAGGCTGAAGTTCATCCCTTTAGCTATTATTCCTCTAAGAGAAAAAGTGAAAGTAAAAGAGGAAGAAAATAAAGAGAGGGCGTGTGTATGTGTGCATGAGAGAGAGAGAGAGAGAGAGAGAGAGTGTGTTAAGACTGCAAGCTTAGAGAAATGGAAACAGAAAACTGAGTTCGAATTCTGACTGATGTTGCTTGAGTCTACTTAATATGTTTGAATATATTTTAAAAATGTTTTCTCGTTGTTTTCTGCTGGGAACTTGACAAAATATCACCATGTTTAACAGGAAATTTTCGACCATTTATGTTTTACGCATTTTTATATCAAAGACTAGCCCACTTTTTTCGGCAGTCTTACATCCGGAGGGGGACATAGTCGATGTAGTGTGAGCCGAGTCAAGGCCCTATCAGTGGGGTTCCGAATATGCCGATTCAACGTCCACCACCTTAAAATAAACCAGTTTTTGAATGTATTTATGTTACTATAATTCAGGTTTGGTTTGGTTTTAACCTACAATGATTGATATGTCATAAAACTAATTTTATGGCATATCAATCATTGCAGGTTATTTAATGCCAAATCCGGTTTATACATATATATCAAATATATATATGATTTATAAACACATTCTGTTATTAACATTTTAAACGAGCCTGAGCTGATTTTTTTGCACAAATACAGTTGGTACTGCTATAATTAAGGAAAAATGAAACGATATAGCGTGGTTTTTTGCTTTTTCAGTCGCATTAAAATACTCCAATTAGAGAATACTGTAATTTCCTATGATTCCTGCATCTTAAGAATGGACTTTACTGTCATGCTCACCCGTATCATTATCTTTCTTACTTGGAAACAATTATTCAATAACAAAGTATTTCTTTATATTTGTTTATTTGTAATCGAATGTTTTAAAAACTTTATGACTTCTGATTCCATTTCGAAGTTAAATGCCGTCAAAAGCGACATGTACGACTACTAGAAAGAAGAAAAATTACTAAAGTGTCTTTTTTTTTTATAAGTAGACCTTCCACGATATTTGTAGTGAAATTATTTATTAAAAATTGCTATATATAATGTATTGGCTGCCTCTCATCAATAAGGGCTCTAGTGTCCGTCTGTGTAACCGACCACAAAAGGTCAGTTACGATAACACTCACCGTGGGTACAAGAGCCGGTCTAACACAAGATTTGAAGATATTTAAAAAGTAGCAGGTCGTTAGTTATCAGGAGAGGGATTAGTAACGACCTAACAAAACAGTCTCTATTCATTGGTCTACGATTTGTCAAAGAAAACATTTTCCCTTAATTTCATCATCATCATCATGTTGTGCCACTAGCACGGATATCCCTGATCCTCTCTCCCCACTTTTCCCTATCGTTCATCGCCTCTGGCAGGTCTTAAGGGCTACACCCCGTATCCTCACATAGCTGCTGAATGTATGTTCGTGCTGGTCGTCCTGCTTTTGCCCGGCCATATATGGGGGTCCATAGGCGATATCACCACACTAGACGGAATCCCTCTTAAACTAATAGAAAAATTCCTTAATTTACTTGACTATAACATTTTATATCTTCATGTTTCTAAATCCAGTAGTGCGGGAAATTGTAACATTCGTTATAAAATGAATGTTTATTTTAGCAACAACCGGTCAGATATTTTCTTGAACAAACTTCTCTCGTTATTATATATTCATCTAGTCTTTGTCTCTTTGTCTTCATCGGCTTTCTTCAAGACGCATGGATTGGTACATATAGATTGTGGCATAATGATTATCATCGTAGGAAATGGACTCCGAGACATGGGTTCAAATCTTTGATGAGGCTGTTTACATTCCATGTAGTGTTAATAGCATTGGGGATGCTTTGAATCCAACTATTTCCCCCAGAGCAATGAGTAAATAGCAAGATTGTGCTCTTTAATCTTGATATGGCTACTGGTCAAGGAGTAAGAAAACCCTGAATTCAAAAGAGCGTTACTTCAATAAATAGATTCAGCTAGTGTCACTTCGCGGCTAAGGGGTTGGTTAATCCAAGAAGGCATGCTCAGCAGAATGATTATGATCGAAGTGCATATATATATATAGTTATATATCTATATTGTATATCAAATCATGTTTTTTGTTAGCACATAAGTATTTACCCCACCCTTTTTTAAAAGAATAGACACAAAATTAATATAAAAGTCGAGATTGAAAAGTTTGAATTCAGAGTTATCCTTCTCCAAGATAGGTTGCCTAATCGATGTTAATAAGCCTAGTATGTCCCACAATTTACTTAGAGCTGGAGGGAGAATATTTGGATTCATACATTTCTCGAGCGTATTTGTGCAACGTAAAATACAATCAGCCTCGTCCATGATTTGAACTCGGATTACCGTGTCCATTTTCTGCAATGATAACCGTTACAACACGAACGCACACGTAAGCATATCCTAATATTGCTGAGAGTTCCATAAGAAAGCAAATGGAAATGTGTGTCGTAAGGTTCTTCTCTTACAAACTGACATGTTGAGAGGAATATCCTGCCTTGAAAATCCGTATTTGGAATTCTGGTCATGAAATGTACTCGAACATTAATTTTTGACCATAGCCGAAAACCAGAACATTATTTCAGTCACTTATTGTACTTCGTCATAGTTTCATATATCAAACATTTTAATAAGAAAACTTTTAATTTTAAATTTGTTTCAACAGCAGATTAGTACAATGTCCTCCATTTCTGACAACTGTAGATGAATCTATTCTAACTTACTTTTCTTTTTTGTCTTTATTTTTGCAGAGGAAGAGGTGACTAAACATCTTCCTCGCTTGCACTATTTTTTTTTTTTTTATGATCACGCACTCGATGTGTTCTCACGAATTCGCTCTGGTTTGGGTCGACATGTAACTTGATGCAGGTTCTGCCGCAGGTTGTCTTACGTTAATCAAATAATTCATGGTAATTAATGTGTAATTGAAACTGAAACTCCTGATGTGAATTTATAATTGGACAGCTTCTATCTGCTTATAATAATAATAATAATAATAATAATAATGTCTGAAATTAATGATCATACCATTGCGAATGCAAAATATCCCCAAATACTACATAATATTGATAATGATATTATTGATACGAATTCTAATGTAAATGTACCAAATAATCACTACCTCCCCACCCCAATACCAATAACAGCAATAACAAGAACAAAATATTAATAATTATCATAATCACCTAATCTTGGCAGACCTTTTAATAATCAACATAAAAGAGAACTTGCCGAATTGTGGACTTTGTTGTCCCGGCTGACCACAGAGTAAAATTGAAAGAAAAAGAAACGAAGGATAAGTACCTCGACCTTGCTAGAAAGAGAAAAATCTCTGGAACATGAAAGTGTTGATTATGAGAATTGTAATTCTTGCTCTTGGTATAGTCACCAAAATATTTATACAAGGACTGGAGGACTTAGAAATAATAGTAGACTTGACATAACCGCTTCTTGAAATAAATTGCATTTATTTTATCGGATAGGCCAGACTTCCATATGATTGATAATCAATCAGTAACCTTCGCAGGTCACAAATTGATGTTATTTTCAGTAGAGGAGACGCTGCTACCGAGGTACATAAACGTATCTCTATCTCTCTCTCTATATATATATATGTATATGTGTGTGTGTGTGTGTGTGCGTGTATTCCTTGTATTACAGCATTTCAGTGTGGCTAGACACAGGACGCTTCAAGTTGGGGTCGAAACCTGCCTAACCTTACCTTAGACAGTATCTTACCACTCGGCCACTTGGCGACCCGCGTCAGCTCGGAAGTTATAATGCATTATGTATTAACTATTGTTTGTTTACAGTTTTTGTGTTACCGGATACCGGAGTACTCATTTCGTAAGAGGATTTGGTATTAAATAACCGACAAATGTTGATTTCACGCAAAACATCAAAATTCTGAATTTAATGATTTGTTTTAGTTTATTTATAAGTGTAGAAATACTATTTACTTAAAAAGAAAAGGTATTTAAACATTAAAGATATAATTATGTGTTGAACACTCTACCCACTACACCAATGGTACGGGAGACCATTCAATCCCAGGTCGCGTCATACCAAAAGACTTATAAAATGGTACTTGATTCCTCCTTGCTTAATACTCAGCAATTTAAGGTTCGTATCAAGGGTAAAGTGGAGCAATACAGGGAAAGGAGTAGCGCCCTACACCTCGGTGTAGTAGCTATTGAAAAGGGAGCCTTCTGGTCGCCCTCAACTACGGTTGCCAACTTTACTTAAAAAAAAACCTGTATTATAATACAGACTTAGTGATTAGAAATTTAATTAATCCTAGATCAGACAGCGACAACGTTGTCAGCGGGTTCGATTTCCAGACGCGCTATTTCATTCATTTTCGAATTTATACCCATGTCAAAAATATGAACTCCCTCATCGCTCTTAGCTATGGGTATATGTTAAATAGTACCACTACGATCGTGCTGAGATGGCTTTGGCATTAAGTAATCTACGGAGGTTGATATGCCATTAAAAAAAAAAACAAACAAACCAGATTATTTCAGATCAACCAATTCCGGGAGTCAGATACTACGCTCTGATCCTAGCCAGAATTGCATGAAAATCATCGTACACTCAACCAAATTAATCGAAGTGATAATAGTAGCTGTATCAAATTAAATGTCGCTAGAACTGCAAATATCAGTGTCAGAGGTGCTGAGAGAAATACTCTGATTTATTACTGACTTTCGTCCAAAAGAATCGTCGATCTTGTTTTTTTTTTTTTTTTTTTTTTCTTTTTTCATTTATTTTTAAAGGGCAAAGGTATTTAAATAAAAGTGCCGATGAAAGATATGCCCTTTCTTTCTCGGCCAGGAGAAAGAAAAAAGAACAGAAAGACCTAATCAGGAAAGGTAGGAATCTTTCTCTTTTTCCTCCCAATTATGAGTAAATAGTAGGATATATTGGATTCTTTAACCTTGGTATGGCAACTAATCTTGGAGAATGAAAACTCCGAATTCAAACCAGCTGTAATCATTTTAAAAATTAAACCTGTGTCGAGCACGGCAAGACATGGCGGAGTTGGTTAAATACATACTGCGCTTAAAACACTGACGATGTGTCGTAACCATTTTGAGGTGGACGGGTTGGGTCCGTATATACACTACTTAAAAGATAATCTTTTGTTGTATCCAGCTCGAAGTATATGAGATAAGTAAATATTTATACGCTTAAAAGCTGACCTTGTGTTACATCTAACTCGAGATGAATTGGTGAGGTAAATACTTACACAACTTAAAGATATACATTATATCACATCCTGTTCGAGATAGATGGGTTTGGGAAATACTTATACCATTTAAAAACTGACCTTGTTTCGTATCATCCATGAAATAGATGGGTTAAATGAATATTTAAACTACTTAAAAACTGACCTAGTGTCACATTCCACAAGCGATGAATTGGTTTGGGAAATACTTATACCATTTAAAAACTGACCTTGTTTCGTATCATCCATGAAATTGATGGGTTAAATGAATATTTAAACTACTTAAAAACTGGCCTCGTGTCACATTCCACAAGAGATGAATTGGTTTGGGAAATACTTACACCATTTAAAAACTGACCTTGTTTCGTATCATCCATGAAATTGATGGGTTAAATGAATATTTAAACTACTTAAAAACTGACCTCGTGTCACATTCCACAAGAGATGAATTGGTTTGGGAAATACTTACACCATTTAAAAACTGACCTTGTTTCGTATCATCCATGATATTGATGGGTTAAATGAATATTTAAACTACTTAAAAACTGACCTTGTGTCACATTCCACAAGAGATGAATTGGTTTGGGAAATACTTACACCATTTAAAAACTGACCTTGTTTCGTATCATCCATGAAATTGATGGGTTAAATGAATATTTAAACTACTTAAAAACTAACCTTGTGTCACATCCTGCACAAGATGAATCGGTTTGGGAAATACTTACACCATTTAAAAACTGATCTTGTTTCGTATCATCCATGAAATTGATGGGTTAAAGGAATATTTAAACTACTTGAAAACTGACCTTGTGTCACATCCTGCACAAGATGAATCGGTTTGGGAAATACTTACACCATTTAAAAACTGATCTTGTTTCATATTCTCCATGAAATAGATGGGTTAAATGAATATTTACACCACTTAAAAACTGACCTTGTGTCACATCCTGAAAAGATGAATTGGTTGGGTAAATACTTACACAACTTAAAAACTGAGCTTGTGTAGCATCTTATTCGATATGAATGGGTTAAATAAATACTTACACAGCATAAAAACTGACCTTGTTTCGTACCCTGTTTGAGATAGATGAGGTAGGTAAATACTTACACAGCATAAAAACTGACCTTGTTTCGTACCCTGTTTGAGATAGATGAGGTAGGTAAATACTTACACAGCATAAAAACTGACCTTGTTTCGTACCCTGTTTGAGATAGATGAGGTAGGTAAATACTTACACAGCATAAAAACTGACCTAGTTTCGTACCCTGTTTGAGATAGATGAGGTAGGTAAATACTTACACAGCATAAACCTGACCTTGTTTCGTACCCTGTTTGAGATAGATGAGGTAGGTAAATACTTACACAGCATAAAAACTGACCTTGTGTCGCATCTTGTTCGATATGAAAGGGTTAAATAAATACTTTCACAGCATAAAAACTGACCTTGTTTCGTACGCTGTTTGAGATAGATGAGGTAGGTAAATACTTACACAGCATAAAAACTGACCTTGTTTCGTACGCTGTTGGAGATAGATGAGGTAGGTAAATACTTACACAGCATAAAAACTGACCTTGTTTCGTACCCTGTTTGAGATAGATGAGGTAGGTAAATACTTACACAGCATAAAAACTGACCAAGTTTCGTATCCTGTTTGAGATAGATGAGGTAGGTAAATACTTACACAGCATAAACCTGACCTTGTGTCGCACCTTGTTCGTACCGGAAATGTTAGATCGATACGTTCACCGTTTAAAAATTGACCCTGTATAGCATCCTGCTCGTTAGTAAGAGGTTAGGTAGATACTTACACCACTTAAAAACTGACCTTGTGTCTAAGGGTCAGGTAAATATTTACACTGTTTAAAAATCGATCTCATGTCGCATCGTTCTCGTGGCGAAAGAGTAAGATAAATACTATTTAAGAACGGACAATATGTTTTGTGCTGCACTGAGCTGATCGCTTTGGTTAACACTCACAAGCATGTGTAGATCAAGAAATCAAAAATGTATTTCTAACGTCTTGCAGCACTGTGGCTTCATGTCCCTGTAGTCTAATAGCTAATGAGCTGGACTGCAATCACGAAGTAAGCGAGTTCGAATCCCATTAGAACTATAGTGTTCAATTTCAAACTAAAACAGATGGGAAAAAGGTATAAGGCCACTAATCCAAACAGGCATGGTTTTGATTGTTTTATGGCATACCGACCATTGCGGGTTATTTATTTAATGCCAAGCCATCTTTATACATATATATTAAATATATATGATTTGGTTTGGTTTGGATTTGTGGCATATCAATCTTTGTAGGTTATTTAATGCCAAATGCTGTTTATACATATAGAATAAATAATAATGATTTGATTAGGTTGGTTTTTATGGCGTATCAAGCAATCTAGGTAATTTAATGCCAAATTCTGTTTATAAATATAGATTAAATATATATGATTTGATACATATAGAATAAATATATATGATTTTATTTGGTTTGCTTTGCTTTGCTTTGATGGCATATCAACCATTGTAGGCTATTTAATGCTAACTGCTATTTATACATATGTATTAAATATATATATATATGCTTTGTTAACACATTCGTAAACGAGCCAGGGATTTTTTTGCGCAGAGTTAAATAGTTTTAAATATAGCTCTATAACAGTCATAATTCAACATCACTCATACGTTTTCTGACATAGTTTGACCTATTTGACCCATAGATAGCACCAGATCAGGTGCTACTACTCTAGACTAGAGTAGACCTGGGGGGAATGACAATGAAGGGTACCCCGTACCCAACAAAGCTCCTGGGTTGGTGCCTCACCATCAGATTTCTTAAGGTCATATCCAAGACACTCGTTGATGAGAGTCTTTCGACTCTGCAGAGATGCAGACGATGTATTCTACTGCTGCAGGGTCATGGGTTGAATAGTATCACAGCTACATTTCTAATAGGATGGCTTTGCCATTTGATAACTTATGAAGGTTGAAAATCCATTTAAAAAAAAAACTAAGCTCCTTATTGATTGTAGTTTATTACTCGACGCCTTCACTATATAGATTCCTTTTTTTTTCGCCAGAGGAACAACTATTTTTTTCACGGTAAAACAAAATCTAAGTTTCAGTTAGAATTCATACCAAACTTATTAGCACTATAGCAAACTCTTAGGTCATCTGAAAAAATGATTTCCAGCCATGAATACAGATATATATGTATATGTTTCTATAAAACGCAATAATTTTGAAAGCTTAGTATAGAAAAACATTTGGATATTTTCAGACAGTATTATTATCGACAGGAAACTACTGTTATATTTTACGCTGATACGAAATGTACCTAACAAATGTTTATTGGTAATGTTGTCCGGGCAAACATTCTAGTTAATCAGGCAAATAAATACTAAGTAAATATATCCTGTCTGTTTCGAGTAATTGGTTGTTTAATGTGGCTGAAAATAGTTGCACTCGACCTATATACGAGTAAGGAAATAAACTTCTTGCCAACCATTACCGGAGCCTTATTATCAGATTGTCTAGTGTCATATCCAGTGTACTCATTGGAGGAATCTTACTCCTCTGCGGTAATACAGTCGGTGTATTCTACAGTCACAGCCGAGTGGGAAAAAATCTGATAGAGAGTCGAGAAACTGGAGATGAGAAGAATCGAGACCTTACAGATCACAGGATTGATAAGATCAACTCGAATATTCAGGAGACCTGAAAAGAATTGTTGTCACTTAGACCACAGTGAAATACCACCAATTAAAACTTGTGTGAAAAACTCGCAATAATAATAATAAAACCAAAAATGATATTCATCCTTTTTAAAATTTTCACAGGCGCTTCCCAACATACACACAAAATTATTTTTTCACGAGGTATGCAAACAGTCTTAAGATATCATATTTCATTTTTAAAGAGTAGAATATGGTTTATGAATACAGAGATATTAATACACCTAGTGGATGATGCACAAAATGGAGTCGGTTACCCGAGTTCAAATATCGGAAGAGGCTGTTTGCATTTCACTTGGCACTTATGCCCTTTAGAAAAGGCATGAACTCAAATAGTGTGCACGAGTTTTGATTAAAATCCAAGCTATGAGTAAACAGTTAGACAGATTGGGTTCTTTAGCTTCAGTTAAGTAACCAGTCTAGGAGAAGAAAAACGATGATATAAAACCAAGTTCACTTTGCTTTAAAATTCGAACTTGTCTTTCATCTTACATGGTGGCGAAGGGGCTGTTGTAAATACAAAAGTATACGTAAAATCACCTTATAAAAGTGTACATTCATTATTTGAACTGAAATGTGATCCTAAACTGCATTGATTCACTACCAATAGCTTTTTAGAGTAAATCTCAGATTTTCCCTTAAGATATGGGTGTTTCATTATTGTTCATTTCGTTGATTTTATAGCTTGTAAATCCCTGTTGGATTATTCAATTCCAAAAGTCAGTCATTTTTTATTGCAATCATATGATCCAAGTGACTAATGATAATTAACTATTAATCCAAAAGTTTTTCACTGTTAGCGGCGGCCCCTTGCAGGCTTCCAGTTCCCGCCGAACGCAATATCCCATCCTCCCGGGCGCGACCTGGGTGGGTGGTATTGAGGATTTTGTCTGACTCCCTCGTCCCAGGGAACTATTCCCCAAAGGCAATACCTGCTTTGCAAGGCTGAGTTCATTGTTAAGCGCCTGAGGCGCCCCAATTTACTAATGCCAAAGGAATCAGGTAGTTTTGATGATGGCTGTGCACAAGTCTCTATTAGTACATTGCAATCCATATTAAAATCACCTGGTATCAACTCCTACCGGGTGAGAGGTTGGATAAATATAATGGTTATATTATTTCAAAATTTACTATTGCAATTCTGTGACTTTCCAGACAAACATATCGGGTGTGGCGAGTGTTTGTGGAAGAGTGATTGACCGATGGTAAATTACTCTTCAAGACCTTAGATGTGTGAAACTATGAATGTCCTTGTGGACAGTCATATGGGGTATAAACTGAGTTAGATTCAAAAGTGAGAAGTTTAGATTTTGATAACATGCAAAAGAGACGGGTAATTAAGATTTTAACCGAGTCTCACAAGTTAAGGTTAGGTTACGATTTGAAAAAGAATCGTTTTTTCTTCCAACAACGGCACGAAAACCATTACACATCTTTTTGTTTATTAAACAAGTAAAAAAAAAAAGAATTTGGAATATTCAAAATAAACGTGATCGTTTTTTAAACAATGTGTTTATTCTTTTGTAACCGAGATCAAGTAACAACTTTATTTGTTACCTCAACCGTCTCCAGAGGGTGGACCTGGAAGTAATATCAATGAATTGATTCACCGTATGTTTTTAAGTATTTCTATTATATCATCATCATCATCATCATCATTTTGCGCCATCAGCCGTGCTGATCTATTATATTCTAATTTAAGACCCAATATTCAGTTAAATTTTTCTATTTAATAATGCTTCGTTTTAAACAATTATATGGTTTCAAGTAACTTATAATGGTTGTTTTGTTGGTTTTTTGGTGTTTCGGGAAATGGTTAATTTCTTTAACACTATATATTATTAGGCAACACAAATGAATAACGAAACTTCTTTTTAGCAACACAACAAAGAAAGGTTTATTAGAGTAGCAGGCGTAAAGGAGTGAGAGTGAGAAAGTGTCCCTTTGGTATCGCTGGTCAGTATGTTGGTCCTTGGTTTGTAGGAAGCGTGTGCGAAGCTAGCAGCAGCGTTTTCTTCAGCGAAGGGCTTCAAGTGAAATCAGTGGCAGTCATTGTGAGAGAGATCTGTTTCTGCTGCTGATTCATGGCTCTCTGACTTTGTCCATTCTACCAAAAGGGACTAGAAAAATAGTTCTTGAAAGGAAGAAGGAATTAATGCGTTCTGCCAGTTGATTGGTCAGTGAATGACCGAATCTCTTAGCGGGGGCATTGATTCGCGAAAGGAAATAGATCTGTGGCTGCTACAATTTTATGGTTTAACAACCATTGTTGTTTATTTAATGCCAAATCATATTTATACATGTATTAAAAAATAAATGATTTGATAACAAATAGTTTGTAGTTTATTTTTAAAATCGAACCCGAGTTCATATCTTTGCACACAGTTAAATAGTTTGAGGAATTACTATTTAACACAAATAGATTTATTTAGCATTTATCATTAATCATTTGTTTAGACACAGTTAAATGGTTTTGTTATAGACAAGAGTATGCTTCCAATAGATAACGGAGAAGAAGTTTGGATCTGACATCATTTATTTTTAAATAAATAAAAGTTGGTTTATTAGAAAGGATAGATGCTCTTTTCTTCCACCAGATAAGGGCCAGGAGATAAGTGGATGTAAGTTGTTCTTTGGTAGCTGGGTTGTTTTCTTGTGGCACGGTGGTGTAACATAGGTCGGTAGGTTATGAACTATCTGGGTCTTGTGGTGGAAATACAGGAGTCTTGTTGTGTGGTGTGATCTTGTTCGAAATGTGACGGGTGACGTTTCTCCCTGATAGAGGTCCTGGGTGTCGACTGCTTTTGGGGACTTTTGTTGACCGTTTTATAGCCATGTATGGGGTCGAATTGGTAGAAACAAAGGACTTGTTTAATTGTGACTTTATTTTTTCATTTCAACTAGATGGATGCACGGAGCCTACCTGCGCAGCAACGTGTTTTTATTCATTTTGTTATGAACCATCGTTCAGACAGCATCCGTTGAATGTTATCTTTTTTCAACTGAAACGTGTGATCGTGGTTTTATCTATTTATTTATTTATTGATCTATTTTGCTGGTGAGTTGGTTTGAAATGTATTTATAAATCAGAAGAGATTTATGTATATACCAGTTTCAAGTAATGTTTAAAGCTCGATAATTTTATGCCCCATAACTCGTTCATTTACACACAGTAAAAATAGTTAAACTGTTCTATTTGACCCATAGATGCGATCCTAACGGGTACTACAACTATTCCGAGTCAGAGTGGAACTGGGAGCAATGGCAATGAAATGGTATTCCACATTCCGCAGATTTTCAGAATTGGAGTCTCAATATTTGATTGTTTTGTGTTATATCCAGGACACTGGTTGGGGAAATTTCTTTTCTCTTCCGTTATACAGTTGGCTTATTCTACTACCCTAACCAATTGGGCAAATTAATAATAATTTTCCGTAGTAAAAAATTAAAAATCATAAATTCAAGTAACTATTCGTAATACAATTGATTTATACACATTTATACGGTTTTACGTATTCCTGTCTAATAAAATTAGTTATTAAAGGGATCTGTTTGATCCTAACAAGTATTAACACTCCAGGTTAAAGTTGACCTGCAAGTAGGGGCAATAAAGGAGTGCTCTACATTCTCCTGACCGTCAGAACAGGAACTTCCCCATGAGATGAAGTTTAGGACCGACAATAATATACTAAGTCCCTTTGACTTATTGATGGGTTCGATTGGTTTGGTTTTATGGTATATCAACCGTTGTTAGTTAGCTTATGCCACATTCTGTTCATACATATATATTAGATATATATGACTTGTAAAGTCAATAAAGTTAAATCTTTTAAGATATTGCTATGTATAGCCAACAATTCAATTAAACATCAGTGATTTGTCTGCATAGTTAAATGATAAAACTGTTCATTTTAGCATCAGTCATTTGTTTGCACTCAATATGAATGTCAAAAAGTTCTATTCGACCCATAGATAGGGTCCCATCAGGTGTTACCACTTTGGGCCTGAGTGGATCTGGGAGCGATAGCAATGAAAGAGTACTCCGCATTCCCCAAAGCTCCAGCATCACTGGATCCTCACCATCAGATTGTTTAATCTCATATACAGGACACTGGTTTGTCGGTGGGTATAACCTCTCCGCGGAGAAGCAGTTGGTGTATTCTACAGCCCCAGCGGACTGGGCTGCTATCAATGGAACCAAATCAGTTACGATTCCTCCCAGTCAGAGTGAACCTAGGAGTAATCACAATGAAGGAGTATTTCTCTCTACCAAAGCTACATAACAGTAGCTACATCATTGGATACAGTTTAGTGTCATACCCAGGACACACGCAGTTTTTGATGGGTTAATATTTACAAGATTATGGCTGCACATTTGTGAAACGAATCGACCAACTTAGGACATAAATTTATTTTTTTCTAAAAAGGAACAAAGCAGAAGAAAACATTAAAAGATATAATCTTCTGTGAATAACAAGTAAATTAAAATTGATGTAGGTATGCATTTTGAAAGTTATTGTCGTAGAAGCATCTATCAAATGTTTAGAGCTGAATTGATTGCAATAAATTTTACTGCTTCATTTAATGTTTCCGGGTTATAGATTTTCTTCGAGAGCAGCAAATGTAATTGTGTTATGTAATTGTGAGAGTTTTATGTTCGTTCGAAGAGAAAAGCAAATAAAACTAATAAGAGTGCTAACGATGTTTCGAGAAAAGAAACAAAAGGCGATAAATGCCACGATTTTCAAGGAGGTTTGTATTGGTACAATCGAAAGGCGAACAATCCAGAGATATACGGATAATATCTACTTACTTATGTATTTATTTATTTGTTACTTCTTTGTTATGTCTCCTCTGGCATCTCCGTTTAAATATATATTCTATTAATACAATATATATATATATATATATATATATATATACATCATCATCATAATCATCATCATATCGTGCTGGTAGCACGGATATCCCTGACCCTCTCTCGCCACTTTTCCCTATCGTTCATCACCTCAGGCAGGTCTTCAGGACAACATCCTGTATCCTCACATAGTTGCTGAATGTATGTTCATGCTGGTCGTCCTGCTTTTGCACGGCCATGTGTGAGGGTCCATAAGAGTACATCACTTATGAGTTCGTCCTTGCAGTGTCCTGCATGCCATTTCTTCTGATGTCATCCAATTTAATCTTATTTGTTTACATTATTGCTGTTTGTGATGCAATTAGGCAATTTATTCCAAAGATATATTACTCTATTCACTAGAAAATCCAGTTTGGTAGTAGACGTGAATTTTGAAGTCTTCCTTGACAGTAAATTTCTGGTCTAAAGAGAAATATTGAAAAAATGTTTTTCCATAATTAAAAATGCCATTAATTATTTTGAAAATTTCAGTTGTTTTATCTTGTAAAGTAGTTAATCCTATTTTCTCAGATTCAACCCAGTAACTGTCATCTTATACTCGTTTTACTATTTTTGTCACTCTTCTTTGCGTGAACTCTAATCATATCTTCACATTGGAACCGAGGTCAAACTCACTCATTATGATGTCGCAAACTAGCACCTTAGCAACAACGTCACAAGAACCTTCACTTCATAAATGCGAAGGAAAGAGGTACTACAACCCTGGGTCAGAGTTGACTTGGAAGTAATGGCAATAAAGAGGTGGTCATCAATTCCCATATCTCCGGAAATGGACACTCACTATCAAATACAATATTGTATCAAAGCAAGGAAAACCCTTCTTGTGGAGGCGGGTAGTTACAGTCAGCATATTCCAAGCTCCAACCAACGAAACTTCACTGTGTGAGAGGTTTTAGCACGAGTTTTGACTGGTGTTTTTTAAAAGTCCTCCAAGTTAGAGCAAGTCTTCTAAGGATTTCAGGATTCTCTCATGTATCCAATGTCAACTGTGTTATGTTTGGGTTGGTTCCAATTCTTCCTTTATTCTCCGGTTCCTTCAGCTTCTCTTCCAAACTGTTGGGGAGCGTTTCTTGTGAACAAGCTTTAATTGGTGTCACCTTTTTTTCTTTCTTCGCTTTTGTATTTTACTTTTCTATTCAAGATCTAGGAAATTTTCTCTCCTCTTTCTTTCATTAATAATATACGGTCCACCGGAAAGCAAAATGCACTAGACAGCAAGTTCATTTCGTTTTTTTTTTCTTTTTTTTTGTTAATTAACATTAAATCTGGTCCTTTATCCGGAATTGGATGATCTGTTTTGATCTCAAAGTCCCAGAGAATGTTACGTATATCATTTTCCTGGACAGTTTTAGCATATATATATACTATGAATAAATATGGTCAAATTTTAATCAATTCCACAATTCTCATTGGATCATCTTTCCGACCCAGTTGTGATAATTATAATTCTTCCTCTGATTGCTAATTACACCAGTCTTTCATGGAAATCTTTGAGGGCCGTTTCAGGCACACCAATTAAAATATGTATCAAGGTCACTCGCATATTCCAGTTTTAAGCTCTCTGGCAAGATAGACATATTTGTCTATCTTTTAGCGTTCATTTATTTTTTCTCTGTGATTTGCCGGAACAGCAAAATCTACTTGATGGCCAGTTCTTTTTTTTCTTTCTTGTTAATTAACTCTACGTCTGCTCCTGTAGCCGGGATTTGGTGATCCGTTTGTTTCTCAAAATCAAAGGCACATTTACGCGTCTCATTCTCGCAGACAGGTTCTGGTTTGTTAACATAATTTTTATAGTATGGTCAAATTTTAATCTGTTGCATAATTCCGAGTGGATCATCTTTCTCAATCAGTCGTACCCGGTCTTGTATTTCTTTTGCGTAAGTTTTCTGTATTCGGTTAATACATGATAAACCCTGAGAATTAATTTTTTCTATTTATTGCTGACTTTTTGTCCTCATCTTGGTAGGGTTTTTTTTGTTTCCTCTCACCACGTTTCACCTCTGGCCTTCTTCAGGTGATTAACCACGACCTCAGATAGGATATTGTAACCGTATCCCTTGTAATTACTGTCTTCCATAGTTGTTGTCTACCGCACCACGTTTTTGACCAAGTAAACCTCTGACCAGCTTAGGTAGGAACTGAAACCGCTATCTTCTGTCAATTCTCACCTGGAACCGTAGACACTCAACGCCTCTATCCGCAGCGCCAAAAAAAACCAACAAAAAAACAAAATACCAAGATGAGGACAAAAAGTCCGCAATAAATAAAAAAAATTAATCCTCAGATTAAGATGCCTCATCTCAAAAGGATTCCCAGTAGAGACATAATAAACTCTGTCATTCACATAACCTTTGTACATTAGCAATTTCGACTAGATATTAGGTTCTTGAGATATTTTTAAGAGATTCAATTTCTATTAACAGATTTTCTTTTCTTAACCATGTTCTAATAAGTATTATTATTTATTCTCTTGGGTGCATCTTATGATCTTTCACTGGATTCTGAGAGAAAGCAAGTCTCCTCGGGTCTCGAAGACTTTTCGTATTCTGATAGATCTTAACAATGGTGTAATTTGGATAGTCTCGGCTCGTCGTCCGATTTCCAGCTCTTCAAGTCCCCTTACCAAGCATCTGAGGACCGTTCGAAGCGCTTCCGTCACAATTTGCATCACCGTTGCTCTTAGGTTAACACAGGTTTTTTAGTTCTCAGACAAGGTCCAAGTACTTGAGTCTCTTTTTGTTTTCTTTGATTTTTCCCTTCATGGTCCTCCGATATACGTACGGCAGGTTCTTATTGTTTTGGTTAATTATGACTAGGTCTGGTTTCTTGTTGAGATTATTATTGTTCCTTGAAAGTTTTTCACCAGCGTAAGCTGATGGTCTTTCACTGGAGTCGGAGTGACAGCAAATCTTCTCAAGTCCCCAGGACTCTGCTCAGTATTCTGGCCGATCTCAATAATGGTCTAGGTTTGATGGCCTCGGCTCATACTCCGATTCCAACTCTTCCAGCCCTTTATGGAACCTTTAGGGTTCGTTCCGAGCGCACTAATTACGATTAGTATACCTGTCACTTTCATGTTCCACAGCTTTTCTAGTTCTTTGGCCATGTCTACGTATTTGCCGTATTCGTTTTTTTTTATTTTCAATTTGTGGTCTGTCGAGACGACAAAGTTTACTATTCGGCAAGCTCTTTTTTATTTCTTATTTTTTTTTATTTGGATAACTAGCACTTGGTCTGGTCTCTGTTCGAGATTAGGTGATCTGTTTGTATCTCAGAATCCCAGAAAATTTTGTGCGTCTCCTTCTCCAGGACGAGTTCTGGGTCGTGCAAATACCATTTTGTAGAATAGTCAACCTTCAATTTCTTGCCCAATACCCAGAGGATCAAATAAACCTCATGTCTAGTTTTATATCAGAAGAGATTCAGTTTCTCTTTTAAGATCTCCCATTCTTAGCCATGTCCACGTTTACTCATGTTAAATTTCGCTTGTTTGTCGCTTGAATTATCCATACAGTTGTTTTTCTTCCCATTTTTCCAGGTTACTTTTGTTCTGTTGATGCTTCTGTAATCTGTTTTATTTCTGGTAGCGATAATCAATCTTCCTCCTCACTTTTCTATGTAATTTTCAAATCGTTGTATCGATGCATTGACGCTATCTTGAATGTTGGTAAATCTTCTTCCTTCTTCTTTTCTTGATACATGCAGTCTGTTTATGTCATCTCTGCTATGTAAAGCCTTAAGCATCGTCATGCATATTCTTTCTTCTGGTCCATCTTTTGTATTTATACTCTCGTCCACTTTAAGTACGGTCCCGTGTGTCAGACTAGGAGGACAGCCCAGGTATTTATTCATTTAATGATATATCTGCTATGTAGTTTGGCTTCGATTAATTTCTTATTCTCTTTATCCTTTTTTTTAAAAATTTTCTTTCATCTTCGCATACTTGATGGTATCCGCTTCTTATATTCCCAAGTTTTTGTAAGTTTACTTTTCTCCGAGCGTTCTGATTCTATTATTATTATTATTATTATTTCTCTTTAAAGTTTTTCACATAAACGTTAACTGAAGGTTTTTCACTGGCGTTTGAGTGACAGCAAGTCTCCTCAAGTCTCCAGGACTCTTCTAAGTATTCTGGCCGTTCTCAACAATGCTGTCGTTTGGATGGTCTCCACTCGTCCGCCAACTTCCAAGTCCTCCAGTCCCTTTAGTAATCCTTTAGTTACTATACCAAAAGCACCAACCACAATTGTTATAATCGTCACCTTCATGTTCCATAGTTTTTTCAATTATCTAGCAAGGTCGACGTACTTATCCTTCTTTTCACATTCTTTCAGTTTTATTCTGTGGTCAGCCGAGACAGCGAAGTTGACAATTTTACAAATTCTTTTTTTTTTTTGTTGATTATTATAAGGTTTGGTCTTCTGGTCGAGATTTGATGATTCGTGTGTATGTCTAAGTCCCATACGAGTTTATGCGTGTCATTTTCTTGGACAGGTGCTGGATTATTGTTATTATTATCATTATCATTATTACATGACTTTGGTGCTAATCTGAAGAAATATCCAACAAAAAAAAATCGCTCAACTTTATCAATGGCTGCAAAATTTGGATGAGTATTCAGAGATATATGCTTATAATGATTGAAAATTAAACAGAAAAGTAAAGATATCTAAAAAAAAAGAACAAAATAATGTGTTCTGATGAGTACATTAACTTATCTATTATTAACTTTTCACCATTTTCTCTTCCATTATTTTAGACACACACATGCACATAGAAATATATATATATATATATATATATATATATATTAAAAAAGACACACATATACACACACGTATATATACATATATGTGTGTGTTTGTGCGTGAGTAAGGGATTTTTCTAATAGCGTTGTGCAATCTCCGGATTACATGACAAGCCACTAAAAAATAATTGACTTGTTCGTATACCTCGGTAGCAATATCTCGACTACAGAAAGCGAAATCAACAAATGCAGAGGTAAATTATTTCCTCTCTTTAATAAAAGAGAATGGGAATTTTTCCAGACTATATCTGTGTCAGTACTATTAGATGGTTGCACCACTTTAATTCAAATGAACCTCGCCCAGTCGGCTTGGGCTGTAGAATACACCGGCTACGGGGTATGATCCCCCTCAATGAGTGTCTTAGATATGACACTAAACAATCTAATTGTGAGGCTCCAGTGATGCTGGAGCTTTGAGGAATATGGAGCACCCCTTCATTACCATTGCTCCCAGGTCCACTCTGGCCTGGTGTGGTAGCACCTGATAGTGCCCTATCTATGGGTTAAATAGAACTAACAGCATACTTATGCTAAACTTAATTGTTTGACTAAATTGAATAGCTTGAAAGAAAAATGTTTTCGGCCATTAAACTGTACTTACACTTAAACTTTGGCTTATGCTAAACTGAATTTTTTGAAATGGAACTGTTTTTTGACATTGACACTCTACTTATACTAAACTGATTTGTTTAATATAGAACTGTTTTGATATTTAACTATGTAAAAACAAAATCTGTACTTATACTATACTGAATTAGCTGAGCTCGGATGCACTCCTATGGACCCCTTCACATGTCCGAAGAAAAGCAGGACGACCCGTTCGAACATACATACAGCAGCTCTGTGAGGATACGGGATGTAACCCTGAAGACCTGCCAGAAGCGATAAACGATAGGGAGGAGTAGAGAGAGAGGGTCAGGGATATCCGTGCTGGCGGCATGAAATGTTGATAATGATGAAATTAGCTGAATTAGAACTGCTTGAATAAACTAAATAGCTAGAAATAGAAATGTTTTTCACAATTAAACTGTCTACTAATGCTAAACAAAACTGTTTGAAAAAGAACTGATTATTATCAAAAAATGGATTTGGCGTTAAATAACCTACAAAGGTTGATATGCCATAAAACCCAATCAACCAACAAAGCAACCAATCAAATGAACTAATTGGAGAAAAAGCTAAGCTGGAACGATACAAGAATTCCGTGAGCTGCATTAAACAGATCCTATTAGCATTAACCATCGCCACATAAGCTGTACGGTATTTCATCAGCCATTTCAAAATTTATCAAAGTTAGACGGATGGAGATGCTGGGTAGTCAAGTTGAAACAAGATTGAACTCATAACTTAAGTTCTCCTATGAACACAGAGACATATCGGTATTGGCCAAACAGCTGAAACTTACATTCATCTGATCTGTGCGGACACTGAGCGCCGTCTACAGTACATATCAAAAGTGATGGTTTTAAGGGATGAATGGCGAGATATCATAAAGTTGGTATACCTTGATAAAGATGGCTGTATATTGTGACTTTTTATTTATTATTTTCAAAGACACAGCAATCACACATCTTCTCACTGTGACATTATCTTTACTGCAATTAAAAGAGTATGCCTTTTGAATTGTCCTTTCCTTAGCCATATTCAAATTATTATTACTCCTTTCAAGTTTTTCACACCAGAATTAGCTGAGGGTTTTCTTTTGGGCCTGAGTGACATCAAGTCACCTCAAGTCTCAAGAACTCTTTATTCTGGTCTCAATAATTCTGTAGTTTACATGGTCTCGAGTGGTCCTCTAATTTCTGATTATTCCAGCCCTCATTTTTTTTTTAACTTTTAGGGGACCGTTTATTATTATCATTATTACTCTTTTTAGAGGTTTTCACACCAGTGATAATAAGTATCCTCAAGTCTCAGGATCATCTTTGTATTCTGGCTAATCTTAATAAGGCTGTCGTTTGGATGATCTCCACTCGTCCTCTTATTTCCAAGTCCACCAGTCTTATAATCAACTCTTTGGTGACTCTACCAAACACACCAATTACAGTCGGCATCACCTTCACTTTCATATTCTATAGTTATTTTTCCATTCTCTAGCAACGGAAATCTCCACAATTCGACAGGTTCTCTTCTTCTGTTGACTATCACTGGGTCTAGTCGTCCGATCAAGATTAGGTGATCCATTTGTATCTCAAAATCCCAGATAATCTTATGCGTCTCATTCTCCAGGACGGATTCTGGGTTGTGCATATACCCTTTGTTCCTATGGTCAAATTTCAGTTTCCAGCACAATTCCCAGTTGATCACTTTGCCCATCCAGTACACATATTGTGCTGATTTGATTATTATTATTATTATCTAACTCCTTTAGAGTTTTTCACATCAGTGTTAGCTGATGGTTTTTCACTGAAGTTTGAGTGACAGCAAGTCTCCTCAAGTCTCCAAGACTCGTCTCAGGATTCTGACCGTTCTTAGCAATGCTGTCGTTTGGATAGTCTCTACCCGTTCGCCAACTTCCAAGTCCTCCAGGCCTTTTAATAATCCTTTAGTTATTGTGCCTAACGCACCAATCACAATTGGCACAATCGTTACTTTCAGGTTCCACAGCTTTTTCAATTCTCTACTTGATCGAGGTACTTATCCTTCTTTTCACTTTCTTTCAGATTTATTCTGTCGTCCGCCGGGACAGCAAAGTCTACAATTTTGCAGATTTTCTTTTTTTGTTGTTGTTGTTGATTATTATGAGATCTGGTCTTCTGGCCGGGATTAGGTGATCAGTTTATATATTGAAGTCCCATAGGAGTTTATGCGTGTAATTTTCTTGGATAGGTGCTGGGTTGTGCATATACCATTTGTTTGTATGGTCGATTTCCTGCAAATTTCCCAGTGGATCACCTTGCCGACCCAGTCGTGTCTCGCCTTATACTCCTTCTGTGCTAATTTGCTGCATTCACTTATGTGGTTGATCGTTTCGTCTCTGTCACCGCATAGCCCACACTTACTGTTTTGTTGTATCTTATCTATTCTCGCTTTGATATGATTGATTCTTATGGCGTTGTCCTGTGCTGCTATTAGGAGGGATTCCGTTTCTCTCTTAAGGTTTCCTTTTCTTAGCCAGGTCCAGGTTTTCTGGTGTGAGATGTTGTTTACTAGACGTTTAAAGTGGTCATAGTGTTGTTTTCCCTCCCATTTTTGTTTCCTAGTTGTTGTCATCCTTTCGTCTATCGTGTTGTCCGTATCGTTTCTGATGGCTGTAATTAGTCCTTGTTCATGTTTTTCTATGTAGTCTTCGAGCCGTTGTATCGATGCATCAACGGTGTCTTCGATGCTGACAAGTCCTCTTCCTCCCTCTTTTCTAGATACATATAGTCTGTCAACGTCGTCTCTGGGGTGTAATGCCTTATTAGTTTTCTTGTTGTTTGGTCCATTTGTCTAAGTTCCTCTCTGGTCCACTTGAGAAAGGGTCCCGAATATCTGACTAGGGGCACAGCCCAAATATTTATTCCTTTGATGAGGTTTCTGCTGGAGAGTTTTGTCTCGAGTAGTTTTCTCGTTCTCCTGAGAGATTCTTTCCGTATCGTGTCTTTCATTTGCACTTGTTTGATGGTGTCAGCCTCCAAGATACCCAAGTATTTGTAGGGTTCATTTTCTTCGAGTGTTCTAATTTTGACGTGATTTGGTAGTTCCATTCTGTCAGTCATATGTCGTTTGCCACTTTTCATGACGAGCATGGCACATTATTCTTCTTCTTATTATTATTATTTACTCATTAGAGTTTTTCACATCAGGGTTAGCTGATAGCCTTTCACTGAAGTTTGAGTGATAGCAAGTCTCCTCAAGTCTCCAGGATTCTCCTCGGGATTCTGGCCGTTTTCAATAATATTGTAGTTTGGGTGATCTCCACTGATCCACCAACTTCCAAGTACTCCAGTCCCTATATTAATCCTTTAGCTACTGTACCGAAAGCACCAATCACAAGTGGTATAATTGTCAACTATATGTTCCATAGTTTTTTTAAATTCCATAGCAAGGTCCAGGTACTTATCCTTCTTTCCATATTCTTTCAGCTTTATTCTGTGTTCAGCTGGGACAGCAAAGTCAACACTTTTTAATAGATTAAAGTTATATCACACACAGTACCCAACAGCTGATTCACTCACTGTAAGCAAAACCCCGATTATCCCGGTTAGCTTATTGTATGTTTGTTATACATGGTATGGGTTTAGTCTCGAATTTTGAGGTAAAAGTCTTATGTAGACTTATATACCAGGTCAAGGTGTATGCCAGAATTTAAGGTATGTTCATTTAGAACATTTTTTAATTAACAGTTTTTCAGAGTCAATTAACAAAGCTAATCAAGGGTTTTCTGTATGATAAAAATGTGAAGAAATACTTGAAATTAAAAAAAATATATACCAGATTACTGCATGGAAAGTATTCAGCTTTGAATTTGAATTAAAATGCTTTGTCTCAAAATTAGGTTGTTGTTTAATAATATTATTCATAGACAAAAAAGGTCCAGCTGAGATATTATTCCTTGATGTCGGTACCAAGTATATCAATATGATTTGTCATATATTATTTGGAGTGAAAACTTTTTTTAAATGTAAAGAAATAATTCTATTTGTCTTTTCATTCCTTTTGATCTTTATATATATATATATATATATATATATCAAAGAGGGATTTCTTCCAAGCACAAATTATGTCAATACATACTTTAGGATACACCACAGAGACGCTGATATAATGTATAGAGAAAAAGCTAGTTGAGAATAGCGCAAGAACGCTATATTGAAACAGCACCCGGCGAAATAACAACTGTACGGCCACTTACCTCCCATCTCTAAAACCATCCTAGTAAAAAGAATATAGCATCCGGAGCACTTCTGAAGATGCAAGGATGAACTCATCAGTGGTTTTTTCCTATGGATCATTTCATATGAACGTGACAGTGTTAGCCAATCAGTAAGAACTTACCTACAACAGCTCTGTGCTAACATAGAATATAGTTTGTAAGACATGCCGGGAGTGATAGATAATAGGGAGTGATGGAGAGAGAGAATTAGGGAAATCCATGCTAGCAGTGTAACTTCATGACGATGATGAGGATGATGATATATATATATATATATATATATATATATAGTGTCTGTGTGTGTATGAATGTGTATATATATATATATATATATATATATATGTTTGTGTGTGTGTGTGTGTGTATTGTATTAATTATTCAATTAAAATTTTCACTGTTGGTAAGTCTAACATAAAGTTGGTTGGGTTTCAATCCCGGCTTCAAGCGTCCTACTTGTCTTGCCACACGGAAGAGTTCTGATAGAACGAAACAGTCTGTCTGTGAATGACAATATATACGCTCCCCCATGGGCGTTGAACACTCTGGCGAAGGAATTTTCGGCTGCCGCTCGCATAATGCAAAATTCTTCGAAATAATTGAGCAATCTGGTAGTCAATAGGGTATAAAAATGGAAACAAACGGACGCTGCTGCTGATGTTGCTACATAAAGAGCTTATAATTCCTTTAGCCAATGTGGTACGCTTGTTGGCCGAGCGGTCTGATACTAAGTCTAGCGTAAAGTTGGATGGGTTTCAATCCCGGCTTCAAGTGTCCTACGTGTCTAGCCATACTGAAGAGTTCTGATTGAACGAAAGAGTCTGTCTGTGGATGACTATATATATATATATATAACCATAATCTAGCTAAATCGAAACATCATAGGGGGGTTCGTTATTGGAACAATATTTTTATAATGACCTAGCTTAGAGGCAGAAACAGTTTACGGTTCAATCTGTAGCTGAAAGATAATTCTATGGTGTCTGCATTTTGCGGTAAATGTCAATTTTGATCTTTCAAATTCTTGCTATAAGATAGATAATTAGGAAATGTTAATAAAAATCCTTCACTCGTTCTTAAATGGAAACATCAATCTCATCATAGACCACATTTACAACAGGGAAACAATGAAGCTGCACGTGGTCATATACATACATATATATATATATATATATATATATATATATATATATATATAAAGATGTTATCCCAAAAGCTGCTTAAAATATATCTCTTACGCCTTAGAGTGTAGCACCTGCACTAGAACTATTTACAAAATTCTCCGACAAGCCCACCAAAAAAATTACGTACAACACTTCACTAGAGAGTATATCTCCCCATACTAATATATAATACATTCAAATATGCTGAAAAATACAGAACACTTTTCATATGCAACATGCAACGAAAGAAAATGTTCACAGAAATATCAAAGAAATTCGATCAACTCACAATCAATGACAAAATTTGAAAACACAATAAATCCAACAAAAATAATTAAAAGCTAATGGCAACCAAAAAGCTTAAAATACTGACTGATCTCAATTAAATTAGGAATCTCAAAATGCAAAACTAAATGACATAGAGTATGAAATATAAACATCGAATGAAAAAAAAAAAACAAAACATCGTTTGCAAAACAACAAAGGATCTTTACGGACAAATAGGATAACCACAAAAAAACAAAATTTAGTTTTAAACAAACTCAAAACAACTAATTAAAATAATCTTTACGACAAATGACATTTCACTTTCGGACTGCCTGACAAAGATTGAAATGTCACAAACACATGTAGCAAATGTGTTGGGAATAAGAATAAAAAATAAAAATCTAAATACGAATTTGAAGTTTTTTGCGAACGCATTCATTTTATAATATATATATATATATATATATATATATATATATATATATATATATATATATATGCCCCTATATATCTATATATATGCGTCTCTCTCTATATATATATACATATATATATATACATATATGTATGCCCCTATATATATATATATATATACCTCTCTATATATATATGTACATATATAAATGCATATATATACATGAACATATATAAATGTATATATATATATATATATATATATATATATATATATATGGGGGGTGTACAGCTGGATTGATAAGTAAATCTTTAAATAAAATTTCTTATAATTTAATTCATAAATATGTTCTAACCAGAAATAAATAAAGAATTTACTAAAATAGGGAATTACATTTCAGTCACCCTATATATATATATATATATGTCTTTGATTGAAACGTAATTCGCTATTTTAACACATATATAATTTATTTCTTGTCAAAATTAATTAGAAAAAAGATCATGGGAAATTTTACATAAGGGTTTATTATATATATATATATATATATATACTTCGCCAATCATGGTAATCTTTTCATGGCTGTATTTTCTATAGATGCCACCCTTAAGGATGAGTAGCATTAGTTTCCTTACAGAACTAAATTATGCTGGCCGTTGACCTATGTGGTTGTTCCGCCCAGAATCAGGGGAAACGCCCCACCGACCGCCGGTGTGTTCATCCTCCTTACTTTACATCCACCAAGCTGCTTCCCATGGCCTCGAACGTTTGTCTTGTAGTTTTAAAAAAAAGCCGACGTGCTTTTCTGGACCCTTTCACATTGACGAGTAAGCGTTGGCCGACCAGCTAGAACTTATCTACAGTAGCTGTATGCGGATGCAGAATGTAGCTTAGAAGACCTGCCGAAAGCGATTGATGATAGAGACAAGAGGCAAAGGGCGAGGAAGAGTCAAGGGGCACAACCTGATGATGCTTATATATATATATATATATATATATATATATATATATATGTATATATATATATATATATTGTTGCGTTCTGGATAGTGAACGCTTGTAATATTAAATAAAGGACAAACCACGATATGAGAGGAAAAAGAGATTTATTCCCAGGAAAAAAGTATATACAATAGAGAGACTATTTGTAGACAAGAACAGAGGATTAGTGAATACAGAGATAAAGATATAGTCCAACGATAGTATTGGCTTCCGTTATTACGGTAGCAAGTAAGGTGATCTAGTGCGATCTACAGTCTCCAACGCTCTAATACTATTCCTATAAGAAGCTGCTCGTCACCTTCTAGTCCGCCCTGGTATTAGTAACTACTGCTATATATGGAAGATGGACTTGTTCATTGTGTGGAAAAAGGTGGGTGATACCCGACATATATATATATATATATATATATATATATATATATATATATATATATATATGTGTGTGTGTGTGTGTGTGTGTGTGTGTGTGTGTATATACTATGTTTCTCGAAAAGTAATAACGTTTTATCAGACAGAATATGAAAAAAGGATAGTTGAATTTATTTTAAATGTCATCATCAGAAAAGCAATCATTCTCATTTTCCACTTCTGCAGCCAAACAAAGCAAATATATGGACATATTTCATGATTATATTTCATACTTTGATGATTTAGAGCTTTGGATCGTCAAAACACTTCATAAGATGTTAAACATTCAGAATCGAAGAAGATGAAAACAATCTTTCAAATTTCTTCGAGCATTACAAAGATAAAAATGTAGCCTTCGTATATGAGCAATTGTTGATAATGGAGGTGTTCGCTTTTCTGTCATAACATTTAAATACATTTAACGAATATTTTTTATATCCTCTCAGTTAAAGGGTAATTATTTTCTCAACTTCATAACACACAAACACATACATACACACACACACGTGCGTGCACACACACGCATGCACACACACACACACATACATATATATATATATATATATATATATATATATATATATATATATTAGGGGAGAATATAAATAAATACGATGGTATGTAAATAAAGAATACGATAAAAATAAAATATGAAGTGCATGTATCAATTTATGTATAAAAATATGCTCATGTTTCACGTTTCTTTTTTTTTATTAAATACCTCTCTAAGGTAAAGTTATAACTCTTCATCCAAAAATTATTCTTAATTGTATCGTTATAAAATCACATTCTCATATTGCCCAGAAGATGGTTTAACAAAAATCGGAACGTTAAACATTAGCATATTATCATTTACAAATAAACAAATCCTCTAAATATTTTGTTATTTTCATCTTTTTATATCCATCCTTCACCCTTCATGTATATATACATTAAGTTAAATCAAGTTAATCATTGAGAAAAGTCGAAAGGATATTATAAATTATTTTGGACTTGCTACGTTATGCACAGTGCTTATTCTCAGCTAAGAGACGTAGAGTTACACTTTGATTAGAGACAGAACATGATTTTATTCTGTTCCTAGGCTAAAATGCCTATTAATATTAGAATAATCCATTCATTTTTAAGTACTCAGGGGAGATGAATTTTTGGAGTTCCGAATAAGCACTGCACACATATCAATCGGAAATATTAAATTCACTCGTCAGTATGATCAGAGATCATAATGATAAACTAATTTTTATGTCTACTGGTGCTACTCTTATTAAACATTTGAAAAAGGGTAAGACTTCCCGAATGATAGCATCTGTAATGCTTGACAGAATCCTGGTGGATGAGCAGTCCATGGCCAGGCATCCGAAGTGATCAGTTGACTTGCATAAATCCACCTTAGCTCTTAATGGGATTGGCAGGCCGTTAAAGAGGCTCAGTCAGATCAATAGGCTGATCCTGTCAAGCTCGATCACCTACATTAGTGTATCGGTTGTATTGTTCAAATTGCTTTCGTGGAAAACAAATACCTAACACTGTTTTATCGTAACGATGCTAGAAGTAATTCTAAGTTTTTGTCTCTCTCGTTTCGCAACTGGTACGTGGAAGGTTGTCAAAATAAACTTTCGTATCATGAAACTGAATCATTTTGTATTTAGGTTGTGTAAGGATTTTCGGCATTGTGTTACGTTAGCGCAGATAACGGTATAAAAGGATGAAGAGGTTCATGCCTTTCCCAAGGATAGTAGTCTGATGGTTAACATAACAGCATGACATGAGTTCAAACCCGCTTACTACAATAGAGCTGTTCAGCATATTAGCCATTACATTACGGGGTATTCTCCAGTTTATTTGGTCGATCTTTTAAGTAATATGACGATGTACAAAAATTTATTCAGAGATTAATTACAGATCAATTTTGTCTCGTTTAAAATAGCTCCCTACAGAAGCCAGGCACTGACAAATCAGTTGTTTTCATTCATTGAAATAGTGCTTTAAGACCAGTTTACGCACGTTCGTCTCGACCTATTGTGTATTTTTAATAATTCCAAATGATGATCAAAGAAATTAGATTTGATTTTGAGGTTGTTCCAACTCCTGGGGATTGTGAATCAAGACTTCGGAACAGGATAATTAAATCCCTTGGAGAACAGGAAATAGTATTACAAGATTAAGATCAGTGGGCTATAAGTGAGATATACCACAAGATTATTCTTTTCAGCCAAAAACCTGTTTAAAGAAAGTGTATTTAAGAAGAAACGAGTGATATATTTTGTCAAGAAAGAAATTATTGTGGTGTTGTGGGTGTTTCGAATATTATTGAAGAAAAGTTGTGAAAACGAAGTGGCAAATAAGTTATCCGTCGTTCTCCAGGAAAGAAGAGACAGATACATAGTTAGAAAAAAAAAAAGACAAAACAAAATCAAACAAAAGACACCCCCCCAAAAAAAAACACGGCCATGAATATGTCGGATATTATAAGTTCTTCAAATTGGTAAGAAGTATATAAGAACACGTAGACTTCGTTTCTTCGTTGCAAAAGAAAAAAAAATTGAAAATTTGTCACCAAAGATGAGAGACGTGGTTTAGAATGACACGAAAATATACGTTTTAATTTGTGGTTTTCCCTTAACAAAGAATCTTTTAAAAATCTACCCAAACGTCTGTCTCCTAAAACGAAAGTTCAGACGATTGACTCTTCCTGTCGGTCATGTCCGTCATAAACTGTCATTGACTTCATTGGTGAGGGAGAGACAATCACATTGTACTGATATTTTATGTTTTGAAAGTGATGTGAATTTTAAAAGAATTTTCAGATTTAGCAACCTTCACTAAAAACAGCTGATCAATATTAATTCATCTCAAGTTAATTTCGCTGTCAAACAAATCTAATTAGAGTTCTAAGTTTAGTCGCGTATTTTTCAAATTCAAGAAGTGATCGTTTCTAAAGAAAGTGGTTTATCATCTAAAGAGTATCCCTTTTCAAAAACCGTCTTGGTCCACGTAAGAAAATGAAATCAGTCCCCTCAGTTCACGGAGGATATAATTTCATCTCCATAAACCTGTATTAACTTGTTCAATGTTTTTGTGGCAAGGTCCCGAAGTTTGACTGAGAATTTGTAAAAAAATGTTAATACGTACGTACAATAAATGCAAACCCTTAACCTCTGGACATAACCCTAGACAGGTTGAAATACCGTTAAAATTAATCAACTCAATAGGACTGTATTAATCCAAGATTTTTCACTTGAACATGTGAGGCAAGTAATAACTGAATATTGATCGGCTTATTTTCGATTAGTGTGACCAAGCTGAAAAATATCAGTTTATTACTTTTTAGACAGACCTCAGAAGACTGGTGGTGTTGGACTGAAATCCTTGGGAATGGATCGACGAAGAGAAGAGTTGATCTTGTCGACGGCATTTCTTAATGAAGTTTTTTGGGATTGATGATCTTTTTCTGTTTATGGCAAAGGGATTGAAAAGAATCTCTATTGAACTGGCTCGTAAAATGTATCTCCTTCATAGAACCACAAATCATTGTTTATTCTTTCGAAATGTGTTTGCTTTCTTCCTCAATAAGGAATAAAAATAACACATTTGTCTCTTTTTTTCTCTTTCTGTATTCTTAGAAGGAATATCTGTTTTTGGTTTGATTTTTATTTTCCCCTTCATATTTTCTTTCTTTATTCAAAAAAAATCTTTTCTCTTGCTCCATTATTTTTACCCTGGAGCATAACAGAGGAGTCTGTCCAGTGTCATAACGCTATCGATTGGTTGAGCAGAATGCCCGAGGATGTTTTTCAGACCTAGAGTACCAGTAGCCATTGCCTTCCCAAATTCAATATCTGGACATGAAAACAACCCATGAGAACTCTATACACTATTACTGGACTTACGGCCCCGAACCTGTATCGTATTTGAGTGAAAACGACCCTCTAGGTCGCCTGTGATATCTACAAAATTCTCCGCAGCAGTACTCAATATAGGAACAGCTATCTGTTTCTATTACTGCTCTTGTAGTTGTTGTTGTTGTTGTTGTTATAACGGTATTTGGCCCTGTTACTGGTGGTGGTTGTTGTTCTTATGTTTGTAGACTTATTTTTTTCGTTCTTTTCAGTAAGCCTGACGGATATTATTTTCTTGACGATATTTCTTTTATATGGGCGTGTTTTCTGGGATGGGAATTCCTGTGACTTGTTATTTTAACGGAATGGTAAAAAGACAAGACGGTACCGTGTTAAAACAAACCAAAAAAAAAAAAAGGAGATTAAAATAAAAGTCAAAAAGAGTAAAACAAAACTAAGAAATAAATGAAAAAAACCCCAAAAAAAAACAACCCCAAAAAACAACAAAAAACAAAAAACAAAAACAAACTCAAAAACAACCACCCAAAATATTGAATGAAATCAAAGTGTTTCTTGGGGAAAATTTAGACTGACGACTTGTGCGCCAAGTTTCGGCGTCTGCTATAATTTTTTTTCAATAATTTGATACGATTTTTTTTGTTATTTTCCTGCCGTTCATTACTTATTTTATTTCTCACATAAATATTTTATCCTTTTATTTATTTATTTTCTTCTATTCGTTTTTGTTGACGTCCTTCCTTTTTCTTTTTCATTCTGTATGGCACACAGGCACAGAAACAGACACACATACGCACACAACAGACAGAGACACACACACACACACACACACACACATATATATATATATATATATATATATATATATATATGCAAACGTGCCCCTACGGATCCGTAGAAATGGTTAACCAGGTATTCTATCATAACTAGTAAGACAGCTCATACGGCAAATATTGCAGAAACGTTATAGTCGTTGGAAATGAACTAGGAGACCAGAGTTCAAAACCTCGACGAGGCTGTTTAATTTCATATCAGGCTTGTGATAGGAAATGAAAATAGCATTTTTGAGGAATTGAACTCGGGTGAACGATAACATGTCCTTTACTGAAAGCATCGATCTTTTTTATTCTTCCCCCAACTAAGAGTAAATAGTCAGGCAGAATAGGTTCTTTAGTTTATATAAGGCAAACAGGTTACGCGAAGAGGAAATCAGAATTCAAACCATTTATGTCTCATTTTAAAACTGAATATGCCACGTTCTGCTAAAAGCGGAGGGGTTGGGTAAATGCATTTATTTCTGACTTTTGGTCAGACTAAACATGTCTTCTCAAGTGGCCAGAAAAACTCATTTACCAACGTCTGGTCCGGAATAAATTGTTAAAAAAGCTGTTCTCTCTGATAATTTCTAAAATAGATATATCGATATTCGTTGGGTATCTTACACTTTATTTTAGTGGAGTGGCGTTGGCGGCGTAATGATTATCATCGCTGCAAATGGCATCGACAACTCGGGTTCAATTCCTAGATGAAGCGTTTTTCTTTTCACTTCACGCTAATTCCGTTTGAATAAAAACATGAATCGATGTGTTCTCTCTTTAGGTATCGGAAAATAGTACAGACGTTTGGATGTGCAGGGGGTGGGTGGAACGTGATTGTCATCGTTTTAAAAAGTAGACTAAGCAAGCCAAGTTTATATTCTGAACAATGATATTTGCGTTTCACAGCGCGCAGCCAAATGTAGAAATGGACTTTCACCACCAATGGCCCTCGTATCCAGCTGTATGACAGAAAATGAAAGGTAATCACGAGAACATTCACTGGAAGTGTGAGAGGCGGTCACATACGAGATTTCCGGGATTTTTTAGGAAACGAATCATCGTCTGGCTACTAGGATTTCAACAACTGTCGAGTTAAATTTCGGGACTTGTAAAATTTAGATCGTTGTCAGTTTTTCTATAACTGACCCCACAAAATAAAAGAAAGAGTTTCTTGGGTATGGTATTATCCCACATCTTAAGGTGGGACTCCAGTTTTCAGGCTTTGGTGAAGGTAGATACGCCGTCAATACCATTATTACCAGGTCCACTCAGCCCTGGAGTGGTAATACTTGTAAGGGATTAAAAAATGGGTCAGATAGATCTATTCGGAAATTTTTAGGATTAGATTGGTATATTTTATATTATATTACTGTAAAAAAATCATATGAATTGAGAAAACATACTTGAAGGAATTGGATTTTTTTACTGTGGATTATTAGTTATTTGCGACAAAATAATGGTGCATATTAGTATTAATGAGAAATACTTAGTTCCATATAATTGTGCAAACAAATGATTTATATTGTCCAATAAGATACAACTAAAAAACAAAAGAATAAAAGAAAACGATTGCAATGGAATTTTGAAAATATGAAGTTATTATTACAATGTAACATTTACAAATGAATCTCATTTCGGCATTATACAACCCATATCGGTGTCGATATGCCATTAAACAAATGAACCAATTAACAAATAAATCTAGCACTTTAACTGAGAAACATTGACAGATCAAGGTTTTTAAATGAGGAAAGCGTTGTGAGGTAAATATAATATCTTAATTAAATAATAAATAAAAATAACCAACAGTTGATTTTTTAAGAAAGAATTTTAAGCAGAATTACTCTATTTTGCAGTGTTAATGATAATTCAACAAACGGATCAGGCCCTCTCTTAAAATCACTCAAAAGCTGAACTAGCTTTTTAACTCGCTCATGAATTCCAGTATCAGTAATGCTTTCTTCTGACAGCTCTTTACCGAGGTACAAAAATCTTTAAACCATACATATATACATACCCAACTTTTTGTGGTAAAAAAAGGTTAGAAATTTAACCCCATAGACCATAACTACGTAAATAGGCTTGATATTCAATGGGCATCCTAGAATTTTAATCTTGTACCCGACCCAGAAATATTAAGGTGTACATGATATACCTATTTTAACTAAACATAGTTATCTAAGAGATCAAGAAGAATGTAAATAATTCGTGTTTGAAAAGAGCGTTTTCCACAACTTTCAAATGGAACGGTCTAAACACACGACCGTTGTGTACCACCGGTGGTAAATTCTGAGGTTTCAAATTGATCTTTGTGTAATACGAGAGGTTGCAAATGAACAAAACGAAAAGGGAAATGTTTATTCTGAATAATTGCAAACTTTTGATTTTTTTAAATAATCACGCAAATTTGAACCAATACGGTGAAAAGGAAAAAAAAAAAGGTTAAAATCGCCCGCGATCATCAACTAGTTAATTGCTTTAAATATAATATGTAACAATATTAATTGTCGGATCATTTTGTTATTGTTGATACCTTGCTATATTTTTGTGTATATTGTGTGCGTTTTCAGAAATATTATGTAAGAACATAGTGTTGTAAATAGTAAATAGGATAATCACGAGAACATTCACAGGAAGTGTGAGTGTTATATAATTGCGGAAGGTGTTTTTATATTATCATTTTTCGTTGGTCATATCTTATTATTCGGGTTAGTTAAGTGCACACATTGAGTGTAGGTGTTCACGCTCGCATGGGGAAGATGTGACAATCACAGATTTCATAATAAAAACCCCAGATAGGAAATGAGAAAAAGGGGATGTGAATGACGTCATGCCCGGAAGCGATGGGCTGGAATTTTGGGTATTTTGACAAAAACAGTTAGTTGAGATTGGGACCTAGACGAGTCCATTTGTATGCTGCGAGGTGCGCGCGCGTTGGTTGGGTCAGTGAGTTGAGAGCTGACGCTGGACGAACAGTCAGCATAGTAAAAATTGTGTCTCTATTTCCTCGTGTTGAAACCTAAAAGTCAAGAATGTAATAAAAGTTTCGTACCTGAACCAAGAGAGTCGTCAGTGTTTCGTGCCTATTTTGGGATTCCTATGCGTATGAACATTATATGCATCTGAATATTTTGGCCGTATATTACAGGAGAGGCGGTCACATACGAGAGTTCCGGGATTAAAAAAAAAAACGAATCATCGTCTTGTTACTAGGATTTCAACAACTGTCGAGTTAAATTTCAGGACTTATGAAATTTAGATCGTAAATTATCACTTTTTCTCTAACTAACTGACTGACCCCACAAAATAAAAAAAGAGTTTCTTGGGTATGGTATTATCCCTCATCTTAAGATTGGACTCCAGTTTTCAGGCTTTGGTGAGGGTAGATACGCCATCAATACCATTATTCCCAGGTCCACTCAACCCTGGAGTGGTAATACTCTGTCATTCTTTTTGAACGAATACTTTCTTTTCATCGACGTATTGGAAGTTGAATGTTCAAAGATCTAAGATAGAAATAAAAAAAAATCGGGAAACCAAAAAAATAAAAATAATATAAAAATAAAAATAAAAAAAAACCAATGACGACATTCTTTCGAATTCAAATAATGAAAATAGAAAAATTGAAATTTGAAATACGACTCTTTTTAAGAGACATCAGAATGAAGAATACTGGTTTTATATTTACGCTCATCATCGTCATCAACATCATCAAAGTTCCCACACAGTAAAGATTCCTTTGATTCTCTTTCGTCTTCTGTCCTTATTGGCAATCGTTTTTAAAGTCTTCTTGAAGGTACCCATTGTCCACACAGAGATGATGAATGCGTGTCTTTGCTAACTTGAATTGATTGATTGGTTGGGTTTTATGGCATATCAACCTTTGTAAGTTATTTAACGCCAAACCCATTTATATGTAAATAATCAGTTCTATTCAAACAATTCAGTTTAGCATGAGTACACTGTATGTCAAAAACATTATTCAAGCAGATATATATAACTCAGTTTAATGTAAGTACAGTTTCAATGTTAAAAACATTTCTATTTCTAACTCTTCACTTTAGTCAAGCAGTTCTAATTCAGCTAATTCAGTTTAGCATAAGTACAGAGTTTGTTTACGCACAGTTAAATGTCAAAACAGTTCTATGATAGACAATTCACTTTAGCTTAAAACAGTTCTATTTCAAACAATTCAGTTTAGCATGAGCACGCAGTTTAAATGTAAGTACGGTTTCAGTTTAGTATAAGTATGCCGTTAGTTCTATTTAACCCATAGATAGGGCCCTATCAGTTGCTACCTCACCGGGTCTGAGTGGACCTGGGAGCAATGGCAATGAAGGGGTGCTCAGTATTCTCCAAAGCCCCAGCATTACTGGAACCTCAACATCAGAGAGTTTCGTGTCATATCCAGGACACTGGATAGTTTGGGAGAAAACTGATAAAAATCTGTACAACTACTATTGCGTATTCTTCAAGTAATCGTACACAATGGTACACAATTTGTTCTGTTTGACTCATAGATATCACCCTTTCAGGTACTACCACTCCGATTCAGAGTGGACCCAAGTGCAATGGAAATGAAGGGGTACTCAGCATTCTCCAGACTTTCAGCATACTGGATCCTCACCATCAGATAGTTAAGTATCTAATCCAGGACACTCATTGAGCGGAAAGGGACTCTTACCCTTCTGCCGAGATGCAGTTGATGTATTCTATAACCCGTGCAGACTGGGCCCTTTCGGTTTGTAAAAATGTATTTGCAAGAAACATCGGGTGATTCGCGTAGCATTTATAATACGAAATAAGACGAAACGAAAAGTAAAAAAGATTTGAGAGAGAAGGAAAAGATTCTTTAGATGAAACAGCTGATTGAATTATTTTTCTTGATTTTACTTTTTGTCGACCTTCTTTACTTTCACATAATTCCAAATGTTTATGTTTAATATCATGGTTATAATAGTTTCCTTGATTTGGTTTTATGGTATGTCAACCCTTGTTTAATGTAAACACTTATTTAATGAAAAATCTTGAATATATATATATATATATATATATATGGAGTCTGAGTCATTGCAAGTCTCCTCAAGTCTCCAAGATTCTTCTCAGAATTCTTTCGGATTTTAACAATGCAGTATTTTTTATGGTCTTCTCTCATACTCTTATTTCCAAATCCTTCAGTCACCGTGCCATTCCTTTGGTGACATTACCAACCGCCGTACCTTTTTACATTGGTATCCCCGTCACTTTCATATTCCATAGTTTTTTAATTATCTAGCAAGGTCAAAGTACTTATCTCCCTTTTCGCTTTCTTTCAGTTTTACTCTGTGGTCAACCGGTATTATTATTATTATTATTATTATTATTATTATTATTTCACTCTTTGTGAGTTTTCCATGGAAGTCTGATAGACAGCAAGTCTCCTCAAACCCCTAAAATTCTTTGGAGTATTCTAGTCGATTTTCACCAGACCGTGATCTCTATACTTCCTCTGACTTTCAATAATTCAATTTCTTTCCAAAGTGCAACAACTGCTATGGGTATTACCGTCATCCTTCTGCTTTACATTTTTAGTCTTCTTCTTCTTCTTCTTCTTCTTCTTCTTCTTCTTCTTCTTCTTCTTCTTCTTCTTCTTCATTAATATTTTTTCTCCAAGAGAGTTTTTCGCATCAGCTTTGACTGATGGTTTTCCACAGGAGTTTGAGTGACAGCAGATCTCTTCAAGTCTCCAGGATTCTTCTCAGTATTCTGGCCGATCTCAACAATGCTGTAGTTTTGATACTTTCCACTTGTCCCATTATTTCCAAGTCCTCCAGTTCTTGTATCAATCCTTTTGTGAGTGTACCAATTACAATTAGTATAATTGCCACTTTCATTATTATTATTATTATTATTATTATTATTATTATTATTATTATTATTATTATTATTATTATCAAATTTTGCGTCTCGCGTGAGATTAACTGATTACTCGTCAGCTTGTTATCGCTAGACAGGATTTATATCATCGATGTCATCGTTTGGTCTCACTTCAAAATGCATTTTTTACAAGAAACTGTTATTAAACCTTATCTTACGTACTTAATATGTTTTGTACATAGTAAACACGAAGTTTTCTCATTCTCTTTTCACAATTTTCTATCGACGCACACAACAAACAAGTAAAAAAATACTTGCTGTTTTCATTTTTTCGAATGTATCTTTTTAATGCTATAAATGTTATAAGTTTTCAAGCAAAAAAAAAAACAAGAAAAAAAAAAACTGTCTGCAAAAATGAGATACACGCACATTTTGAATTTGAATAGAATTATAAAAAAATGTATATATTTGTGTACATTATTCTATGATTATATAATCTAATATCTATTACAATGCTTCCGGTATAATCTGCACTCTCTCTCTCTCTCTCTATATATATATATATATATGATAAAGATGATTATGAACCTTACCTATTCGTTCTAGCTGATTGGTTGGATTTTATGGCATATCAACCTTTGTACGTTATTTAACGCCAAATCTATTTTATGTAAATGATCATTTCTATTTGAAACAATTCAGTTTAGCATGGGTATACAGTTTAATTGTCCAAAACTTTTCTATTTTAAACAATTCAGTTTATTCAAATAGTTATCGATAACAATTCAGTTTAATGTAAGTACAGTTTCAATGTCAAAAATAGTTCAATTTCAAACAATTCAGTTTAGCATAAGCATACAGTTTAAATGTAAGTACAGTTTAATTGTGTAATAACAATTCTATTTCGAGCTATTCAGTTTAGTTTAGTGTAAAAAATTAAGTTTATTGTAAATACAGTTTCAATGTCAAAAACAGTTCTATTTCAAATAATTCAGTTTAGCATAAGCCCCCAGTTTAAATTAAAAAATCAGTATTTTGAAGGAAGCACGATTTAGTTCTATTTAACCTATACATAGGGCCCCATCAGGTGCTACCATACAAGGCCAGGGTGGATCAGGGAGCGATGGTAATGAAGGGATACTCCGCATTCCCCAAAGTTCCAGCATTGCTGGAACCTCACCATCTGATTGTTTAGTGTCATATCCAGGTCACTTGTTGTCGGGGTATTACCCCTCTGCAAAGAAGCATCGGTGTATTCTACAGCTCCAGCCAACTGGGCAAGTTCTAGCTGATGACGGTTTAATTCTAAGACTAAAGATACTTTTTTCAAGTATATATTGATTTTTTTCTGTCTTCACAAAAGTTAGAGGAACTTCATTTTTAACTTGAATAACAATTCTATAAATTTGGTTCCTGAGCGCTTCAGCTATCGTTAGTCACTTTTAGAGTTGAGCTATTACGGATTTTGCCATCTGAGAAACGTCGATGTATTAGAATTTATATCTCTGAGTTTTTTACGTTAAAAATTTTGGTAGATAATTTCTATTCTACTAAGTTTTAATTCGTGAAAATTCACTCAAGTAAGTTAAAAACGCACAGCATAATACAAAAGAGAAGATAGGTGTTTAATCTTTGAATTTTGTAGTCTCAGCGAAATACATTGTTTACTAATGGAAAATTATTGTCATAACATTTTGATGGAGAGCCTAAAATATTGACCGAAACAGTACGTGACAAATGCAACACACGGGTTGCGCTGTGCTTTATTGATCACACAGTGCATCTAACATCCATTCACTCAGTTATTCAGTCTATCTATTGATCTCTTACCAATCAATTCTTGTTCACACACACACACACACACACACACACACACACACACACACACATGTATACATAATATATATATATTGGTAAATAATATATATATACATATATATACATATATATATATATTGGTACATTATATATATATATATATATGTGTGTATTAAGTACTAACATAATCAAAATCTATCTATATATCTATCTATCTCAGTCTCTTCATATCTATCTATCTATCTATCTATCTATCTATCCCAGTCTCTTCATATCTATCTATCTATCTATCTATCCCAGTCTCTACATATCTATCTATCTATCTATCATATATAAATGATGTGGATATTCATGTCAATGGAGTAGCCGCAAACTAGTAGTTATTTCTTGAGAAGCAGGCGCATCCAAATTGTTATATCAGCTTTCTTGCAACACATTTGTCTAAGAGTGCACCAACAGATGTCTTCAGTATTGACTTTAATCTTGCTGGTAGGAGTTCGAATCCAGTTAATAGCTAAAGGGCTGGTGGTTCATAATCACAATGAGGTCACGACAACTGTTATATACCCTACTGGTGTACACTAATGGGTATGTGACATTCCTCATAAATAGGTTTTACACTATTATGATGGGGGTGTGGAAATATGCAAAATAAATAGTCACCACTAGCAGAGGCTAGCTTTTTCAGGCCGCCGGCGAATATTGTATTTATTCAATGTTATAAGGATTTCACTTTTCAACCCCCGTTTTGGTTATTTTTCACTCACTAACCTCTTCTTAGGATACAACATCAACCCAAATCTTTAATCATAGTGTCATATAAGCTTTCAATTTTCCTATTAAATACCGATGTATCAATTTATTTCTGCTGTTACCGGTATTGCAAATTCACTCGAAGATCTGAGTTCTAAGACTGGATGATGTTTGTATTTCACTAAAAAAAAAAAAAAAAAAAAAAAAAAAACTTTAAAAATATGGATGTTCAACAAAAAAGTCGGAATATTTCCTTTGATTGGTTTTGTTTGATTTCATTGCATAGAAACCATTGATGATAATTTAATACTAACTCATATTTTTACATATACGTAAGGCATTCAATAAGTTTCCAGAGTTTTTTGTACAGGCATTTAAAATTTGTGTAGACTCTTGAATAGCTACAGCAGGAATTGGAATACACCCTACTAAAGCCTGATTGTCACAGCTGGTGAATTTCAAAAATACAATCTGGACGTCAGGACACTTTAGAAGAACGATATGCCATAAAATCCTTTTTTAAACTTCGAAAAAATGCCGGAGAAATCTATGGAATGCTTCAGACTGCTTTTGGAGCATCTTGCATGAATCGAGCCTCAGTTCTTCAGTCGCATAAGAGATTCAAGGAAGGCAGGGAGTCTGTGATGTATGATGAGAGGTATGGAAGGAGTAAGGAAGTCAATACACCAGACTTGATTAGCCAAAGTGTTAGGGTTAGGGTCAGTGGCATTTCCACCAGGACAATGCACCAGTCCACAACTCCATCCTTGTCACAGAATATTTGACCAAGAGGGCATCAAGACAGTTCCACATCCTCCCTATATTCCAGACCTTGCTCCCTGTGACTTTTGGATATTCCCCAAGCTCAGAGGCTGTCGTTATGAGACAATTGAGGAGATGAAAGAGGCTGTGACGAAGGTCATTAACACGCACACACAAATGGACTTCCATGGGGCCTTGAAGAAGTTGTTGGAACAGTATAACAAATGCATTGCAGCCGGAGGAGATTACTTCGAAGGGGACTAGAGTTTCATGTGTGTACTATCAATAAAAGTGCCCATACGAAAAAAGTCTGGAAACTTATTTAATGATCCTCGTATATTAAATATATACAATTTTCTTGATTACATTTTTAATCGAGTCTGAGTTATTTTTTTTTGCTAACAGTTAAATGGTTTCAAATATTACACTGTATCACTAATAATTCAATTAACACATAATTAAATGACAAACAGTTCTACTTCAATCAACTCAATTGTGCATTATGCATGTCTTTGCACTCATTTTAAATGTCAAACAGTTCAATTTGACCAATACATATGACCGTATCAGGTGCTAAAATTCCGAGTCTAAGTGGGCCTGAGAGCCATGACAATGAAGGGGTTCTTCGCATTCCCCAAAGTTCCAGATTTACTGGAGCCTCACCATCAGATTGTTTAGTGTCATATCCAAGATACTCATTAGTGTAGAGCTGCAGTTGGTGTATTCTGCAGCTCTAAGAGATTGGGCTGGACCAATTTACGATAATGTTAGAGGGTTTGTAGGTCCTACTCTCGACTCTCGATTAAAATCAAAGAGATTGAAGCAAATATTGAACTTCAGTTGGATCTTCCCATTTCCCTCCCTCTTAAGGAATTTTTACAGTTTTCTATTTTTTAAATTATTTAAGTTTTCAGGTATTCTTAATTCTCTATTTGGTGTATTTTTTGTTTAAATGCATATCAGTCATATTTCATGCTAAATCTATCCTAATAGAAAGACAGCTGAATTATTTAACCCTAAAGCAGCTTGTGGTATAATGGCTATCATCGTAGGAAAGGTGTATGAATCCAATTAATCTCCCTCTAGCTATAGATTAATAATAGGGAAGATTGAGCTCTTTAATCTTCGTATGGCAACCAGCATAGGAGAAAGAAAACTCTGAAGTAAAACCTGTTGAAATCTGCCTTGATCTTTTGTTGCCTCCTGCTCCTGTGTGGAGGTTGGTAAGTACTTACTTTTAACCCATTGCTTGGTGGTGGTAGCTAAGACGGTTCTTACTTTTCCGGAAGTGAATGTTATTAAACAAGTGGACTTTCTATGATATTGCTGTCCAGCACGTTTGCCCCGACGCCAACATCCAATGTTTTAATTTTATAGAGAATAATTTATAGAGTATATTTTAAAGAGAATATTGTGCAGTTAAAAAATGTTGAAGAATGTCAGGGAAATGACTGAGGAATTACATAAACAAAAGAAATTATCTTGAATTTTTAAATAACGGACATATTCTTTGCAGTTATTCATTTTATTCTTTTGATTGATTTAATTTATTTTGTCGATAGTAAAATAGAAGAAGAAGAAGAAGAAGAAGAAGAAGAAGAAGAAGAAGAAGAAGAAGAAGATTAAAACGTGATGAAGAGGACAAAAAGAGAGAAGGAAACAAAGGAAAAACAATAAGAATGAAATGAAAAAAAGAAAGAAAGGAATAAGAAAAGTGACAATGCGAGAAGAAGAAGAAGAAGAAGAAGAAGAAGAAGAGAACATGAAGATGAAAAATAATATAGTAGAGAAAGGAAAAGGGAGAATAAGAGAAGGAGGTGATGATGACAGCAGAAAGAAAGAAAAGAAGAAGAAAAATGAATGAATGAATGAAAAGTGCAGAATGTGGGAAATAAAAGAAGGTTAGTGAAAAAAAAAAAAATGCAGAAACGAATTTTTTCGCTGATTGACATTCAGCAGAAACGAATTTGCTCCTTTTCAAAGATCTTCCATTTCTTTGTCTATGATGGAAGCTTTTTCTTCTCGTACCAATAAACATTTATCAGCAAACTGCTATAAAAAAAATCAGTTCCTCCCACATAAACACAGGCGGATACCCGGGCACCTCCTAAAACCGCACGACCTCACAAAACAAATAAATTCGTCGTAAATAGACAAGCTGAGTATAAACATGTTAATAAGAGTCTGGTGTATCGACTGACAAATGTCTTCTTCTTCTTTCTTGTATTTTAATGGCATATCATTCTTCATGGGTTATTCAATGCTAAATCTATTCCTATAGAAGAACAACAGTAGAACTAATTAACCCAAAGCTTTGGTTATAGGGGTTTCTAGCCCAGTTGGCTGGTTTGGCAGAATACACCGACTGCTTCTCTGGAAACGAGTATCCTGGTATATGACACTAAAAAATCTGATGGTGAGGCTTCAGTAATGCTGGAGCGTTGGGAAATGCCGAGTACCTTTTCATTGCAACCGCTCCTAGGTCCACAATGGCCCGGAATGGTAGCACCTGATAGGGTTCAATCTGTGGGTCAAATTGATGTAAACAATGTGTTTATGCTAAACTGATTTGTTTGAAATAGAACTGTTTTGGCATTTAAACTGAGTACTTATGCTGTATTGAAATTTTTAAATAGAACGGTTTTGACATTAAACTGGAAGTAAATAAATGACTGATTTTTACTTGAACTGTTAGTTATACATAGCAATATTTGAAACCATTCAACTTTCTTGAATAAACTGAATAGCTTGAAATAGAAATATTTTTGACATTTAAACTGTGTACTTATGCATAAGTGAATGGTTTGAAATAGAATTGTTAATGTGTATAAAAACGGGTTTGGCATTAAATAACCAACAACCTTTAAATAATTTACAACCTTTAAATAATTTACAACCTTTAAATAATTTACAACCTTTAAATAATTTACAACCTTTAAATAATTTACAACATTTGGTGAATGGGGAGTAGCCAATTGTTACTATTACTTCTTGGTCAATTCTGGGCACCTCTGGTGGTGTAACGGTTAGCAAGCTTGATTAGCAAACCTACACGAGTGAGTTCGAGTCTCATTAGGTGCCCCATTCACCCGGCCTTGTGCCACATCGAAGCAAAGAGCTTCGTAAATTACTACTTCTTGGTCAATTCTGGGCATCTTTGGTGGTGTAATGGTTAGCAAGCTTGACTAGCAAAACTACACGAGTGAGTTCGAGTCTCATTGGGTGCCCCATTAACCCGGCCTTGTGCCACATCGAAGCAAAGAGCTTCGTAAATTACTACTTCTTGGTCAATTCTGACTTGGAGTTGTGTTACCTGTTAATGTCCCATCTATATTTTTGAGATAACTGTTTATTTGTATCAAATAGAACTATTTGTGTTAGATAACATTACTTGAAACTATCTAACTCTACAACAAATGAACTTTGGCTTGTTTAAAAAATTTTCCAAGAAACTGTTCACTTAAAAATCACATATATAAATAGGATCTGGCATGAAATAACCATCAAACGTTGATATGCCATTTAAACAAATACCCTAACCTCACTTAATTACAAATAATATCCATCGTTGGCAAATATAGTTTCAAGTAATTACTCGTTCTACAAACAATTATGGCATCAAGCATCCCTATCGGATAGAGATAATTTTAAACGGATCTAATTGATCTATAGATGGGACCCAAATTGGTATTACCACACCAAGTCAGAGTGGACCTGAAACTAATGGCAATGCAGAAATATTCCCTCTACAAATCTTCATAACTGTTGCTGAATATCAGATGCAGCTAACTCTAATATCTAAAACACTTTTATTGGGGGGTGCCGTATACTTCTACAGCGTATTTTAAGCCCCACGCAACTTGGTGAAACGTTTTTTATTCACCTTAGAGATATGGTTGTGGGTAAGTGAAGCCGCATTAGAGAATATTAAGAGAATAAAAAAATTGTAAAAAATCAATAATAGTTAAGTAATAGTTGAAATAATGATAACCGTGTTTTGTTTTGCTTTTTTTTAAAAATTAAGAACATACAGATAAAAAGTGTATATTGCTTTATACCGAGACTTTTTATTCTTCTTGATATGTTTATTGCATTGTTGAGCCTTAAATTAAAGTTAGCAGTGACATAGACATGTTTATAGGAAAGAAAAGTGTCAGACAAGGGGTCACAGAAAAATTCCCCTCGCTTTACTTTTGTTATTTCAACTTGCCTCTGAACTGGCCTCAAATCAAGAAGACATGAAAAGGTATTTTGGGGTTGAGGAAGGAATAGCTGTATCTAACCGAAAATAGAAAGGGCTTCTTGTCCTCTGGCGATTGCTGAAATATCCAACTCTTGTATTTGACCGTTTCTCACACCCTCCGTAAGAATTCCCGGAATTGACTTCTTTCTGTCAGTAAAAAAGGAAGGCACTTGGTTTCTGGTGGTCGGAGGCAGTCTCTACATCACTAGTTACAAAGTTTTGCCAAAATGAAGTAATTCACTGTATTATTATTTTCAACTTCGTAGTAACTGTCTTTATACACAAGAGGTAATCCCGTAGTGTAATAGCTAACGTACTGGATTGCGGCTCCAAAATAAGACTGCTCAAACTTCAGTCGCGCTATTGTTTCCTTTTTCTCTAATACCTTTTTGAAATTCATTAAACCCCTTTTCCTCCAGCTATGGGTCAAATGCTATCATTATTGTGCTTTTAAAAAATGGCTTTAGCATTAAATTAGCTAAGAAGGTTGATATGTCATTAAAACAGAGAATAGAATAAACGTCTTTATATATGAAAGACCAGAGTATGTAGCATTGCTACAACTTAGCAACCTATTGTTGTCTCATCGCACATGGAAAAATAGTTACGTTCCTGTTAGTTTTCTTAGTTGATAGTGACACACTATCACGTGACCGTTAGTAAATTGTAACTATCGCATTTGCATCAACATACATCAAGTTGTGTTTAAATTTAGTCAATTAGCAATATTCGAATGATTAGAAAGACGTTTAAGAGGGCCTTTAATAAGCAAATTCTGGATAACTTTTTGATGGCGGCTCGCTCTTTAAACTTGGTCGGAAATCCATTAAAAGTGATGTACGTTCTGTAACAAATAGAATGCACCTAATATGCGGAACCACTGGTATTCTTTAGAAGAGAAAATCTGTACCATAGCCAGATACGTTATGCGAAATGTACATAGAATGTTCATAACATATATACATAGAACATAGGAATCCCGAAACACGAAAAACACGTAACGACTTCTTAGTTCAGCTACGAAACCTTTTCTTTCCTTCGAGTTAACGGTTTCGACATAAGGAAGAGAGATGCACAATCTTCCTATGATGACTTTTCCATCTGCCCCCCCTCACCATCACGTGCGCACCCCCCACAAGGCCACTGGCCTGGATTCGGCGTGCTAGCGAAAGTTAACCGTCTTCGTCCGAGTCAGGAACTCAACTGACTTTTTCAAATCTCCCCAATCCCTCCGCGAGCGCTTCCGATGCATGACGTCATTCATATCCCCAAGAGATTTTTATTTTGACATCTGTGAACGACACATCCTCCCCGCGCGCGTGTCAACACCTGTGCTCTAGTTTGCACCGAACAAACCCATGTGCTGAACCGAAAGGTTCTCAGCCTAACTAAACCCAAAGGCAAGATATATAAAACGAAATCTCTCGGCCATGATATTACAAATCTATGATTGACAACTGCGAGAAATGGATGTTCTGTGGATTCTGTGACATTAGAAAACAATATTAGGATATCAAAATATTCTGTATATACCGCTCGCACATTCTTCATATTGTTTTATTTTACTTTTTTTTTAAAGAAATATCCACCCCAATAGCTTAAAAATTTGCTGATTTCGTCAGACTAAGAGATTTTAATCAGTGGGGGGGATTTAACAAGAATTACAAAGGATAACCATATTTACCAACCCCTCCGCTCTGGCAGGATATGACACAAGGTCAACAGATTTGAATTTAGAGTTTTCCTTCTAGACTAGTTGCCTTACCAAGGCTGAAGAAATCAGTCTGCCCTACTATTTACCCATAGCTGGAGGGAGAATAATTGGATTCATACCTTTCCCAAGGCATTGCCTACGACGATAACCATTACACCACAGGCACCTCCTAAATTACAAAGAATTACAGAATTACAAAGGATAGCTAATGATCCTTTCCATACGTTGGATAGTTCGATTTTCTTTTTGTTTAAATGGCATATCAACGTTATTTAATGCAAAGGTCATCTTTATAAAAGGACCGTAGTTGTAGTATTTTAAACTGTAACTAGAGGAAGATAGAATTTATACCTTTCCTTAAATAATTAGCGTGATGTTAAAATGAGGGTCCGAAGTCCCAAAGAGAATATGTTGAAAAGCACAAATACGCACTTAATAATAAATGATAAAACAGCGTACTTATCATAAACAAACAAACAAACCACGTTTACTCCACCCAACACCATTCTCTATTTATAGATTATCATCCGAAGAGAGATTGGTTCGTCGTATCAGTGATGCTCAACAAGCGAGATGCTCGAAGCTGGAATCGAAACATGACTGACTTTTCGCCAGCCTACCACACAGCCACGACCAAACTCAACGTAACCATGAGTGTTTTTAACGCGTATGTATCACTTTTGTTTGTTTGCATATATAAAATTTTTCACGGACTGAAATCTTAATTTTAGATTTCGTATCTCAACTGGAAATTCTCCATCCTATTCATATCTCGAGAGATATAATTTGGTAAATTATTTATTTATTAAAATGTGTATGTTTGTTGTTGTGTATGTGTCTGTCTATCTATATATTAAAATAATCTGATAGAGAATGTCCCCGGTAAGGTAGTGGTTTGGTTTCTTTGTTTAATGGCATATAAACTCTTTTTAGGTTATTTAATGCCAAAGACATTCCCCTAGAAGAATAGTAGTAATACTATTTAACCCATAGCTGGGAGAATAAGGGGGTTCATACTATTCCCAAGGGTATTTGTCCGAAAGTGAACGCAATAGCGCGACTGGAGTACGAACTCGCGTACTACGATTCCGCAGTCGTAAAGTAGTGGCTGACGTGCTTGACGGCAGCATCATGTAAGTGAGTTCGAACTCTAGTAGCGTAATTAACTTCATTTTCGGACACATAATCTTGGAAGCTTCTTATCAACCCAGTTATGATTTAAACATCCTCCACCTTCATAGACTGCTTTGGCCCAAGATAAACAACGAATTTTTACAAACAGTTACCCAAAGAAGCAAAAAGCGAATAGTCTGTTAGACTACCACAATATTTCGTATAGTGGGTCAGTCTATTAGACTATTATTATTGTTTGATTCTCTTTAGGACCCCGTATTTCTGGCCTTATGCCAAACCAGCAGATTAATAGATGTGTTATGGGAACGGGTTTAAAGTTGTATCTATAAAAGAGAATACACATAGATAAGATCTCCACTCTCTCAGCCCATCAGTTTGTTTGTCTACAGAGATATACATATAATTTCTAAATGGAGGAATTTATGTTATCATAGAATTACCATGACAAGAAACACCGGCAAACACCCACATGCGATATACGGAGCACTGAACGGTTGTTTCGACCTTATTAGGTCTCATCAGCAGTGCACACCCTGATCTCCACCACAGGAGATCGAACCAACAACCACAGTACGCAGAAGCCGAAACTCTACCACTGGGCCACCGGTTCACAACAAATAAAAACGATGCCGAATTAACAAGTCATCGTGAATTGCATGACCACTTTGACCTAATCTGTCTTGAGGGTACGTATTCCTTACAGAGGACACGGCCGTGTCCTCAGTAGGGAATACCAACCTTCAAGACATATATATATAAGTGTGTGTGTTTTGACAATGTGCTTGTATTCGTACACGCTCTTATCTTTTCTGTTCATGCAAATTAAGGATCAATCACCGAAGATCTGTATGCAAGAATAGGATCTATCTATCTATTTATCTATCAATCTGATCATATTTTTTCTTTTTATCTATCTATCTATCTATCTATCTATCTATCTATCTATCTATCTAATAATATAATGTTGTTTCTATCTATCTATCTATCTATCTATCTATCTATCTAATAATATAATGTTGTTTTTATCTATCTATCTATCTATCTATCTATCTATCTATCTGTTGCGGCTTTTTTCGAGCTATATATTCAGCCTAATTTTCTAAATCATCTGTTTCCAACTTATTTTTTTGTTTCTACCTTTCCTCCTTATCTCTCCCCACTCTCTCTCTCTCTCTCTCTCTCTCTCTCTCTCTCTCTCTCTCTGTGTCAATCTATTCATCTACGTATTAATGTATGCATTCGTGTATAAATACGTATATGTTTTCATATATGTAAATGTATGAGCGTATACGCCTGGATGTGTAGCTGTGTCTATATATATATATATATATATATGTGTGTGTTCAAATGAATATATAATTACACATTAATTTGCAAACATATGATAACCACCCATAAAAACGTACAAACATACCTACACGTATATATATATATATATATATATATATATATATATATATATATATATATATATATATATATATATATATTCAAGTAGTTCTATACAGATAGACAAACAATAAACTGAATTAAAACACCATAAAATTGAAGAGAATCCTGTTCAATTGAGCAATCTTTTTCGGAACCTCAAGTAGCAAGCTGAATAGAAAATAATGCACGACGTTTTTTTACAAACAACATTAATGAACCCTGCAGGCGACTTAAAGATTCTTTTCTCAATGAGGACGGCCCGAATTGAAAGTGCGAAAATCCTCTCCCATTTGTATACATCAACAAAAAAAGGATCTTTAGACACTTACGATATAAGTAAAAGGAATTTGACAAAACTCACCCAAAAATACATTCAAGTTTTTTTAGTTGATAAATGCTTTTTATCGTTAAGTCTGGAGAAAGAATTTTTGCCAGGATAAATCTCGATAAGTACACATCTAATTCGTATATAGACTAAGTCAATCGTCCACTCTTCATCTATCTCTATTCAAGGAAATATATTGCTAATCTATCTATCTATCCATCTATCTATCTAAATGATGCCAGCGAAAGGTATACTGATTTTGATCAGTACATGTGTACGTAAAATAGTGCATATTTAGTACCAATACGCTTGGGTCGGCTGGATCTCTTTAGGACCATGATTTAACAAGTCGAAGAAACTACTTCAAATGAGATTGTAGACTCTAGAACTTTTACGTATTTCGGATTGATTTGTCTAACCATTTATGTAAGGTAATATATATATATATATATATATATATATATATATATATATATATAAATTCTAAATACTAATTTATATATATATGTATATATATATATAAATTAGTATTTAGGATAAAAAAAATAAAAATAAAGCAATTGATTTACTATAATTCCAACAGGCAATAAAATAATAAAAAACGCAAGTCGGCTAGATGAGGAGAAAACTCCTCACCGCTCTTCTACCCCCTACCATCCTTCTTTCCTGTGTCTATTCTGAATTATTTTATCCATATGATCTGAATTGGTCCAGTTAATTCCTTTTTGGTGTTTTTGTTTTATATCAAAAACCCATAATAGGATGGAAATAAATTTATAATCTTAATTTGACCGGTTTTTGTTTTTTCTTTATATATATATATATATATATATATATATATATATATATATATATATATATTTAGCTGACGCAAAAAGTTCCATTTAATTTAACAGGTAAAAAATAGGTTATTCCTCTACTTAAATAAAATTGATGAGTAAAAAGTTTGTTTTAGTTTGGTTTGGTTAAGTTTTATGGCAAGTCAAAAATTGTTGTTTACGTACAGTTAATTGATCAAACGGTTCTGTTTAAAACAATTCAATTAAGCATACATTATTTGCTTGCACTCAGTTTACATGTCTAATGGGTTTCTTTGACCCACCGATGGGACCCTTTCAGTCGGTCACTTGGTTGTTAGTGTTTTATGGCATATAAACCATTGTAGGTTATTTAACACCCAATCCATTTTTACACAAATAATCAGTTCTATTTCAAACCATTAAGTTTAGCCTGAGTAGACAGTTTATTTGTCAAAAACATTTCTGTTTCAAGCTATTCAGTTTATTCAAACGGTTCTATTTCAAACAATTCAGTTTTGCATAAGTACGCAGGTTAAATATCAAAACAGCTCTATTTTGAATAATTCAGTTTAGCATAAGTTCGCAATTTAATTCTATTTGACCCATAGATAGAACCCTCTCAGGCGCTATCACTCCGGGCCAGATTGGACATGGGAGCAATGGCTATGAATGGGTACTCCGCATTCCCGAAATTTCCAGCATTACTCGAACATCACTATCAGATTGTTTGGTGTCATATCCAAGACACACAGTGAGAGAAGTAGTCAGTGTATTTTGCTGCCCCCCCACCTAGCCGGCTGGGCAAGATCCTATCAGGTGCTACCACTCGGTATTAGAGTAGGCCTTGGAGCAATAGTAATGATGTGGTACTCTGTATTTCCCAAAGCTTCCTCACAATCAGATTGTTTAGTGTCATATTATGGACACTTGTTGGGGCAGTCTTACCCCTCTTCAGAGATGCAGCTGGTGTATTCTACAGCTCCAGCCAAATGGACGGAGAAAAAAAGTATATAGTTTTTAAAAAGGCAAGTGATTTTGTACTAATATCCTTTGGGATGGCATAAATCCATCTGTTCTCCTTCCAGCTTCCGCGATGAATGAATAGAAAGATAAACGGGTTTTTTTATCTGTGAATATGGAGCCAGTCTTCTCCAAGGAAAACTCAAACCAGCTATTATCTGTTAAAAAATTGACCCTGTTTAACATCCTTCCCATTGTAAAGCGGTTGAATAAATATATACCGTATCTACAGAAATAGGGCTCTATATCTACAACAGATCATATTAATGCAGTATAAAGCATACATGAAAATCACATATTGCATCTAATACTTTCATATTTTCGTAATCTCACAAACAATTCTACAATCTGAAGAATCACAATAATTATGGAAGAGAGGACCCTCGTAAAGATGGCTACAAAACGAAATATTATTTGCATAACACATTCGGTTTATATGAATTCTTTGTTCAATGACATATAAATTTTTGTAGATAATCTAATATGTATAAAAAGAATATATATATATATATATACATATATATATATATATTCTCGTACGAATTTTGGTTTGTACATATGTTATTATCATCATCATCATTATTATTATTGTTATTATTATTATTATTTTTCTAGATTAGAATTTTCGTAGGAATATAGTTTCTGTGGGAGGTATTTCAGTAGAAATGGCGTTTAACGGCGAAGATATATTTGTTAAGTTTCCCCATTATGCTCCCTCGTGATTTTCTATTTTTTCAGAAAGTGTTTTACCTGGTGGTTGCAAAAGACGAAACGCATTAGTTGCAATATGTGTCTTAACTTTGTGGTATACGTATATAAATATATTTAATGGCCCCTCCCGTCGTTTCCGACGTATTTGGGCCAAAGAGTTTATAACGTGAAATGTTAGACTTCAAACACAAATGATTTGTTCATAATGGTAAAGACCTGTGCAGAAGCAGACACACATTTTAGATGAGCTGATAACAAATGTGTGTCACATATTCTTCAGAACAATAGTATTTAAATTTTGGACTTAGTGTTCATTTATTTTCTTTGACCGGTTGTCTTAAAAGAGTAAAAGTGCACAGTCTGGCCTACTATTTAATCATAGTTGAAAGGAGAATAGAAGGATTGAGGCATTTCTAAAGAGCATAAGCACGAAGTCAAGCGCAAACAGTCTCGTCAAGGCTTTGAACTCAGTTTATTGCATTCATTCCCTTGGAATGATAACTGTCACGCATGCGCATAAGTATGTATGATGGGCAATATATGCATGCTAGTAATCAGTAGATTTTGTTTCTTTATTTAATGGAATTATTTAATGGATTATCTAATACCCGAACTATCCTTGTTGAGAGATTGTTGGCGTAATATTTAACTCGTAGTTTGTGGGGATAAGTAAGTTGATTTCTTTTCGCTCACATATTAGTGTTGTATACCCATAATCATAACATTGATTTACGAACTTCAATGAACGGACTAAAACACTTCTTAATAAAAATATATCTCTCACACTTTATTCTCGAAAGGGTTGTTGCTTCTGTGGTGTAGGATAGATGGGTGGACAGACATATACTCAGAGAGAGGACTTCTTCTTCCCATATCTTCTTCAAAGGGCCAGGGGGTGCCAACGCTTGCACCCTCTTGCAAGCTCGTCAGAGACGCCTCTTGTCGGCTGCGTGTCTCTCGCTCAACTGCAATTCTCTGCACTCTCTCTAAATCTGAACGCGTGGTTTTCATCACGTGGTCTCCTTCCGGTTACACACCTGTTGTACCCGAGTGCCGTGATCATGCTATCCTGTTAACTAATCACGACGTGACTGCTTGTCAAAGCACACGTGGTCATTAGGAACGAACCGAAAATCTATGGCATATATTATATGACATAAGTCCGAAAGTGAAAGTAATAAAATGAGTGAAGTTCAACTCGCTCACTGCAATATTGCCTTCGAAAGAACCAGAAATTCGACAAAGATTTGAAAGATATCAATCAAACATCCTCTCTCTCACTCTCTTTGTATATATATATATATATATATACATTTCAAAAGGAATGGGTCCAGAAAGAGATTTTTTTTTCCTTTTTATAAATTACTTATTTAGTTCTTACGTACGTTTCCAATCTGCTGCTTTCTTCAGAGAACATTCAATAAAAGTTCTCAAAAGAAAACAACAAGCTGGAAACGTACGTAAGAAATAAATAAATAATTCAATAGAAGATATAAATCTGTTAGTGGATATATTAATTTTGAAATATTTACTTTTTTTCTCTTTGGACCAACATAAAAAAAATACATATTTATATATAATTTACATAGTTTGCATCAAAGCCAAGAATGCTTTTACTGCCTTTAAAACCTCATCATATATTGAAGTGGGTTAGACATATTCCCTGGATTATTAACACCACAACAGGGAATCTCATCTTTAACCTGTTATATCACGAAACTTTTTTATTCTATTCCAAAAACACATCATTTATTTTCTTTAGTATTAACTGCATTTCTTTCAACGTTCATGGATCCCGTCGTTCTCTTTCCTGAAAACCGAATCACTAAATTGATTTAATATTGTGAGAATTGGATTGAGCGATCAGATAACCCTGTAAAAAGGCTGTGTGGTAAATCTGAATATAGGTTTGAAAGGAGATGCGATTTGCCTTATTCAACGTGAAATGGTTAGTGTGTTTCAGTTTGAATGTAGTAAGTCACCACAGCAAAGACATCGTACATACTGTGGTATTTCCACCAACACCGACTGCTCTCAGAAATTTAAATTATCTCAGTTTGAAATGAACTTCGAAAACATACACACACGCATATATATATATATATATATATATATATATATAAAAGTAAAGTAAAGTAAAGCTGGCAACCGTAGTCGAGAGTGACCCAAAGGCTCCCGTTTCAAAAGGTACAGCACCAAGGTGTAGGGGAGGGCGCTACTCATTTCGCTGAATTGCTCCACTTTACTCTTGATCCTTACTTTATAATGCTGAGTGTTAAGCAAGGCTGCATCAAGTACATTTTTTTTAGTCTTTGGCATGACGCCATCTGGGATTGAACCCCGATCTCCCGGACCATTGGCAAACATTCGACTGATTAGGCCAATGGTCCTGATATATACATAATTTCAAGAAAAAAAAATAATCGGGCATATTAGGATTATAGATTTATTTCCATCCTGTTAAAAGCATTGATATGAATCAAAAACTCATTAAAAAAAAAAAGAGGACTTCTTCAGATCCAACATGAAAATAAAGGTTTTTTCTTGAAATGATATTTGCTCTGTGAAATTATTTACATTGTCCTCTTTACCAGGAATATTTAAATATTCGAATCTTGAATTATTTAATTGCCCTGAAGGAATTGTTCCCTATTGCGGATTTACTGGATTGAAGAATACCTCATATATATATATATATATATATATAGTTTGCTATCATTGATAAACCGTATCTATTCAAGGTAGGAAAGCGTTAGACACAAAAACTGTGCTTGATGAACGTATAGACGACAAACTGACAGTTATCAAGCATTGTTGACTGAGTCTTACCCTATCCAAACACACAGACACAGACACACACACACACATATATATATATATATAGTTATACACCAACAGACTATTTCGTTGCATCATAACTCTTCAGTGTGGCTAGACACACAAGATGCTTCAAGCGGGGATCGAAACCCAGCTGATTTCATGTCAGTTTGATATCTTATCTCTGAGCTATTGTCATCCCCACTGTAAGTGAATGATTTTTTTAGGTAAATGTTTTCATAGGCACATTCGGCTACCGGAGTGCTCACTCCATGAGAAGAGCTTTGCGTTTACCCGGCATTTCCATGCAAGATACTTCAAGTTTGGATCAAAACGAAGCTGTTTTTACCTCAGTTGGATATCTTTTTCCTGAGCTATCGTCATACTCAGCGTAAGTGATGGAGTCTTGTAGGTATATATTTACATATACTCTATCAGCTCCCAGAGTGCTCAAATATATATATATATATATATATATATATATATATATATATATTTATAAATACATTGTCCAAATTGTTCAAAATATTTCTCTTTCAAGCAATTCAGTTTATTCAAACAGTCCTTATCCAGCTAATCCAGTTTAGTTCAAATACAGATTTTGTTTACACATAGATAAATGCCAAAACGGTTTTATATGAAACAATTCAGTTAAGTGTAAGTACAATTTCAATGTAAAAAACATTTCAGTTTAGCATTAACATGCAGTTTAAATGGAAGTACAGTTTAATTGTCAAAAACATTTCTATTTCAAGCTATACAGTTTAATCAAACAGTTCTAGTTCAAACAATTCAGTTTAGCAGAAGTAGGCAGTTAGTTCTCTTTAATCCATAGATTGGGCCCTATCCAGTGCTACCATTCCGAACCAGATTGGACCTGGGAACAATGGCAATGAAGGGGCCCTCCGTATTCCCTAAAGCTCCAGCATCACTAGAAGCTCACTATCAGATTCTTTAGTCTCATATCCAGCACACTTATTGGAGGGGGTTCTTAACCCTTTGAAGAGGTGCAGTTGGTGTATTCTACACCCTCAGCCGACTGGTCAAGTCTATTTATTATAAACATTCCATTATATATATATATATATATATATATATATATATATATATATATATATATATATATATATATATCCGTTTTTATTCATATTAACTTTCTTTGCATCTCTTTCTGTTTAATATGACGATCTGTTTACATTTCTTTTTAAATAAATGGAAACAATAAAGCCGAAAAAAGATTTTTGTAACTTTTCAGTTCCAATCTCATCAAACATTTTTTATGAAAAAGGCCATGTGTTTTTCGTTTCATTTAATGACTCACACACGCTGAAGAAGGTCTTAAAACAGAAACTTTTAACGTTTGCAAATATTCTCTAGAAATAAAATCATCGTCTGAAGATGTTTTTTCATCTCGATACATTTTCTGTCGGTTGGATTTATTCCCAATTTTTTTCATATTGTTGTTTCAAGACATCTTACTTTGAAACTTAATGATTCTAATTCTATATCCCTATATTTTAAAAGCCACTCCTTTCCCAAATCCAAAATTTGAAAAATATCTTTAGCATCTCAATTTAATCCAACTGTAGTTATACGCAATTTTCGCAATGTTAAAAAAGTAAAAACAAACCAACAAACAAACAAACAAACAAATTTTACCTTTGCAAATTACGCCTGATGATTTTCTATGAAGGCTCCGAAAGAGCTCCGGACAATTTCTGTAAATTGATGTACCAACTCCAACCTAAAACGAAAGTTCTTGTCAGGAAACTTGAAAGCATCTTGATTAAATTATATCAACAAAATGCACCTTTATTATTTAGTCAAACATGCTTAAATGATAGACTGCTGCCAAACTACACACACACACACATACACACATACACACACACACACACATACACACACACACACACACATATATATATATATATATATAATATCCAGTCAGCGTCCACACGCAGAGGGTGTGGAACATTTTTTATAGAATATACGTTGAATATCATATAAATCTATTTGAGTGCCCAATGTATGGCTATTGTTAATCCCTTATTCATTCGCTGTGATATAAGAAAATTCACATTCAGAGCGTATATAGTGTAATCGGACGACTTAACCGAATTTGAGTTTCCATCCGATTACACGATATATATATATATACACACACACACATATATATATATATATATATATATATATATTTAAGAAAGTTGCTAAGACTGAGCTTTGTATATATTACTTGTCAAAAGTAGTGGGCATTGTTTAAATTAAGATAATGTATGCACTGTGTTATATATTGATTTTTGATAGAGAGGTCAATCAGGGATTTCTTGGACAGGATGTCCTGGTTGTGTAAACAAAGCGATTACCGGAAAACAAGTACTGCGTGGGTGTAAGTAAATCCCGTAGGTTGACAGCTGGAAAGTCAACCGGAAGAAATCGTTGGAATTATAGAATTATATATACACGGGTACAACATCAGAACACTCAGTCAGCCATTTCGAATCACAGCCAAGTCACAGAGAGCGGTTGGGGTGTTCCCGAGGAGGGGGAGTCCGACCACGGTTGAGTACTTCTCGTAAGGGAAGCAGAAAAAGTGCTAAGTGGGGCCCTGAATTGAGAAGCTCAACGTTGGTTAAGAAAAGGTCAATATAGCAGTACTCCCTTCGCTCTTCAACTCCCTGTCTTTCTATCACACTGAGAGAGTTCGACCCATTTCTAGAAATAAAGACATGTGTATATGTTTTGTTAAGAAAGAGTGATGGTCCTTCATTCATTTTATGGCTAGATAACTACTTTAATGTCAGTGAATAAACTTACTCTTCCTTTGAGACGTAACGGTTATCGCTGGAGTATATCAACTCCGTGACGAAAGTTCGAATCCTGAACGAGATTGCATCTCAAGTAAAAGATAAATTCAACGATTCTTTCACAGTTGTATGAAAGCCGTAGGGCCCACTGAAGAATTTTACCCTAATATGGTTACCAGTGAAGGGGAAGAAAACTTTATATTCAAAAAAGATTTACTCTGCATAAAAGAAAATTGCATCCCATTGTTTCAGTTTTATGGCATATCAACCATTGTTGGTTTTTTTAATGTCAAATAATTTTTATACGTATAGACAGTTCTATTTCAGACAATTCAGTTTAGCATGCATACACAGTTTAAATGTCCAAATAGTTCAATTTCAAACTATTCAATTTAGTCAATAAAGTTGAATAGTTCCAAACATTGCTATGTATCACTAATAATTCATTTAAATCTCAATCATTTGTTAAATGTTAAAACAGTTCCATTTCAAACAATTCAGTTTAGCATAAGTACACAGTTTAAATGTCAAAATAGCTCAATTTTAAACTATTCAATTTAGTCAATAAAGATAGTTCCAAACATTGCTATCTATCACTAATAATCCAATCAAACCTCGTTCATTTTTTTTCAAACAGTTAAATGTAAAAACAGTTCAATTTCGAACAATTCTGTTAAGTATAACTGTGCAGTTAAAATGTCAAAACAGTTCAGAAAGGTTTCGGTAAATACAAGCTTTTAAGTACGTGAACTAAATGTTTTTTTTTTCATAAATTTTCATGCATACATATTTCTTCAGGTTTTATCAGTAGAGAGTGCTTTCAGGTCCACGTAAATGAATAGTAAATACGGCAAGGTGATGACCCAGTCGGCTGGTGCTGTAGAATACAACGAGTGCATCTGGGCGGAGGGGTAAAACTCCCCCTACGAGTGTCCTAGATATGACACTAAACAATCCGTTGGTGAGATTCCAGTAATGTTGGATCTTTGGGGAATGCGGAGTATCCCTTTATTGCCATTAATCTCAGGTCCACTTTAGCCGGAGTGGTAGCATCTGATAGGGTCCTATCAGTGGGTTAAATAGAACTAAACTCTGTGCTAAAATGAATTGTTTGATATAGAACTGTTTTGACACTTCATCTGCGTACTTATGCTAAATTGAACTGTTTCTACATTTAACTATGTAGAAATAAATGACTCATTTTTAATTGAATTGTAAGTAATACATAGCAATACTTGGAACCATTTTACTTTGTTAATTAAACTGAATATTTTGAAATAAAACTGTTTTTGGCATTTAGACTGTGTACTTATGCTAAACTGAATTATTGGAAATAGAACTAGTTATATATAAAAAAAATATGCTGATATGCCGTGAAACATAAACTAAAACGTTTTTTTTAATGAAAATGACTTGATTCGGCATTATATGACCCGAATATGGTTGATATTCCGTAAAACCAACCAACCAACCAACCGGCTGGGTAATTTTCTTGTTTGAAAATTCGGAATGAAAAAAGTTTTTTGACTTTTCTACATATGTCCTTGTGCCTCACAATACAAAGCTTTGTAAATACATTTAAATATATAGATATATAGAAATTACCTTGACACTATATATATATATATATATATATATATATATATATATATATATATATATATATATATATATATTTATGAATTAAAATGATGACATGTTTATTTACTTTTGTTCCACAGGGAGTTCTAGAACGCTGCAACAGTGAAAATTATACTCTTGTAGTCAAATTAAATTTGCTATCTGAACCATGTAATTTGCTTTCTGTTTTGAAATTCCTTTCTATCTTCTAAGACGAGTTTTTTTATGAACTGTTTTGCAGTTCTTGTCTGTTTTCTATTCGTAAGTAATTTACAATATTTTCCTTGATTTGTTAGATTTAAAAATATATTGAGCCATAATATGATCACTTCATCAACAAACGGTAAGTAAAGAATATTCACAGAAAGAGGAAAGCGAAGTGAAGAGGACAAAGATAGTAGTGTTAAATGGTTTTAAGTAAGACACTAAATGGAAAGGAAATCAGGGGAAAAAAGCCGATGTAAAAGGAAAATACCTAAAGCCAAAAAAATAGACAAAGATTATGATAAACGGGAAAAGAAAAAAGAGAAGAAGTAGAACAATGGAAGTAGATGAAAGAAATACGGGAAGTTGAAAAGTGGTATATATATATATATATATATATATATATATATATATATATATATATATATATATATATTATTTAGAGGGAGAGAGAGAGGAAAAAAGAATACTCACAAATAACAAAAGAAGAAGAACAAGAAGAAGAGAAACAACAGCAGATTCGGCGGGGGTTAGGGAAATTTTACAAAAATGTAGTAATGAAAAAACAGAGAGGAGAATTATTGTGACTGGTTGAAAGGCTGGGAAGAAAGACTGAGAATTATATATATATATATATATATATATATATATATATATATAGAGAGAGAGAGAGAGAGAGACAGACAGACAGACAGAGAAAGATAGATAGATAGATAGATAGATAGATAGATAGATTCATAAAAATACACAGACCATATAAAATATGTATGGTAAGGAAAAATGTGCGAAAACAATTCTCAAACGAAGAAAATGTAAATTAGAAAAGAGAAAAAAAAAGAATGTGACAAGAGACTGAAGAAGAAGAAGAAGAAGAAGAAGAAGAAGAAGAAGAAGAGTGCCACCCCTACCACCATCATCAACAACTACAACGCATTTAGCTTTTCATATTGCTTGTTAAGGGAGGGTAGTGAGTTTCTTGTCTAATTTGATATTTTCCATCCACTTTTTTCTATTTTTTAGTATGTTTATGGAGTCTCCTCCTCATTCGCCACTTCCTTGTGGGGAATTTTGTTTAATTTAATCGACAACTCAATGGAATTTTGAACAGCCGTTCGAAATAACAAAATATTTTCATTCTGTTTTCGTTCTTTGTTACTCTCTACGTTATTCTAATATGCATTTTTTTAATACTCTCACGCTGTCGTCTGGGGCTTTGCAATATGCCAACTTCAACGTTTTAGAGGGATAAGACCCTCTCCCAATGAGTATACTGGGTATGATTAATTTGCTTTGATGGTGAGACACCAGTCCCGGTGCTCTGAGGAATATAGATTACCCCTTCATTGTCATTACTACCAGGTCCACTCTGACTTGGAGTAATAGTACATTGTATGGGACAAAAAGGACTGTTCTATCATTTACTCAGGATTATTATCAGAAATCTGAAACCATTCAGCTGCATTCAAATTGCGCATATTACTTAATAATACTTGATAAAAAGAATTGTTTGGTTTGGTTTTATGGCATATCAAGCATTGTAGGTTATTTGATGTCAAATAAATTCTTATACTTATAAAAGGTTCTATTTCAAAGAATTCAGTTCAGCACCAGTAGAGGTTTTTTTTGTTTGTTTAGACACAGTTAAATGTCAAAACAGTTCTATTTTAAACAATTCAGTTTAGCATGAGTACACTGTTTAACATTAGTGGAGCCTCACAATCAGATGGTTTGGTTTCATATCCAGGACACTCGTGGAGGGTTTACCCCTCTGCAGAGATGTAATCGATGTATTCTGCAACCCCAGTAGACTGGGTAAAAATACACACTTGACGAGTGAGTCTTACTCCTCTGCAGAGATGCAGTCAGTGTATTCTGCAACCCCAGTCGACTGGGCCACTCGTTGATGAGGTCTTACCCCTCTGCAGAGATGCAGTCAGTGTATTCTGCAACACCAGTCGACTGGGCCACTCGTTGATGAGGTCTTACCCCTCTGCAGAGATGCAGTCAGTGTATTCTGCAACACCAGTCGACTGGGCCACTCGTTGATGAGGTCTTACCCCTCTGCAGAGATGCAGTCAGTGTATTCTGCAACACCAGTCGACTGGGCCACTCGTTGATGAGGTCTTACCCCTCTGAAGAGATGCAGTCAGTGTATTCCCAAGCCTCAGTTGACAAAGCCACAAGCTACTCGTTGGGGAAGTCTTACCCTTCAGCAGAGATGCTGCAATCCCAACCGACTGGGCCAAAATAGAATTAATGTTAAATGGCACCACTTGAAACGATTAGTTTGCACGAACAAATAAGTAATATTCAATAAAACAATTAGTGTTATGTTAAATTATTTGAAAACATTTATCTGTGGGTAAACTAACGGGCTCTCTCAACTCATTTAACACTATAATTACGTACAGACTATTCGCTTACAAATCATGAACTGCGTAACGAAATATCGACGAGGTGAAAGTTATCCATTCTGTCCAAAAACTACTGAGTGAAAGTAACTGAAATTTTCACTGTGTATGCAATGGTTATATGCGCGTGTTATGTACAAACTGTAAGCTTTAATTAAGTGTTCCAGATTATTACTGGCACGGTTGGCTGGGGCAGCAGAATACAATGACTGCATCTCAGCAGAGGTGTAAGACTCCCCCTCACGAGTGTCCTGTGGCCCAGTCGGCTGTAGCTGCAGAATACACCGACTGCAACTCTGCAGAGGGGTAAGACTCCTCCAACGAGTTTCTTGGATATGACACAAAACAATCTGATGGTGAGGTTCCAGTAATGCTGTAGCTTTGGGGAATGCGGAGTACCCCTTCAATGCCACCACTCCCAGGTCCACTCTGGCCCCAGAGTGGTAGCACACCTGATAGGGTCCTATCAATGAGACAAATATAACTAAACTGTGTGTTCATGCTAAACCATCATATTGTTTAGTGTCATATCCAGGAAACTCGTTGAGCGGTGGGGGGGGGGGTCTGCAAAGACGCAGTCGTTGTATTCTACAGCCTCAGCGTGCTGGGCATGAACAAAGAGAAGGAGGTATCATTATCTGGGCAGTTATTATTGGAGGTATCATGCCTGGTCTGTCAAAATAGCCTGACAAAATTAAAATGCCTGTAGATTATTATGTAGCCTTCCTGAGAGTGAAACTTTGGTTAGAAATACAAAGAGACAACTTCAGAACATCAATCGTATTTATCCGAAATAATACTTCCTCACACCCAGCGCTTAGAACTTCGGAGTACCTGCAAAAATTATACTTTTCTAGGCCTTGGAAGATGAATTGGCCGGCTAATTATCCTGGCTGAAACCTAGTCTAAAACTTGTAGGACATTCTGAAACGACGGTTTTACGAGAGTGGGAATCCATTCAGAAGTAAGGAGGGCTTTTGGCCGGTTATATTAAATATATTGTTGTGAATATGGATTATCTTCTCTTTGATAATCCAAGCTATAAAAGCTGTACATTTCCGCTTGTCAAGTAAACGAGTAGTAAGATTCTTAATTGAATAAAAGATTACAAGACAGTATCTCTTGTCCTGTTTTCATAACATATATCACGTGCTATTACATCAGAAAACATTCAGAAATTGACAAGGTCCATAGACCAGAACTTTCTCAAAGTCATTTCAATAAAAGGATCACATAACCCTAATTAACCAGCTCCACTATCAATTTAAAACTCTATTTACTTGTTGGCTTCTATTTATTTCATGTCGGTTACTGTATGTATCCATAATAATGTTAATATAAAGAAATTAAAGCGAAACTTTCTTATTTACATCAGTCTCAATTACACCTCACTTATAATTTCGAACTGTTATGAATTAGTTAATTGACTGTAGTTTTTGTGTATAATTTCATCATCATCATCATATCGTGCTGGCAGCACGGATATCCCTGACCCTCTCTCGCCACTCCTCCCTATCGTTCATCGCCCTAGGCAGGTCTTCCGGACAACATCCTGTATCCTCACACAGCTGCTGAATGTACGTTCGTGCTGGTCGTCCTGCTTTTGCGCGGCCGTGTGTGGGGATCCATAAGAGTACATCTCTTATGAGTTCATCTCTGCTTCTCCAGCAATGTCCAGCATGTCTGGTTCGCCTAACTTGAATAGATTTCGTGATAGGGGGCAGGTGGCCGTACAGTTGGTGTCTCGTGGGGTGCCGCTGCCAGGACTTGTTGAGGATTGCACGCAGCATTCTTGTGTAATTGCCATCTAGTTTCTTCTCGAGCCGTTTTGTTAGCGTCCATGTAGTGCATCCATATAGCAGTATCGATGTGACCGCTGCCTGGAAGAAACTGCGTTTCATTTTATCGGTTAGGTCTGATTTCCATATAGTCGATAGCCTATTGATAGCTGTCCATGCTTTCGTTAACCTCGTTTCGATGTCCTTTTCGGTTGATTCGACGCTGCTTCCTAGGTACGTGAATTTGTCTACTAGTTTAAGAGGGGTTCCTTCTAGAGTGGAGATGTCCCCCGTTTGGTTATAGCACATATATTCCGTTTTGTGTGCATTAACATGGAGGCCTATGCTTGCTGCTGCTCGTTCCAGGCTATGCAGAAGTGTTTCGGCTTGGTCAGGTGTATTTGCCAGTATCGCTATGTCATCGGCGTAGTCGGCGTCGGTAATTGTTGTTGCGGGATATCTTCTGCTTCTTTTCTTCGTCAGTTCGAAGCCATTCTCTTTGATTTTGTCAATCGATGTTCTAAGTACGTAGTCTAGACAAATGATAAAGAGATACGGAGCCAACGTGTCCCCTTGTAGTACTCCTGCTACAATGTCGAAGTATTCTGTGTCTCCATCTGGTGATCGTACTTTTACTTTAGTGTTTCTATAGAGAATCGTTATTGCCGCTACGGTTTCTTTAGGTATGCCGTACGCTAGTAGGATTTGTTCCATCTTTCCTCTGTGAATGGAGTCGAAAGCCTTGGTAAAGTCGACAAATATTAATGTCGCTTGTAGGTTCTTTGCCCGTACACCTTCAAGGATTCTGCGGATGGTTAGTATTTGTGAGGTCGTAGATCTATTTCTTCGGAAGCCATTTTGGTTTTTTCTAAGTATGTTGTCGATTTTGGGTTCTATGCGGTTTCGTAGTAGGGCATTGTAGATTTTGGCAGCTATGGATGTAAGTGTTATGCCTCGGTAGTTTTTGGCTAATCCGAGGTCCCCCTTTTTAGGGAAGGGGAGTATGCATCCCTTCGTCCATCTATCTATCGGATTTTGATTGTATACTGCGTTGCAGTGTCGGAGCAGTATGTCGTCGAATTGTCTGGTCTTCCATACTTCCGGGGGAATTTCGTCCAGTCCTGCAGCTTTCCTATTTTTAATTTTTCTGAGAACCGAGTCGAGTTCTCCTTGTGTGAACGGTCCAAGTTTAATGTCTAATTGTTTGCTAATTATTCTGGTGATTGGTTCATGTGTTATTTTTGGTGGGTTTCCAAGTAAGTTTTCGAAGTGCTGTTTCCACAGTTTTATTCTTTCTTGTTGGTTTGCTGCTTTAAGTTTAGCTTTGGCTGTGCTCTTTCTTCTGCTCACTTCGTTTATTGTTTGCCAGGCAATTCTAGATTGTCTATCTTCTACCGAGTCTCTGATCTTATCTATCTGATTTTGAATGTATTCTGTCTGTTCCTTTATATATATGCCTGCTAATTGATTTTGTGCCGTTTTTAGTTTTAAGGCATTTGTGTTTGTTGGGTTTTTTCGATAGTTTTTGGAGGCTGTTTTCACTAGTGCACGTTTTTCTCTCACCGCTAAGGTTTCCCATGGGACTCTATATATAGTGTATAATTTAGAAGCATCAATTTTTACTGGAAACGGGCATGTAACTATTGCCATTATTTGTGAACATTTCGTTGAATTCCGTCTCGTTGTATTTGAAAAAAAAAACGAAAAAATTATCACCTCTTTATTAATAAGAAGCTCACTGTTTATAAAGTTACCAAAAAGGGTTGATATGCCATGAAAACAACGGAACTGGATATTTCCTAAAACCTACCAGGTTGACGAGCTGCCACATTAATTATATCTCTCAGAGCCATGGAGTTTATTTCTGGGAAGTCCGTATCCTCTCCAACTTACATGCAACAGCTTTTACTCGGTTACATCTTAACAAATGCCTAGGATACATTACATTTTACAATAGACTACCCTATGCTCCGCGCGATTTTTCAAATAACTGTTGGTTTGTGCTTTTCCCAAGGATATTATTGGGACGTGAACACTGAGTCAGTAAGAGATTTAGCATTTTAAGATGAGGTGGCATATGCTGGCTGAGTGGGAGAGGGGTTAAAGCTTCCGGAAGCTGTTTATTCAATTTTGACACCACACGTCACACAATTGTCCTATGTATGAACTGAATACAATTCTAAGTACCCCATACCTGCGACCTTGTGTAAACTTTACGCTAACCACAATCTTATAACAGCAACTCGTAAAATATGTGGGTTCTCGAACTAAGCTATAAGTCTATTACAAGAGAATTGAATTCCCACTTGGTTTTTCGAGTCGGCTGGGGATTCAGAATACACCGACCGCTTCGCTGCTGAGGGGTAAGACCCCTCCAACGAGTGTCCTTGATATAATGGTGAGATTCCAGTAATGCTGGAATTTGGGGGAATGCAGAGTACTCCATTGCTATCATTCTAAGGTACACTCTGACCCGGAGTCGTAGCTCCTGATAGAGTCCAATCTATTAACCAAACATAACTAAAATGTGTACAGAATTGTTTGAAATAGAACTGTTTTTGTATGCTAAACTTTCTTTTAAATGGAATAGTTTTTTACATTGAAACTGTACTTAGACTGAACTGAATTGTTTGAAATAGAACTGATTTAATATCGAACTGTGTGTAAACAAAAAATGTACTCATTCTAAACTGAATTGCTTGGATTAAAACTGTTTGAAAAGATTGAATAGATCGAAAGAGAAATGTTTTTGACAATTAAACGGTGTAATCATGATAAACTGAATTGTTTGAAATAAAACTGATTATTTGTATACAAATGGATTTGGCATTAAATAACCGACAAAGAATATGTCAGAAAACCTAACCAACCAACCAACCAACCAACCAGGTACCCAATACTTCTGAGATTGTGCTTAGCTATGAGAAAATCTTTAAATTAGGAAATAATTTCCTTGGATAAAAGTTCATTTAGAATTACAAATTATAGTGTCAAACTCAAAAAGACAACTTTTATATTTTCTCGGCGTATGCATAGGAAGAATACGTCTCGGAAGACAGTGTATTTTTCAGACTTAGTTCCACACACACACACACACACACACACTCACACACTCACATACATACTCAGTGGCTGCCACTTCTTGGCAGATGAAAGCCATCTCCTCAATTACTCTCTGGAGGATGTGCGACACTTCTGGTCATGTATATCTTTGAGAACCTTATTACATGTGTACCAAATAAATTACCTGTTTTTTCCTTTGCCATTACAACTCTGCACCCTCATATGACTTCTCAAAAGCGTTCCAGACTCTAATACTTTCTTTCAGCTTTGATACGGTTGCTGCAGGAGGGTTTTTAAAATATGAGTATTCGATAATTTGCTGTCGTGAGATCTGATGTGATTACCGAATTCGGCATTGGACAAACAGACCCTAATACAAATGCTACAAACCTGTTCAGGCTGTAAAGTATCAGGAACAAAAGCCAAGTTTTGCTTCCAAAGTATTCAATTCTCCGTACTTCAAAGACTAACTTATAAGAATTTAGAAAACCTTGTGACGTCGTTGGAAGTCGACTAAGCTATTTAGTTTCAAATCTTGAACGAGGCTGTTCCATTTCAGATTATACTAATACTCGTGTAGGGAGTGTTCTTGTGGTGCAATGATTAAAGCGCTGGAATACAGTATTTGTTGTCATCGAGTTTGTACTCCAGTCAGGCTATTATGTTCACTTTCGGATAAATACCTTTGGGAAATATATGAACCCTCTTATCATCCAAGTCAGAGGTTAAATAATTCTACTACTGTTCTTTTAGAAGAATGGGTTTGGCATTAAATAACCAAAAAAGTTTATATACCATTAAAATAACAAAATCAAACCAAATACTCCAGCTATTTTCTCTGTACACTCTAGGTAGAAAATAGGGTAAACTGAACTCTGTTGTTATGACAACCAATTTACGATAAAGAAAACACTGAATTCAAATAAAAATTGGTTCGGGATGGGCTTTGCGTGGCTTTTCCTGTCCAAGATATTATAGATGAGAATTTTCCCAAGGATTAAACCACGTTACAGTGCCAGTGTGAGTCTGTCTGAAAGTATAAAACTGATTTATTCCCGGGGTCTACGTAACTGCAAAGTTTTTCAGATCTCTCGAAAAATATTCGAGGTTAATTCAAGATTCAATTTCTCTTTTTTCTTTTAATATCATTTCAAAATGTTTCGAATTGTTTCGATACACTCCGGCGTGTTTTTGAGATTAATGTTATGAAGATATCATATTAGGCTAAGTTATTTGGTTTAAAAGCATATTAACCCTGATGATTATTTAATGCCTAAGCCTACAAATACTTATATCATATATGTTTTTTAAGTGAATTGTTTCTAAATAGCATTACTTTTAAAATAGCCAGATCTCATTTGTCTGCATACAATTGACTAATTTCAAGCAATGCTATTTAATGTTTGCAAACATGGTTATCTAATACTGATAAATTATCAACTAATTATTTGTTTGCAGACAGTTAAATAGTTTCTGGTATTGTAAATGATTAGTTCTATTTGATCCAAGGAGGGAACCCTAACAAGTGCTACCAATTCAACTCAGAGTGGACCTGGGAGTTATGGTAATGAAGGACCACTCCACTTTTCCAAATATGCTATTTAGTGTCATACCCAGGACACTTACTGGGGTGGGGAAAGGTTTTCTCTCTTTACAGAGATTAAATCAGCATTTTCTACAGCTCCAGCCAACTGGGCTGGTTTTATTACAGACAAGGGGTTTCGAGTGTTTGTTTCAGGAATAAATAAAGACAATTATAACTACCATTGATATCTAAACAAAACAGCAATCAAGACAACAAAAATAAATAGATAAAGAATAAGAATAACAAATAATAGATAGATAAAAAGAAGTAAAAAAACTGTGTATGCCAAATTAAGTTTGTTAGAGTAATGTCTTTCTTTCGTTATTTTAACCGGCTCATTGGCTTAGTGGGTAGAGTGTTCGCCAATGATCTGGAAGATCTGGGTTCAATTCCAGGTTGCGTCATACCAAAGTTTTTAAAAGTGATACTTGATATCTATTTGTTTAACACACAGCAATATAAGGTACGCATCAAGGGTAAAGTGGAGCAATCCAGGGAAAGGAATAGTGGCTTCCCCTAAACCTTGGTGTTGTAGCTATTGAAAAGGGAGCTTTCTGGTCGTTAAAGTAATGTCTTTCTTAGGTTATTTTAATTGGCTTAGTGGGTAGAGTGTTCGCCAATGGTCCCGAAGATCTAGGTTCAATCCCAGGTCGCGTCATACCAAAGATTTTTAAATGATACTTGATACCTATTTGTTTAACACACAGCGATATAAGATACGTATCAAGGGTAAAGTGGAGCAATCCAAGGAAAGGAGTAGCGCCTTCCCCTAAACCTTGGTGTTGTAGCTATTGAAAAGGGAGCTTTCTGGTCGTTCATGACTACGCTCGCCAACTTTACTTACTTACTTTATAAGATAACATAAATCCAAATTCCCATGTTTGTTTTGGTTTATAAATCAAATTTAACATTCGTCACTTTATTTGTATTTTTATCTTTAGGACAGACAGACTTGCAGGTAGGCAGACAGACAGCAAGTGTGTGTATTTTATAATAGATACCTTATTGTTCCCGTAAACATCAACGAATTTCTCATCTACACTCACTGTCATTTAAGTTCTCACATAATTAAATGGCCACACACGCCGACGCAAATATCTAGATACTCCACACCAATTTTCTCTTCTATCTCCTCCTTCTCTTTCTCACCCCTCCTTCGCTCTTCTTACCTCTTCCTCTGCCCCGTTCTTAACTATCTGTCTGGCTTCATCCCCGGTGCATGGCATTCAATTTGATGCTTCAATACAGCAGTTCTACACTGGGCCGTTACGTAGACGCAAACGATTCCACACATCCCGTCCTGTCTCTGCCCCAACCAACACAAGAGGAGCTTTTCCGTTCGGAATGGTTTGACATAACACACACGCCGCAGCTGTCCGCCTATTAATTTCCTGTTCTGCTGGACATGTTTTGTGGTATTCATATCCGGAGATATCTATCATATGTGTCGATGCAGGCGGCGTCGTAGGTAACGGCGAAAACAACACAACCACATTCACTATCGGGACCTGCCAACGACGCCGATGTCATCCCTGAAACTTTTCACTCGTTTCCTTCCTTCCTGCTTTCCTTCCTTCCTCTCTCAATTCCTTCCTTCCTTTCTTCCTTCCGTGAGTGTATTGCCCTTCCTCTAGTTCCTTGTTTCTTTCTTCCCTTCAGCACCATGTATTTTTCTTCACGCTTCCTTCCATCTATATTCTGTCCTTCAACACATTTTTTTGTCTTCAAGTCCTTTTGCTTTCGCCTCCCTACTCATAAATGTACTGTCAATGGGGCTTAGAATAAGCTTGCTGTATTCTCTGCCGAAGGATCCCCCCCAAAAAATGGAGGTGCCCTGGGTATGACATTATATTTCATCTGATGGTGAGAACATTTAAGGATTTCGGGGTACCCATTCATTGCCATTACTTCAAGTTCACTATAACTCAGGTTGATATTACTGGGTTGTAAAAATGAAGCAAGGCCCAAAAATGTTCTTATCAATTGTACTTATCTTTCAAGTCATTGGTAGTGATCTCGATCGGCGTCAAATACGATAACATATATTCCTTCATTGAACAGCCTATTCCAAGAAATATAAATGTTGTGACCGCCTCATATCGTAAATTCGTTTGTGGGCTAAATGAGTTGACCATTGTAAGGCACATATCTATAGGTGAAGTAGATCTGTTTTAAACAGATATTCGTATTTGATAGTATCTATTATTTTTACCTTCAGATTAATACAAGTAAAAAGATCTGAACCCTCTTATCCTCCCATCTATAGGTTTAACAGTACCACTACTCGCTTACTAGGATGGATTTGGCATAAAATGACCAACAACAGTTAAACAAAGAAAACAAAAGCTGTATATACACATCAACATCGAGAATTTTAGAAATATTTTCATATTATGATTCGTAAGTAAAGTAAAGTTGGCGACTGTAGTCGAGGGTGACCAGAAGGCTCCATTTTCAATAGCTGCTACACCGAGTTGTACAGTAGGCCTTACTCCCTTCGCTGGATTACTCCACTTTACCCTTGATACGTACCTTGTATTGCTGTGTGTTAACAAGGAAGTATCAAGAACCATTTTAAAAGTCTTTGGTATGACGCGACCTGGCATTGAACCCTCTTCTCCCGGACCAGTGGCGAACACTCCGGCCCTGATAAGTAATTAGGTTTTTTTTTAATTTAGTCTTCGAGTTCTCTTATTGATGCATCCACGCTCTCCTCAATGCTGGCGAGTTATTTTCCTCCTTCTTTTCCTGATATATAAGGTCTGTCAATGTCATCTCTCGGATGTAAGGCGTTGTGCATTGTCATCAAGTTGTCCTCTTGTATGTTAGCAATGAAGTTAAGAACCATTTTAAAAGTCTTTGTTATAACGCGACCTGGGATTGAACCCAGGTCTCCCGGACCATTGGTAAACACTCTACCCACTAGGCCAATGAGGAGTATATTTATAAATCAGAATCTTCGTCAAAAAATGAAAAATAAAATCTGGAAATTTGAAAGCCAAATGAATCACTCGATCAAAGTCAAAAGACTAATTTTGTAATCGTGAGTAAAGAGAAAATAACAAGCGTAGACCATTCAAAGATATATCAACTTTCATGAAGTATTTACTGCCTAAACTCTCCTTGTAGAAGAAGAGCAGTGATACGATTTAACCAACAACTGCGGAGATAAAAGAGTTCTATAACTTTCCCAAGTGTTTTAATCTGAAAGTAAACGCAAGAGCGTGACAGACTTTTGAACGCACTTTCTTTGAGTTAAATTGTTCAGCCATTACACTTACCTTTCTCTAGCACTGAATATACATTTTCAGAAATCCTTTAAATTCGTTTGGTTTGGTTTGGTTTGTTGGGTTTTATGGCATATCAACCTTTGTAGGTTATTTAACGCCAAATCCATTTTCATGTAAATAATCTGTTCTATTTAAAACAATTCAGTTTAGCATGAGTACACATTATAATTGTCAAAAACATTTCCATTTCAAACTATTTAAGCAGTTATACGTAACAATTCAGTAAAGTGTAAATACAGTTTTAATGTCCAAAAGCAGTTCTATTTCAAAGAATTCAGTTAAACATAAGCACGCTGTTTAAATGTAAGTAAGGTTTAATTGTCAAAAACATTTCTATTTCAAGCTATTCAGTTTACTCATAGATAGGACCCTTTTAGGTGCTACCAATCCGGACCAGAGTGGACCTGGGAGCGATGGCAATGAAGGGATACTCCGCATTCCCCAAAGCTCCAACACTGATGGAACCTCACCATCAGATTGTTTAGTGTCATATGCAGGACACTCGTTAGGGGGGGTTACCCCTCTGCAGAGGTGCAGTCAGTGTATTCTACAGCCGCAGCTGACTGGGCAACTTTAAATTCGACAGGTTCAATTATTTCTGCTGTACACATATAAAGATTCAATTGAATTTTCTAATTTGATTTTACACATTGAATGCCTGATTTTGTAGATGAACTGTCTATATATTAACAGAAAATGAACATCGACATAAGGAGCCAGTTTTGCCACGGTACAACGTTTGTGTGAGGTTCGATTTCTCTCGCTATTTATTTTAGCCAACGCATTGATTTATATCAGTGATCATTTGCTGAAATACAAGTACACTCGATTTAAGTTCAACATTGCGAGTGTCAAAGTTATTCTGAATATAGCCATTTTATTCACAGCATGCAAAGAACTAGAATATACTCAGTTATGTTTTTCTATGGCTTTTACTTGTTGGTTACTTATAAAAAGATAAAAGTTTAAGTAAAATCTTTCAAGGTGGAATTAAAGCATTTAGCTGAATACAGATTTCTCGTTTAGTTGTTGGAACTTTGAATATGGTGATTGTATTTTCTGTGAAATGGTAAGATTTCCCCGTCCAAGAAAAGGGTGATGGTTGTCCTCAATACGACTCTAAACTGTCTCTGGTGGTTTGGATACCCTCTTATAGATCTGGATATCTCTTTATTGCCTTTAATTCCAGGTGAAAGATAACCCGGAATTGGAGTACAAGTTGATTGCAATATATGACTCATACAGATCTTCTTAAAATGTATTCCTATTCGATTGGACCCTGTGCAAAAAAATAGATCATTTTAAAAATTATTCGTATTGAAAAGGACCGTGTCCAAAAATAGACCCGTTTAAAAATTATTCGGATTCGATATGACTGTGTGCAAAACTAAATGTGTTTAAAATGTATTCGTATTCGATTCGACCATGTGCAAAAAAAGATATGTTTAAAAATTATTCGTACTCGGTGTGCAAAAATAGATCCGTTTTAAAAAATATTGGTATTCAATAGGATTCGGTGCAAGAATAAATCCATTTAAAATTATTCATATTCGATAGGACCGTTTGCTAAAAACAACAAAAAACCCAGAAAAGGAAAAAGAAAAACGCTTTTAAGAAACAACTGCACAAAATGTGTTAATATAAACCTTCAAAAAAATTATTCTCAAAGTTCTAGGCCTAGAATAACCCAAGATGTGTTTTATTTGCTATTACAATCGATCAATCAATGCGAATTTCGGTTCGGGTTCTATAAGTGTTCATCGTTAACAAAACTGCAAAATCTTCCTTGTAATAGATATGGTTATTCTAATCCACCACAAGGGAAACTGAAAGAAAATAAAAAGCTGAATCAATACAAAAAGATTTGCATAATATTCAGCTTTTAATAGTAATCATTGTCTGCATAATGACTTTTCCAGCGACTCTTAAGAAGCAACACATTGGCTGTCATTAACACAAATCTGCATATGAAAAGGTCAAGACGTGAATTCCTCTTTCAACTTAAAATACCATAAGGAGAAGACATTAGTTTTCATCCGGCCTCTGGGAACCTACATAACCGACAGCCTATCTCACTTGGGGATAAAATACTCAATTTTGATACAACTTTACGCTACCAGTAATTCATATCAATAAATATGACAAGACTAAGACGGAACTTTGCCATTGTATATTTCTTTAATAAACCAACATCACATACTACAATTTCAAAGAATTCCTTAGCATTGGACTCAGCATTCCTATCCGAGGTCGCGGTAAATCACCTGAAGAAGGCCAGAGGGGAAATTTGGCCGAATCGTAGTGAAAGAAGAAACAACACAAAAACTACCAAGATGAGGACAAAAACTCCGCAATAAATAAAAATTAATTCTCAGATTAAGAAGCCTCATCTCCAAATGATTCCAATTAAAGACAAGTAAAATTTCAAAGTTTATTTCACATATACACATAATTTCTATTTTTGTATATTAATTCCTGATTGGTTTACAAATCGATAAACATTATGATGTCTCAATTCTGTTTTGAATTTATCCCTGAAGCCAGCAAACCAAACACCTATCTCCTAATAAAACGTGTTCCACACTTTAATCACAGGTATACGAAATAATTCGCAACTTTTTGAATGAATTATAAATCTGAGTAGAAATTAAATCTTGAATTCAGCTGGATTATTGTTGGAGAGATATGAAAATCTCTGCTTTTATTGTTACCCTACAACAAAAATAACAAAAAAAAAAAAACGCTTCGTACTCACACATTGATTCACACATTTTTCGTAAACTAGTTTGATCGCAGGGGCACATCTCATCTATCCTGTCTTGGACAGAAATAGCCGGGGTTGAGCTCATATCTCTTCAGATCTACAATTGGTTTGAATTCCGATTTTTCTGTCACCTAGACTTGCTATCTCACAAAATTAAAAAAAAAATAAAACAGTCTCTCCGACAATTTACCGATAGCTACAGTTAGAAGAGAATGAGTTAAGCTTTTTCATGGAATTATTAGCACTATAAGAAATTCAAACAGCCGTAGTTAGGATTTGAACTCCAGTTGTCGAATCCATTCCCTAAGACGATAACATTTACTTCACGACTTCCCCGCACAAGCTTTATACCCGGTGTATCAAAATAGATGCAAGCCATTCATATGATATTGATTTATTACTAAGACAAGCTCAAAAGCTGTCATTTAGAACATGTCCAGTAAAAAATGCATCCTTTGAGCTGGAGACATCAAATCAATCGTTTTTAAATTATCATATCAGCTTCCAGGACATGCAATCTTTTTTGAGGTTTTTGTTTCAGTAATAAATCATTATCATATTAATGGGTTGCATCTATTTTGAGACAATTTTGAATGATTTTGTCTCCAAATAAATAGCGACGAAAATATTTTCCTCTCTTGTCCGAGGTATTGTAATAGAGGATTATTAGTTTTTATAATAAACTATTTTCAAATCTGAAACAAAAAAGAACACAACATTATTGTTAGTAGGGTTATTATCAGTCACAAGAGCACCATGTATATTTGTAATATACTCATAAATGTAAAATATACAGATACGGGAAATATACTGATATGTAAAAACGTTCACATGCATAGGAATCTGAAAAACACTCGAAACACTGACGACTCTCTTGGTTCAGGTACGAAACTTTTTTTACCTTCTTGACTTTTAGCTTTTCAACACGAAGAGAGAGAGACACAATTTTTACTATTCTGACTGTTCCATCTGACCCGACAACGCGCGGCACACCCCCTAGACCCAACTGGACTCGTCTAGGTTCAAATCTCAAGTAACTGTTTTTTTTTCAAAATACTCAAGAATCCCAGCCCATCGCTTCCGGGCATGACGTCATTCACATCCCCAGTTCTATTTCCAATCCGGGATTTTTATTTTGGCATCTGTGATTGTCTCATCCTCCCCGCACCAGCGTGAACACCTGCGCTCAATGTGTGCCCCTACCCCTGCACCAAGCCGAAAGGTTCTCAGCCTAACTAACCCGGATTATAAGATATAACCAACGAAAGATGATAATATAAAAAAATCATTCCGCAATTATATAACATATTGAGACAACCAGTACAACTGATGTGAACATTTATTGTATAATATACAGTGACTCATAATACTAACTAGAATACATCCATGAAAATTTACTGCATGTTTTTAGATATTGACCCAAGCCAAATTAATGGATCATTAAGAAGAAAACACTGGACTGTTGTGTTTTCAAGAAAGGAGAAAAATAAAACTCCAGTTGTTTTAATGTAGTCTCAATGTCTGCAGAAACAAACAACATTTTCCCTAAAACAGGTGAAATGTAGCACAAATATCCTCATGGATCTTTCACATCAGTATATGACATTGATTTATTTAAGTTCAAGGTTAACATATATCTTCTTATTGACGCCTGAGTCACTTCCTGTTCATCCAAATCCTCATATTCTCAATATCATTTCACAGCCGTAACCTTTTGCTGATCTGTAAATTTGGATTTCTTAACATGAATTTTTATTAAAAACAAAATACCAAAGGTATAAAACTGAAAGAATCTATCATAACGAACGTATTTTATAATCCTACCTCAAAGACAACACACCGTAGGAAGCTCTTTAAAAGCTCTGCTGTATAAAAAGAATACATATTTAGAGAGTTTACCAATTTGCTACGTAAAAATGGTATGGTTGTATTGATCCACACAATTATAATAGCTCAAAATCTATAACTAAACTAGTAAATTAGAATTATAATGCAATTGTTTTATCTACTTATTTAATTATCTGATTGTAATTATAAAATAATTCTCAAATATGGAGGTGCGAGAAGCGTAATTGATTCTACGAGCCGACTTCGAATACTGGACTGCTTGCGTTTCATTTTGAGTCATTGTCCTTTGGAAAATCAAGGAATCGATCTCTTCACCTTCCAGCTCGGCGTGAATAGATGGACGGAATGTATTCTTTAGCTTTCATACAGCAACTGATCTAGGATAAGTTAAATTACATATATACATATATATTTAAAAAAACAAGTAAAGTTGGCCACCGTAGACAAGGGTGATCCGAAGGCTCCCTTTTCAATAGCTACTACACCGAGGTATTGGTGAGAGTGCTACTCCTTTTCTTGGATTGCTCCGATTAATCATTGATACATACCTTATAATGTTAGGTGTAAAGCAAGGTGGTATAAAGTACCATCGTTAAAGACTTTGGTAACACCCTACCTAAGATTAAACTGTGGTCTCCCAGACCATTGGTGAATACTCTACTCACTAGATAATGAGCCGGTTATGTGATTATCATTGTTTTTTACGTCTAGAAAGTTTTTCACAGCAGCTTCAGCCGATCGTCTTTAATTGGAGTCTGAGAGACAGCAAGTATCCAATGATCTTCAAAACTCTCCTAAGTATTTGAGCCAATCTCAACAAAGCAGTGGTCGACATTTTCTCGATTCTTTCTTTGATTTCCAGTTCCACAAAATTTTATTCCAAGCCCATTGGGATTCTTCCGAATGCACCAACTCTTATTGGTATCGTCATCAGCTTCATGTCCCACGGCACTTAGGCAAGATCCTAGTAATTGTCTTTTCAGGTTCTTTCATTTTCGGGTTCTTTTAATTTCATTTTTCATTTGAAGCCCGCTGTATTATAATTACCAAATTTTCAAGCTTTTTTTTAGTTTTGTACAATCCTTGACCGGCTCTTTACCCAAGACCTAGCTTGAAAGCAAGTACTTATTATATGTATTCTATGTATTTGTGTTTTTGCTACCTCGTTTGGGTGATATTTTTCATTGCATTCTCCTAAGGAAATCATGGCTGGTTGGATTCGATGGCATATCAACCCTTTAGGTGATTATATATATATATATAATCTGTAAGCGAATATTTTGTTGGTAACATTTTACACAAGCCAGACTTCATTTATTAGTACTCGGTTAAAAGGTTTTAAGTATCGTTGACAAACACAAATGATTCAATTCAATAATAATCATTTGTTGGCACAGAATTTAATGGTTACACGTATTATTAACTCTAATAATTCTATTTAATCATTTTTTACACGCAGCTATATAGTTTAAATTATTGCTACCAAACAGGAATTATTCTATTTAATATGAATCATTTGCCTGCATACAGCTAAATGGTTTCATGCATTGCTATCTACTCCTTATAGTTTCCAGAAATGCTATCTAACACAAACAATTCAATTCAACATTATTCCTTCGTTTTCCGGCAGTTAAATTGTCTCAAGTATTATTATGTAACCCTAATAATTCAATTTACCACTATCCCTTTGTTTGCATACAGTTAAATGGTTAAGCAATACCATTTGACACATAGATGTGATCGTAGCAAGTACTATAACTCCAGGTCAGATTGGACCTGAGAGTAATGACAATAAAGGGTTATTCCACATTGACCAAAGATGAAGAATTGGAGCCACACCACTTGATCGTTTAGTACTCTATCTAGAACACTCGTTGGAGTGGGGTCTGACCCCTCCGCTGAGATATAGTCTGTATATTATAAAGCCCCAGCTAACGGGACTGCTAAGATGTGTGCTTCTTCTTCTTTGAAATAATAATAATAGATTGTCGACCTTGCTGTACCGTCTGACCACAGAATAAAACTGAAAGAAAGTAAAAAGAAGGATAAGTACCTAGACATTGCCAGGGAATTAAAAAAACAACTATGGAACATGAGGGTGACGATTATACCAATCGTGAATGGTGCATTCGGTACAGTAACTAAATGACTATTAAAGGGACAGGAGGATTTGGAAGTTGCGGGACAGACCGAGACCATTCAGAACAGCATTGTTAAAAACGGCCAGAATACTGAGAAGAGTCCTGGACACTTGAGGAGACTTGCTGTCACTCAAACTTCAGTAAAAAACCATCAGCTAACGCTGATGTCAAAAAGTCTAAAAAGTAAACAATAATGATAATAAAATGGCTAGAATTCTGAGAAGAGTACTGGAGACTTGAGGAGACTTGCTGTCTCTCAAACTCCAGTGAAAGACCATCAGCTAACGCTGATGTGAAAAACTCTAAAGGAGTAAAGAAGAAGAATAACAAGAAGAAGAAGAAGAAACATGAATTGACAAGTTGCGCTGCGTATGTCCGTGGAGATGATGACGCCTAAAAAAATCACCCTCCCGATAACCATTACCCGGCACACAATGATGTCTATTACCGCCACAAGTTCAGTCTTCCCCCATTCTTAGACTTACACTTTAACCCAGTAGTTTGAAAGCCGACGTCGAAGTCAAAGTGGAAGCCATTTCCACAATTCAAGATGGTCTTTCAACGTTCAACTATTTCCAATTCACATACGTTCCAGCTGGTTGACGGTGTTAATTATAAGAGAGCGTTTGGAAAGATGGCAGTGGTCTGAAAGTTGGAGGAGAGACGAGGTCTGGTCTTCAGCTGATATTGGATGGGTTGAGTTGGGAGATGAGGTGAGAGAATTAACCATGGCATTCGGGAACATTGGTCGAGTTATGTCTAAGTGCATCTCTTTCTATACCGGATATAATTTCTCTTTTTGATTTGCTGCAAGGTTCCGAGGAAGCGTATGAATTTCCATTGTGTGAACACAGAGAAATAAGAAAAAAAAGGTGTGGAAGTAAACGAGTTATAAAAAAAAAACGAAATATCTGGACAGTGAAATAACACAGAAAGCTGCATATAGAAAATAGTTTAATCTACTTCTAGGTGGATCTGTGAGAATGCCACGGAGTACATGCATATAAATCTAACCAATCCAGGGGAAAGAAAACTCTAAATTCAGTCTTGTTTTATTGTACTTAAAAATTGACTTTATATTGCATCCAAGCAACGATCGTGTCGATACAGCTATATGGATGCACCACATGGAAGCTAAGTTAACAGCTGGAGAAAAAGCTTGACAGCAACAACACAAGAATGCTGCGAGTAATATTGAACAAGTCCTTGAGGCAACACCCCACAAAGCAGCAGCTGTACGGTCACCAACCACCCATCATGAAAACTATCCAAGTTAGACGAACCAGACATGCAGGACACTGCTGGAGAAGTAGGGATGAGCTCATAAGTGATGTACTCTTATGGACCCCTTCACATTGCCGTGCACTAGCAAGGCGGCCAGCTCGAACCTACATACAGCAGTTCTGTGAGGATACGAGGTGAAGCCCTTGGGACCTACCGGAAGTGATGAATGATAGGAAGGGTTGGCGAATGAGGGTCAGGAGTATCCGTGCTGATGGCATGACAAGATGATGATGATGATGATGATTATATCGCATCCTGGCGGAAGGTTTGGGTAAATTAATAAACGCATAATAATGTTATAATTTAATCAGCATCTCTTTCGTAATGAAACATAGGAACACTTACCTTTGGATAATTTAGTGATGCTACCAATAGTCCAGCTCCGGTCACATTTTGATTTGTTGGATAATTCTGAAATTAGAGACTAACTCTGACATTTCTGAATTTAGTATACTTGGCCACCGTTTTTGTTGAGACACGGTTTGGTCCAGTCATGTTTATCACTTCGGTCAAAGTCACATGACATGCGTGCCGGGGAAGCCTACTATTCATGTCAGGTGGCTGAGACCGACACTCTCTTGGCTTCAGGACGCCATCCCCTCAGGCTTTCACATGGTTCAGCTGTGTAAGGTTTATTGCCTGGCGCCTGAGGCACCTCTTTTTAGGGGAATGCCGACGAGACGAGCGTATTTTTGTACTGCCGTGCATCTGAGCCGCACTGTCAATATACACTTCCAATTTTAGTGCAATCTAGTAAAATATTATCTTTGAATCTTTGAGATACAGACCCCCAACACCAGGCCATAATACCAAGCCTAGTATTAATTAGCAAAGAGAAAAGAACCTGTCAATGAGCTTATTATCCATTCCAGTGGACCATAAAGGGAAAAGAAAAGTAGATAATCTGATAAAAATGCAGGGGTCTTTCCAGAAAACTGAAAAACCAAAGAACAATTGTATAGAAAGTATAAGAGTCTAGACAAGAGACTGGAGAAACTAGATTTAAGAAGAATCGACTCCATCTAAATCACTGTACTGTTTAGATTGATTTGAAAATTCAGAAGAGTCCAGAAGACTTAAGGAGACTAGAGGTCATTCAGACTTCAGTAAAAAAAAAAATTCTTAAAACTAGTCTGAAAAATCACTTGGAGTCTAATGATAATAAAAAAATATATATAATCCAGCTATGGCAGGAACTTGTCCTATGCCTTTTTTAGTCAATACTAAAAAAAAAAAAAACGCATGGGACAAGTTCCCACAGATCTGGATAATAAACTACCTCAAAATGAACAAGATATCAGATGAAGTCATAAACTTTATTGAGAAAAGCATGAAAACCTGCAGAGTAGAATTGACAGCAGGAGAAAAAGGCTTGGCTGAAGTGAGGATCCAAAGAGGTATATTCCGGGGATATGCAATATCACTATTACTATTTGAATTAGTGATAATGCCACTCAACCCATACTTAAGAAATTCACAGTCGGATACAAACTTTGTAAATTGCAAGAAAAGATCTATCACCTAATATACATAGACGACATCAAATTGCAAAAAATGAAAAAGAATTGGGAACTCTAATATACTCAGTGAGAATATGCGGTCAGGACATAGGGATAAAATTTATCATAGAAACATATCTCCATGCTAATAATGAAAAGCGGGAAATGACCAATAACGAACGGAATGGAACTACCAAATAAAGAAAAAAATAGAACGCTCGGTGAAAAGGAAACCTACAAATACTTCAAACGAATTGTAATTGATTCTCTTGGTACATTAATCAAAGGATTGATACAAGGATTACATGACTTTGAAATAACAGGAGTGGAGATCATCGAAACTACAGTATTATTGAGACCAGCCAAAATACTGAGAAGAGTCGTGGAGACTTGAAGAGACTTGCTGTCACTCAAACTTAAGTAAAAGACCATCAGCTAACTGTGATCTGGAAAATTCTCAAGGAATAATAATGATAATAATAATGGACCTGGCAAAGAAAAGGAAACCTTAAGAGAAAAACGGAATCCCTCCTAATAGCAGCACAGGACAACGCCATAAGAACCATAAATATCAAAGCGAGAATAGATAAGATGCAACAAAACAGTAAATGTAGGCTATGCGATGACAGAGACGAAACGATCAATCACATAATAAGCGCATGCAGCAAATCAGCATGGAAGGAGTATAAAGCGAGACACGACTGGGTGGGCAAGGGGATCCACTGGGAAAGGTGCAAGAAAAATTTAAATTCGACCATACAAACAAATGGTATATGCAAAATCCAGCACCAGTCCTAAATAATGACACGCATAAACCCCAATGGGACTTTAACATACAAACGGATCATATAATCTCGGCCAGAAGACCAGACTTGATAATAATCAACAAAAAAGAGAGAATTTGCAAAATTGTCGACGTTGCTGTCCCGGCAGACCACAGAATAAATCTGAAGTGAAAAGAAGGATAAGTACCTCGGCCTTGCTAGAGAATTGAAAAAACTGTGGAACATGAAAGTAAAAATTGTGCCAATTTTGATTGGTGCTTTAGGCACAATAACTAAAGGATTATTTTGGAGGTGCCCGTGGTGTAATGGTTATTGTCGTAGGAAATGAACACGGCGACACGAGTTCAAATCCTGGACTGGTTGCATTTCACATAGCGCTAGTACCCTTGGGAAAGGAATGAATCCAATTATTCTCCCTCCAGCTATGGGTAAATAGTAGGGCAGACTAGGTTTTTCAGCCTTGGTGGGGCAACTACTTTAGGAGAAGGAAAACTCTGAATTCAAACCTGTTAAACTCCGCTTAAAAATTGACCTTGTGTCATATCCTGCCCGAGCGGAGGGGTTGGTAAATAAGATAACTAAAGGATTATTAAAAGGCCTGGAGGACTTGGAAGTTGGCGGACGGGTAGAGACTATCTAAACGACAGCATTGCTGAGATCAGCCAGACTCCTGAGACGAGTCCTGGAGACTTGAGGAGACTCCAGTGAAAAACCATCAGCTAACGCTGATGCAGCTAGCACAGATATCCTTAACCCTCTATAGCCACTTTTCCCTATCGTTCATTGCCTCTGGCAGGTCTTCAGGGCTACATCCCGAATCCTCACATAGCTGCTGTATATATGTTCTATCTGGTTGTCCTGCTTTTGCTCGGTCATATGTGGGGTCCACAGGAGTACATCATTTATGAGCTCATCTCTGCTTCTCCAGCAGTGTCCTTCATATCTGGTTCGTCTCATTTGGATAGTTTTCGTGATGGGAGGCAGGTGGCCGTATAGTTAGTGCTTTGTTGGGTGTTGCCGCCAGAACTTATTCCAATTCAAACATTTCACCTAATTTCCGTCAGAATACCAGACCTTGTGATAACTAATCAAAAGAAGTTGCAATTCCAGTGGATTAGAAGATGAAAAATCAAAGAAAACAAAAAGATAGACAATACTTGGACCTTGCCAGAGAAAAAAGAAAGTTTTGTAACACGTGAGTGACTGTGATACCAACGATAATTGATGCGCTTTGAACTGGGGTTGGAAGAATTGCAAACTGGAGGATGAATCATAATCATCCAAACTACAAAAGAGTTCTGGGGACCAGAAGGGATTTGCTGTCATTCCAACTCCAGTTACAGACCATCAGCTAACATTGGTCGGAAAAAATCGCAAGGAGTAAAAAAAAAAAAAAAAATTTCGCGGAAGGAGATTCAGCAGAAGCAGCAAGAGCAATAACAAAAACAAAACAAAGAAAACAAAAAAAAACAAAAACACGTAAAGGGGGAATAACCGAAAAAGAAGCAAGGAAAGCGAAAGTTGGTGAAAATGAGGTTGGATAAAATAGGCGGGGACAGGAACAAGGAAGACATCAATGGTAGAAACAAACGGGAAGATATCTTTATGGAAGGTGGAGAGAAAGGACATTAGAATAATAGCTTTACGATATTCTTGAAAAATCTAGAATATTTAGAAATTAAGAAGAAGTGGGAAGCAGATATTAGGGAAAAACAGGACAGAAGGCGTTAGTGTGAAAAATTCTTGACCGAAGACAACGCCTTCAAGGAAAACAACGAGGCACGGAAAAACAGGATAAAAAGAAAACTTAAAGCGTGCTTGTAGAAAAAATAGAAAATAATAACAATAATAATAATAATAATAATAATAATAATAATAGACCATATGAACAAATGGTATATGCACAACTCAGTATCTGTCCCCGATAATGACGCACATAAACACCTATGGGACATAGAGACGAATCACGTAATCTCGGTCAGAATACCAGACCTTATCATAAGCAACAAGAAAAAGAGAACTTGAAAAATTGTGGACTTTGCTGTCCCAGCTGACCACAGAATAAAACTGAAGGAGTTGAAAAGAAGGAAAAGTACCTAGACCTTGCTCGGGAATTGAAAAAATCATGGATCTTGAAGGTGACAATTATACCAATCGTGATTGGTGCTTTTGGTACAGTCACTAAAGGATTATTAAAGGGACTGGAGGAGTTGAAAATAAAAGTACGAGAGGAGATCATCCAAACTAAAGCATTATTGAGATCGGCCAAAATACTGAGCAGAGTCCCGGAGACTTGAAGAGATTTGCTCTCACTCAAACTCCAGGGAAAGACCATCAGCTAATGCTGATATAAAAAACTCTAATGAGTAAATAATAATTATAATAATGTCCCAGCTGACCACAGGATAAAACTGAAAGAATGTGAAAATAAGGATAAGTAACTCGACTTTGCTAAGGAATTGAAAAAAAAAAAATTAAACATGCAGGTGACAATTATACCAATTGTAATTGGTGCATTTTGAACAGAAACTAAAGGACTACAAAAGGGACTGGAGGACTTGGAAGTTGGCGGACGAGTGGACACCATCCAAACTACTACATTATTGAGAACGGCCAGAATAGTGAGAAGTGTCCTGGAGACTTGAGGAGAATTGCTGTCACTCAAATTCCAGTGAAAAACCATCGGCCCACGCTGATGTGAAAGGTCTTATGAGTAAATAATGAAAAATAATGAAAATAATGCTGATTTTTATGAAAGTAATAATGCGGTCAAAGTTAGACGAATGTAAATCTAAAAATATATACTTCATTTAAAAAAACAACAAAAACATCAGTGTCCGTTTTAAAGCTGCAAGCTATGGCTTTTGTGTGAGCTGTAAAGACCATCCAAACTACTACATTATTGAGAACGGCCAGAATATTGAGAATTGTTCTGGAGACTTGAGGAGACTTGTTGTCACTCAAACTCCAGTGAAAGAACATCAGCTGACGCTGATGTGAAAAACTCCAATGAAGATAATAATAATAATAATAATAATAATAATAATAATAATAATAATAATAATAAGAAGAAGAAGAAGAAGAAGAAGAAGAAGAAGAAGAAGAAGATAAAAAAACATTAAAAATGGATGGAAATGAGCAAAGAAATCAAAAGTAAAAATGAAAAGGGGAATAAAAAACGTGAAATGAAAAAAGGAAGAAAAAAAAAAGTAAATACAGCAGAAAATGAAATGGCTAGAAATAAAATGAAAATCAAAAGCATCGCTTGAGAAAGTAAAAACTTCGAAATAAAAGAAGTGGAACAAAAGAAAAATTGAAAATAATTTAATGAACGAATAAGAAAAGAAAAACGTAAATGTTTGAAAATGTAAGTTTGAAAAATTGAAAAATGTTCTGCAAAATATACATATAGGATGAAAAGTAAACAGAATAAATGAATGAAAAGATAATAGATTTTTTAAAAAATAATGGCCAAAAAACCCCAAAAAACAAAAAAACGAACAAAAAATAATAAAATAAATTGCAGAAAGGTAAAGGAAAAAAAAGAATAGTGAAAAATGGAGAAAACAAAAAATAAATAAACAAACAAAAAAATAAATAAATAAACAAACCAAAAATTAAATAAAAAAAAAACAACAAAGAATAAATAAATAAACAAATAAATAAATAAATAAATATATGTGTAAAAAAGTAAAAATATGAAAAGTACGAATAAAAGTATTAAAGAAAAGTGGGACAAAAAACTCTAAAAGCAGAAAATTAAACAAAGAAACAACAAAAAAATATGGAAAAAGTGAAGAAAATTTTCGAGAACAATGAAGAGAGAGAGAGAGAGAGAGAGAGAGAGAGAGAGAGAGAGAGAGAGAGAGAGAGAGAGAAATTTGCAATTTGTATTTGATGATTCTTTTTTGTAAGTTTTTTACAAGTATGCATTTACACAAACTCTTCACTACAGGCAGTATGTGACACAAGATCAATTTCTTTACGGATCAAAGCTGGTTTTTCCTCCCCCAAATAGGTTGTCTTAACAAAAATATCGCATCTTGTCTGTCCTGACTATTTATTCATAGCTATGTGGAGAAGAGATAGTTTGGTTTGGTTTAGTTTTACGGCATATCAACCTTTGTAGATTATTTAACGCCAAATCCATTTTTATGTAAATGATCAGTTCTATTTCAAACAATTCAGTTTAGCATGAGTCCACAGTTTGTCAAAAACATTTCTATTTCAAACTATTCAGTTTATTCAAGCAGTTATATATCACAATTCAGTTTAGTGTAAGTCCAGTTTCAATGTCAAAAACAGTTCAATTTCAAATATTTAGTTTAGCATAAGCACGCAGTTTAAATGTAAGTACGGTTTAATTGTCAAAAAACATTTCTATTTAGTTTAATCAAACAATTAAGTCCTAGAAGAACAGTAGTGGTACTATTTAACCCATAGCTGGGAGGATAAAGGGTTTTATGCCTTTCCCAAGGGTATTTGCCCGAAAGTGAACGTAAGAGCGCGACTTGAGTTCGAACTTGCTTACTAGGAATCAGCAGTCTATCGCTCTAACCATTACACCACGAAGACACCCCCAGAAGAGATAGGTTCATGTCTTTCCCATGAGCATTTGTAGAATGGCAAACGAAAACAACCTCACCCAGAACTTGAACTTCTGTCACAGATTTCACTTCCTGTGACTATAACCTTTTTGCAATGTGTACCTCATCGTATTTCTGAAGTAACATAAACGATAGCTCAACGTAGCTAGAGTTGTATGAGCGCAATATTCTTAAAATTCTTTAATTGAAAAAATATTGCAATTTTCTGTCTAACTTGCAGCTACATACATATGCGGTGTGCTTTTACGCTTACTTCGATAATTATTCAATGTGTGCATTCCTGTAATGTTGACCACGAAAACTATTCAAGTTAGGCGAACCAGACATGCAGTACATTGCTGGAGAAGCAGAGATGAACTCATAAGAGATGTACTCTTATGGATCCCCACACACGGCCGCGCAAAAGCAGGACGACCAGCACGAACGTACATTCAGCAGCTATGTGAGGATACAGGTTGTTGTCCTGAAGACCTACCTAGGGCGATGAACGATAGGGAGGAGTGGCGAGAGAGGGTCTGGGATATCCGTGCTGCCAGCACGATATGATGATGATGATGATGATTTCTTAATTCACGATTAGGATTTTAGAGGTTGTTTTCTTTTCTTTTAAATAATTTGCGAAAAAAAACAAAAAACAAAAAAAAACTCTTCAATGAATTTTTAAAAGTTTACTATTTGGCATAAATATAAATGTCTAAAGCGCTAAGTAAAGTTAGTGAATAATCTCGTAATGAATATCTGAAAATAAAATCACATCAACATTGAAATATCAAAAGAATAAATAAATAAATATTGCATCAATGAATATCTTTACCAAAATAGTATCATTCTTTTTTTTTCATAAGTGTCGTTTTCTCTTACTTTTCATCTTCCATCCTCAGCTTTATTTAACTGTGAACCGCACAGAGGGCTGGCGATGTAAAATACACCAACTAGATCTCCGCAGGAAGGTAACCTCTCACCAAACGAATTACCTGAATAGGACACTAAATAATCTTATGATGAAGTTCAAGTTCTTTAGCGTTAGGACTTGTAGCGTACTTTTTTTATTGCCATTATACCCGGATCCTCTGCGATCAAGATTGGTATCCCAGCTATGGGTTAAATAGTACAACTACTGTTCTTCAAGGAGAATGGCTTTGGCATTAAATAACCTACTAAAGGTTGATATGCCATTAAACAAAGAAACCAAATCAAACAGAGATTGGTAGTACCTGTTAGGCTCTTATCAATGGGTAATAAAGAACTGTTCACTCATTTATCAAGGATTATTAATATCATTTGTATTTGAAACCATAGAGCTGTGTAAATCATTTTACACTTGATAGATCATCATCATCATCATCATCATCATCATGTCGTGCCGCCTGTACGGATATCCCTGGTTCTCTCTCGCCACTTATCCCTATCGTTCATCGCCTCCGGCAGGTCTTCTGGACTACATCCCGTATCTTCACATAGCTGCTGTATGTATGTTCTAACTGGTCGTTCTGCTTTTGCTCGACCATAAGTGAGGGTCCATAGGAGTACATCACTTATGAGCTCGTCTCTGCTCCTCCAGCAGTGTCCTGCGTGCCTGGTTCGTCTAACTTGGATAATTTTCGTGATGGCAGGCAAGTGGCCGTATAGTTGGTGCTTTGTGGGGTGTTGTCGTCAGGACTTGTTTAATATTGCACGCAACATCCTTGTGTAGTTGCCGTTTCGCTTCTTTTAGAACCGTTTGTTAGCGTCCAGGTGGTGCATCCATACTGCAGTATCAACACGACCGCTGCTTGGAAGAAACTGCGTTTCATTTAATCGGTCAGGTCTGATTTCCATATGACCGATAGCTTATCGATAGCTGTCCATGCCTTCGTTTGCCGTGTGTCGAAAAAAACTTGATAGATAGAATTACTAAAATAAAAGGACAATAGTTAAAACCATTCAAATGCGTGCATACAAGTGAGCACAATCACATTGGTTGAAAATAAAGTTACGTACTGACTATTAGTTTACAAATAAAAAATATGTATAAACCAAACATAGTCGAGGGTGACCCGAAGGCTCCCATTGCGATAGCTACTACACCAATGTGTGGGGGGCGCAACTCCTTTCCCAGGAATGTATAAACAGGATTTAGTATTAAATGACCTATGTCATAGAACACAAATCAATCAACCAACCAACAAACCAACCAGCATTTGTGAACTAAAATCTTAGAATAAAATGATAAAATGCAAAATATATTCTTTAATCTTTGATGTAAATTTCAAAATTAAATAACTGATGCGGTAAAATTCAGGTGTGAAACAAACGTAAATGGTTATACTTTAAATAGTTTTGATAACTTAAAAAATCCAGTCCAGTCGGTTGGGGCAACAGAATACACCAACTGCGTCTCTACAGAAGAGTAAGACTCTCCCAGCAATATCCTGGATATAGCATTAAACCTTCTGATTGTGAGACTTCAGTAATGCTGGAGTTTTTGGGAATGTGGAGTAACCCTTCATCTCCATGGCTCCTGGGTCCACTTTTGCCCGGATTGGAGGTACATGATTAGCTCCTCTATGTAGGTCAAATTGAACTGTTTGATATTTAAACTGAGTCTTATCAAATGGCTTATGCTTAATTAAATTGTTTGAAATAGAACTGTTTAATCATTTTACTGTGTGTAAACAAAAAAGAAAGAAACTATAGAAAATGATATTTAATTGAAGTTTCGGTGATACGTAGCAATACTAGGAACCATTTAACAGTGTTCAAATGAATGAGAAATGTTGAAGAGACTAATTAATGTTAACTAGTAATACATGTAACTACTTCACTGTGAGCCAATAAATAATTCATATTGTACAGAATTATTACAATTAGATTGTAATAATAGAGATCAATATTCTTATTATTTCTACACAATAATTCGTTTTTAGAAAGTAAAGTGGTTACAAGTATTGCTATTTGACACTAATAACTCTATTCAACATAACTCTTCATCGGCACAAAGTTTAAATGATTCCTTATATTGCTATGTATCACAAGCAATTCAATTCGACAGTCATTTGTTTCCACACAATTGTCGAAGAGTTTTATATCAAACAATTCAATTTAACATTGATCATTTGTTTAGAGTTAAAGTGTCAAACAGTTCTACTTCACCAATAGATAAGATCCTATCAGGTGCTACCACTCCAGGCCAGAGTGGACCTGGGAGCGATGGCAATAAGTAGGTATTCCACGTTACCCAAAGTTCCGTATTTAGAGCCTTACCATCAGAATTTTAGTATCATATCAAGGATTCACGTTGGGGTGGGGTCTTAACCCTTTGCAAATATGTTGTCAGTGTATTCTACAGCTCCAAATGATTGAGATGGATGGTTTTGTGTCCCATCAGGACATTCTTTGGTGGGCGGTTGGTTTACCTCCTCTGCAGAAGAGTCAGACCAACCGAGTAACTGAGCTCTGGCTTTGAAGGGTGTAACCAGTTAATATTATACGCGAAAGAACATAACTTTAATGAAATATTGCGTTACAGAGAGTTGTTTTTAAATGGTTGCCGGCAAGGTTTTAATTCTTAGAATCAATAAATTAATAATGAAAAAAAAAAGGACAACATTCTTAGATGAATATTGTGCTTTTTCCAGAAAGCAATCGACAAAGGAAATTAAATAATTTGAAAAGGAAATCAATGCCGACATTTTTAATTTGAGGAAATGTCATTTCCTACCTTTTTCAACAGAATCCCAACTTCGTGCCCTGACTCTAAAAAGATTTCTAATAGGATTTTCATTTTCTGATTTGATGTAAACCCTGAAACGTTTACATTCTATTTTTAAAGGTTAAAAATTTATAAAAGAGGATAGTGACCCTTGCAACTCTATTCTTGCGTGTATGGCTTGAAGATTGAAAGAATGATCTAAAATCTGCCGAGTACAATGGAATATATTAACAATTTTAACAAAGCCACTTGAAATACTTTTTATTTTACTTCAAATATAATGTTTTCTTTCTGTAAAATGATGCTAGTTTGTTTAAATAATTGGTTGAGCGACTGATTCTAATTGCATATCAAACCGTGTTGGGTTATTCCATGCCATCAGGTGAAGGGAATGCAGCTATTGTTAGTTGATATTCATTTCTATTGTTAATTCTTAAGGAATGATATTTACATTTATGTTATCAAGGTTTGCTTTCTCACACAATTATATGAATCAAAGCAATCCTATATAATAATAATAATAATAATAATATGGTTTCTAGTAATTATTTCTACTTGATAATAATTATTTCTTTGTAAACAGTTTCTTGTAATTCAAGATAGGAATATTTGAAACTATATACTGGGTATGGGAATTATAATTATTTTTATATAGGAATATTGGAAAAATATTCGGATGAGCATGCTTTTAGCATAAGATAGAAATTCTTGAAATCTTATTATTCTTTGTAAACTCTGCGTTTTAGGTAGGAATACTTGAAACCACACAACATATTATAAAATCACAGTATTTGGTAGGAATACTTGAAACCACACAATATATTATAAAATCACAGTATTAGGTAGGAATACTTCAAACCACACAACACATTATAAAATAACAGTATCAGGTAGGAATACTTGAAACCACACAACATATTATAAAATCACACTGTTTGGTAGGAATACTTGAAACCACACAACACATTATAAAATCACAGTATCAGGTAGGAATACTTGAAATCTCATAACTCTGTGAAAATTATTTGTACTAAGAATTGTTAATTGAATCTATATTTGTTTACAAATGATTATAATTTGTGATTTGAACAATGTGATTTTTTGTAAGACTAAATAAACGACAATGACTTAGTCTAGGCACAATGTGTATAAACAAATCAACGACTGTCCTGTTTATAAAACGAAATTGCATTTGATGGTCACGTTCCTGTCTTGGAGCTCTGGAGAATGTGTAGTATCCCTTTATCGCAATTAATCCCATGTCCTCTCTGACCAAGGATCATAGTACCCGTTAGGTTATCATCTGCGGATCAAATAGAACTGCTTAATCATTTAACAGTGTGCGAACAAATGACTGATGTTAAATTGAATCGTTAGTTTTACATTGCGAAACGCAAAATAATTGAACTGTGTGCGCATAAACCTATTAGAATAAGAAGACAATACTTAAAGATACTTAAGCATGTACAAGCAAATGATTTTGCTATTACTCCGAGGTCCACTAAGATTAAAAGTCGTAGCATATGTTGGGTTCCCACCTATGGGTCAAATAAAACTGTTTCAGTATTTAACAGCATGCTAACGTTGAATTGAATTGGAAGTGTTGGAAAACAATATTTTAAACCAGTTAAGTATGTGCAAATAAAACTGTTCGATTTGAATGCATGAAAATTATTAGTGCTACATTGCTAGATATGAAATTGTTTAACTAAGAGCAAACGAATTAGCCAGCGTTTCATTAAAATGTTTTCTACAACAATTCGTGTAGAAATAATATATATATACACACACATATATATATATATATATATATATATATATATATATATATATATATATATATATATATATATATATAACTGGATTCAGCGTTAAACAACGAAGATGGCTTGATAAGTCTTAGAACCTAACCAACCAACCAACCAATATTATATGGTATTTTCTTAATTGCAGTGTTCGATATGCGAATGTAATTCAACGATCATTATGATTGCTATAACTCCTTGGGTGTGACTCGATTGAGGACATCCACTGATTCTACATAGAGATGCCCGTGATGTAATTTTTATCAACGTTGGTAATAGACACTGCGACTCGAGTTCAAATCCTGGACGAGGCTATTTGCATTTCACAAAGCGCTGGTACCTTTGGGAAAGGTATGGATCCGATTATTGTCTCTTCAGCTATGGGCAAATAGTAGAGTAGAGTAGGCTTTTTAACCTTGTATAGCAACGGGTTTAGGAGAGAAAAAAACTCTGAGTTCAAACCTGTTAAATGCCGCTTAAAATTGATCTAGTGTCACATTCTGTCAGTATGGAGGGTTTTGTAAATACATAAGTGGATTTTTGCAAATGAAGGTATTACTACTTCGAGTCAAAGCATATCTGAATGTAACATATTGATCCTCGACCGAGCCGTCAATCAAGAGATGCACCTGTGTAAATAAGCAGCAAAACAGGTGCATCCGGAATATCACCTTGACCTGTGCACGTGGTTGAATTCGGTGCAGATGCGTACGCCCACAGGAAGCAGGTGTGCGTCAAACAATTATATAACTAGGTGCCACAGATGGCTTGAGGTTAGTCAGTTCAGCTCCAGTCGCAGTAGGTGTCAGTTGAGGACAAGATGCCGAATTGAGAGCCAGCGGCAGACAGAGATCTTGGGCCCTCAGTTACCCACGGTTGAGAAGCCCAGCGAAGATGAGAAAGTAGTAATATCGTTGACTCTGTATCGCCTATTATAACTCAGTTAAAATGACACTATCTCCGAAAATGTGAAATCTTTGCTAATGAATATAAAAAAACTATATATATGTAATACAAATACACGTAGAAATATAATCAATGATAATGAACGAACGAAACACTTGTTTATGAAAATATATCTTTCATTTTATTCTCGAAAAGGGCCCACAGTTTGTTATTAGTTGAGAGATAGATCGAGACACATATACTCAGAGAGAGGACTTCTTCCCATATCTTCTTCCGGGAGCCGGGAGGTACCAACGCTTGCACCCCCTTGCAATACGAGACACCTCTGATTGGGTGCATGTCCCTCGCTCGACTGCAATTCTCTCCTCTCTCTAAATCTGACCGCGTGGTTCTCACCACGTAGTTACCTTCCGGTTACACACTTGTTGCATCTGAATGTCCTGATTGCGCTGCCCTGTTTACTAATCCCCTCGTGACAGCTTGTCAAAGCACACGGAGTCTCTAGCAACGAACCAAAAAACCATGTCATATGTTATATATATATATATATATATATATAAACACATATATCTAACACAAATTTGTAAATGTCTGAATATGAATTATTTTTCAACTATTTGTATGCATGGGTCATTATATATTTTATTTTGTCCAAAAATCACAAAAACGAAGAACCAGTGAGAATGTAATTCATTAATAATGGTTTTACCCCCAAGCTGTGAAACCATTACACCATGTGAGGTATCCTTTGGTGTGGAGGGTGTCCAGGCCCATCTGCGCATTAGTATATTTACATATACGCGCATTATACATCATAGACTCACTGTATAAAGAGCAGGATATTTGTGTCAAGAGATGCCAAAGTTAATATTTCTACATCAATAAAAGATACGAAGAATCGATATGATGATAGTGTCATCAAATATCTGGGTTAGTCAAAGTTATAATTTTCGTGTCTGCAGGCTTAAAAGAAACCCGAACCTTCTTCACTGATTTCAAGATGGCATCAACCTTCCGTTTCTCATTTATTTCCCAAAATCAGCGCGTCTTGTGTTGATGGCTGATCACTTGTTTTGTACTTTAAGTGTCGATTAATTAAATCCAATGACACTTAACTTGCAGCTGGGGAAACTGACGCCAAGATGAAAATTACTTGGCATTACAATGGGTTATATATATATATATATATATATATATATATATATATATATATATATATATATAAGTATTGATTTATTTCCTTGATATGCAGAGACATCCATTCATATATATGTATATGAGTATATATATATATATATATACCCATGGAAATTTGCCCATTCCTATATTAATTCATAATGTTCTTTGTACATATATGCATATTTTGTAAAATATATATATATATATATATATATATATATATATATATATATATATCCACTCGCGGAATATGATTTATTATCATCGTGTTTGCATACGTATAAACATCCATAAACACCGACGTGGGTGAATGCAGGTACCAACACACACTTCGACAAACATATTAATGTATTCATATTTGTATGCATATATATATATATATATATCTCACAAAACCCTATAATTTTTGAATGTATGATGACACTCACACACACAGACACAGATACACAGACATATATATATATATATATATATATATATATATATATATATATATATATATATATGCCTTTTTGTGTTATTTCACATATACGTAACGTACCACTTACAAAGTGGCCAGTTATAAATCTAAAACTTATTTTGCATTTTCAATAATTATAATTATCTATCTACGGATCGATCTATCTACAGATCTTCTCTCTGTCTCTCTGTCTCTCTCTCTCTCTCTATATATATATATATTTATATATGTAAAGTGTCTTATTCGGAAGTGGAAGTTTTATTTGTACATATTTCACCTGATTGCTCAACTCTCAACAGTGTACGCATATATTTAAAATAAATACAAAAAAGTTAAGGGTGATTTGTAAATGATATCATATAGCCGGTGAAAGGTTTCAGATTCCTGGTAAAAGTTAAATGATACCAAGTAAATTTAAACGATAATTGGTGATGGTTATATTAGAACATCTTTTTTGTTTGGTTTGGATTCTTTGTTTAAAAGCATATCAACCTTTGTAGGTTATTTAATGCCAAAGTTATTCTCCAAGAAGAACAATAGTGGTACTATTTAACCCATTGCTAGGAGGATAAGGGGGTTCATACCTTTCCCAAGGGTATTTGCCCGAAAGTGAACGTAATAGCACGACTTGTGTACGAACTCGCATAGTACGATTCTGCAGTCCATCGCTTTAACCATTACACCACAAGGACACCCCCATAGAACATCTATATTCCGTGATATATGATTTGAGAAAGTTATAGTTAAAATGTAACAGGCAAAAAGTAATATATGTATATATGTATATATAAAGAGAGAGAAAGAACACAATATATATATAAAAACATGTCTGTGTATATGTGGGAAATTAATGTAACAAACCATTAAAACCTGCATGTTCAGTTCTTGGACATTATTGTGTGATGTCAGCAAAATAGATTTTGCTCAATCAGTTGACCTCTAAAATAACTTCAGCAATCAGGGCGAAGATGTTAAATTCTGGATAATTTCTGGGTTGTGGGTTATTAGCATTGTAAATTCTCTGCTATGTTCCCGAAAACATTCCCCTTTAACTCATGCTGTGTGACATCGAGAAATTATCTAGTAGAGAGAGACAACTGTGAATATTATTTTTATACTGGATATATCGGTAGCACCAATTCAATAAAATAACAACACGTGCGTATTTTGCCATCACGAGAAAACAATCGAACAATGGTCTCCCTCCATATAGCACAGATACTTACATCTTCATCGCAGACACTTTCGTTAATGGATACTGTAAGCTAATAATGTTGGCACGGGAATGGTTAAGTTTTTAAAAACAATGACAAAAACAGCAGTAGTCAAAGTTCAACATCTCGTCCTGTCAATAAGGTATAACAAGCATCTTCATCAAGCACTCCCGAGTGAAAATAGAATTTAACCATTATTTGCCGATGTCACCAGACTCGATTGGTCAAATACTTGGTGGTGGTATATAAGGGCTCTACAGCAAATAAGTTTGGACAAACCCACTATAGAATAATATTGAGAAAAGCAGTTATACTTTTGGTGAATATTAAGTTTACTGTCAGTATCATTTTAAGAATTGACATACCAGAGAATTCTCCACAAAAACCACCTACGATTAAACATTTTTTCCTTTTTAAGTGTAACCTCTCAGACAAGAACTTCCCTGTTGATACTATTTACCCAACCCCTGCGTTCGGGCAGGATATGACACAAGGTCAATTTTTAAGCGGAGTTTAACAGGTTTGAATTCAAAGTTTTCCTTCTCCTAGACTAGTTGCCCCACCAAGGCTGGAGAATCCAGTCTGTCCTACTAATTACCCATAGCTGGAGGGAGAATAATTGGATTCATGCCTTTCCCAAGGGTATTAGTGCTATGTGAAATGCAATCAGTCTCGTCCAGGATTTGAACTCGTGTCGCCGTGTCCATTTCCTACGAGGATAACGATTACACCTCGGGCACCTCTTCCCTGTTGATAGTTTGATAATCTATTGCCGATGTTTTTTGCAGTTCCCCGCAATGTATCCTAGAAGGCTTTCCAAAATTATATTTCTTTCTTTCTTCTCACGCGGTATATATTTATATCTACTCAAACAGATTGCATTTCAACTCTGTCAAACAAAAATATCTTCTAGGTGGATGTTGGGCGTGAGTAGTGTTTGAACCCAAATCAAAGCAGCTGGGTTTCTTGATTCACTCTCTGTTTTGATGGCTGGGGTACGAAGAGACAAGCGGTCGCGTGAACGGAGACCGTCTGAAAAATTCAAAGATTCGAAAAGAGCTGCTTCAAATTAGAACGAAGAAGTTAATCCGCACCGAATGTACTTTCAGGGTCTCAGAAATGGAACAAAAAGAATAAAATAACATCTCATATTTGTACTTCACTTTCCCATATAACGATCAGCCGTCATCGGAATCAGAGCTGTATGGGATGATGCAACGCATGCTTACTCTAACTGGTCGGCAGCTATGCAGCGCAATACGTAACAAGAATCTGTATACTATTGTAATATAATGGCCGAGGGATTTCGTTTTATATATCTTGCCGTTCGGTTTAGTTAGGCTGAGAACCTTTCGCTTAGCGCATGGGTTAGTTAGGTGCAACTTGAGGGCAGGTGTTGACGCGCGTGCAGGGAGGATGTGTCATTCAGAGATGTCAAAATAGAAACCCCAGATAGAAATATGACCGGGGAATGGGAATGACGTCATGCACCGGAAGCGTGCGCGGATGATTTTGGGAGATTTGAGAAAAGTCAGAGCTGAGATTGAGACCTGGGCGAGGCAAGACGAATTTGTGCGCTACAGGCGCTGCACGAGATGGGGTTGGGGCAGATGGAAAAGTCAGCATAGAAAGATTGTGCTGCTCTCCTTATGTCGAAAAACCTGTTAACTCAAAGGTAATAAAAAAGTTTCACACCTGAACTAAGAAGTCGTAAAGTTTTGTTTTTGTTTCGGGATTCCTATGTTATTTATATGTGCGTTATGGACATTATGAACGTTTTGCGTACCGGTATGGGTATGTCTATTTCACACATATTCATATCAGTGGCTGTATTTTTGGACCCGGTAATGTAACACTATGTCTTCTAATGTGCTCCTTCCTTAAAACTATTTAAAATTTTACCACGGATGCTCTTCTGTTAGTTGGTACTTCACTTCTTTTATCGAAATATCTTGGCCACATTATGAATTGTTGGTATTTTTTTTTTTTGACCACTGCTTATAGATACTTATCACAGGTAATATAAACATCCCACGATGTTTTGAGTTGCCTTGTTCTGCTGAAATCTGGGCCTTACTTAAATCTGTCTACCTACGCCCTGGGGTTTCTTGATATTTGAGGAATATAGAGTAACTTTTCATTGCATTACTCTCAGGTTCACGCTGTCGTTACGAGGTTATGATCTCAGCTATGGAGGAAATAGACGTTGAAATCTTTTTCGCATTCGATTTGAGTGACTCGAGTAAGACACTAAACTGTATTTGATCTGTTTAAATCTAATTCTAAGTCGATAGGACGGTGTGCAAAAACAACAGCTTCTTAACAAAAAACTCAAATATGAATGTTCAATGGGGGTAATTCTCTAAATATGAGCCAAAAAAAAAATATCCAGAAGAGATGCGATACCATTTAAATTAATCAATAAATCAAGTTGATCTTTTCGTTGATTATTGCAACTTTCATTATATTAAAATTAAATTCTTGAAGGCCGCTTGCATTAATTTGACTGGCCTAGTCGACTGGGATTGCAGAGTACACCGACTGCATCACTGCAGAGGGGTAAGATTCTCCTCATGAGTATTCTGGATATGACACTAAACAATCTGATGGTGAGGCTCCAGTAAGGATGTAGCTTTGGGGAATGCAGAGTAACCCTCGTTGCTATCACTCCCAGGTCCACTCTGGCCCGGAGTAGTATCACCTGATAGGGTCCTATCTATGGCTCAAATAAAACTATTTGACATTTAGATTGAATGTAAAGAAATGACGAATGCTAAACAGAATTGCTTGAAATAGAACTGGTTGGTGATTTAATTATATGTAAACAAATGACAGACACTTCATTAATTTTTTATTGATTCAAAGCAATACTTGGAACCATTTAAATTTGTTGACATGATAAACTGATTTGTTTGAAATAGAACTGTTTGCTCATTAAACAATGTGTAAACAAATGACTGACGTTTAATTGAATTGTTTGTGATACATAGCAATACTTGAAATATTAAACTGTGCAAACAATTGATTAATAGGCTTGGTTTAGTTTGGTGGGTTTTATGGCTTATCAACCTTTGTAGGTTATTTAACGCCAAATCCATTTTTATGTAAATAATCTGTTCTATTTAAAACAATTCAGTTTAGCATAAGTACAGTTTAATAGTCAAAAACATTTCCATTTCAAACTATTCAAGTGGTTATATGTGACAAATACAGTTTTAATGTCGAAAAACAGTTCTATTCTAAATAATTCAGTTAAGCATGAGCACGCTGTTTAAATGTAAGTACGGTTCAGTTGTCAAAATCATTTCTATTTCAAGCTATTCAGTTTACTCAAACAATTCATTTTAGCATAAGCATGCTGCTAGTTCTATTTAACCCATAGATAGGGCCCTATCAGGTGCTACCACTCCGGGCCAGAGTGGACCTGGGATTGATGGCAATGAATGGGTACTCCGCATTCCCCAAGGCTCCTGCAATGCTGGAACCTCATCATCAGATTGTTTAGTGTCATACCCAGGACACTCGTTGGGGTGGGGGTCTTAGCCCTCTGTAGAGCTGCAGTCAGTGTATTCTACAGTCCCAACCGACAGGGCAAAAATTGATTAATAGTAAATAGAATTATTTGTATTAGATAGAAAAAAGTGAATCGATTTAGTTGTGAAAAAAATGAGCTCAGACAACTTTTAAAAATATTATCTAAAATATGACTTTAAAAATCATATAATTGATATATATGTACATAAGGATTTGGCATTAACTAACTTACAATGGTTGATATGCCAAATAGCTTTAACACTAAGATACTTTTTAAGAAACTCTCTCATCATTGGAAAATATTGTTTTAACCTTTTTGCAAATAAACGACTGAAATGTTGCCCTGTCTTTGTACATTTTGGTAAAAAAAAATTTGTTCGGTTAAATAACGGAAAAAATTATGAATTTGTATTTTTTTCCTTTTGATTTTATTTTCTTGTAAATTATTAAGGGAAAAAATATTTTTAAAGTTTTAAATAAAGATTGGCTGTTATTTTTCATGCACGTACAACTTCTAAGTAACAATTTTTACATCACTTATTTCAAAGTTTGTTTTGTTTACGTACATTTAGTAACTCATATAATTCATTAAAAAATTAGATTAATAACTGAAAAATACAGAAAAATACGTTTTTTGCTTTTATTCATTTATTATTCTAATTTATATAGTGTTTGAAGAAAACACGTGACATAAATATTAAAGAGAAGACTACCTTGTTATGCACAACAAATATTTTTATTCGTTTTTAATAAAATGTTTCCCTTTTCTTTTAATAAAAGCACCGAGACAAGATAAATAAATCATTTATTAAACAACCAAAATGGAGAAACATTCATAATTATTCTATCTGAATAATCCTCTTAAATAAACGTTTCAGCATTGATGGTTGGTTGGTTGTGTTTTACGGCTTATCAACACTTTCTGGGATTTTAATGCCAAATCCTATTTGTACAAATATATATATATATATATGTATATATATATATATATATATATATATATATATATATATGATTTGTAAACGATAAACGATAGTTTGTTGGTAACAATTATTAAACGAGCCATATCCCATATGTTTACACCTAAATAGTTTCAAGTATTGCAATCAAATTCTAATCAAAGCAGCTGGGTTTCTTGATTCACTCTGTTTTGATGGCTGGGGTACGAAGAGACAAGCGGTCGCGTGAACGGAGAGCGTCTGAACCATTCAAAGATTCGAGAAGAAATTAGAAAGAATAAGTAAATCCGCACCGAATGTACTTTCAAGGTCTCAGAAATTGAAGAATAAAATAACGTCTCATATTTGTATTCCACTTTCTCATATAACGATCAGCAGTCATCGGAGGTGCCCGTGGTGTAATGGTTATCGTCATAGGAAATGGACACGGCGACACGAGTTCAAATCCTCGACGAGACTGATTGCATTTCACATAGCAAAAAAGGGAAAGGTACGAATCCAATTATTCTCCCTACAGCTATGGGTAACTAGTTGGGCAAACTGGGTTCTTCAGCCTTGGTGAAGCAACTAGTCTAGGATAAGGAAAACTCTGAATTCACACCTGTTAAACTCCGCTTAAAAATTGACCTTGTGTCATATCCTGCCCGAGCGGGGTGGTTGGTAAATATGTATAACGCCAGAATTAGTTAGTGATCTTTTACTGGAAATAAGGCGACTGCAAGTTTCTAAAATTCTTTTCAGTTTTATAGCCGACATTAACAATGCTGTGATTTGTATAGACTCATTTCTTCCTCTGAATTCTAAATCCCCCACTCTCTTTCCCAAGTCTTTAGGGACTATTTTTAGCGGATTAACTACAAGATCCAAATATTTGTCAATATTTTGACCTTGTCTCATATCCTGCCCGAGCGGAGGGGTTGGTAAATATGACTTCTAATGGTTTTAGTTGCCCACAATTTATATTTTCAAGTATTACTATCGAATGCTAATAATTCTATTCAATATTATTCAGTCGTTTGCTCACAGTTAAATTGTTCCACTTATTGCAATGTAATATGAAAGTTGAATTTAATAGTGATTTGTTTGCACACTGTTCAATGGTTTCAAGTATAGAAACAGATTAAATATTTCTTTTTGACAAATAGAGGGGAAATTTAACAGGTACGATCTGTGTCAGAAATCACCTGGGTGTAATGGCAATGAAGAGGTATTCCACATTCTTCAAAGCTTAAAGACTGGAACCTCACAATGAGATTGTTTAGCCTCATATAGAGGACACTCATTGGTATGGAGTCTTACCTCTCTACAGAAATGCCAACGGCATATACTGCCTCAGCCAACGGTCTGACGGATGAAATGGACATGAATGAATAATTAAGAATATATTCATAAACGATTTCAAATTAAAGAAATGACTCCCCCCGCCACCCCCCCTCATAAAACAAAACAAAACAATAAAAGACAACTACTTTTTTAAAAAAAGATAATAAAGAACAGTAATGAAATGAATAACATTGATGTTGTTCGGTATATTTCCGTATATTTCCGTATATTTCGATTTTAAAGGGTCAATATAAAATATTTCTGACCACGTAAATAAAATTTCCCTGTATATGAGAAAAATATTTAAAAATGAAAGAAACATTTAAAAATCATATCTAAGCTTATTTCAAGCTGCAGCCCCAGTGTCCAAATCAGACGGAATAAATAGAATATATCGCGTAATTAGGGAATATACAAAATGATTATAGATTAAGGAAAAATAATTAGCCACAAAAGAAAATAATAATAAAAACAAAAAACAAAACACAACAAAACAATAAAAAAAAACACGTTTTACAAAAGATATTAAAGAACAGTAAGTAAATCAATAATAATCAATTTATCAAGTATATTTGGATTTTAATGGGTCAATATCTATTATTCTTTGAAAAGAAAATTTCTCTATGAATGTCTGCATCCATTCATATTTATCTCTGTCTCCCCGTGCCAAACAGGATTTGACACGAGGTCATTTTTATCGATGGAGTTTTATGGAAAGGGAGGTCGAGCACAAGCCGAGACTTGTGCCCTGCTGGACTATGCTTGTCATAGGCTCGCTTAATGAAACGTGAACCAGGTAACCTAGCTAGACTTGGAATAATTTGAGGTAACGTAACGTGAGTTCGTTACGTATGCCTGCTCATGGCTTAAATTAGACCAGAAGGTCTTGTGCTAAAATGCCTTCGTCTGTTCTTAAGTGAACTTCAAGTACATCCTTTGTGCTGAAATCATCGAAATTACTACACAGTTCATCACTTGCCGTCGGTCAACACAACAGAAAAAGGTTTCATGGTTAGCGCATGAAAAATGCCTATGTATAGACCTGTACAGCAGTTACTTGGAAAGACAGATTTTACTTATGTAAACACGGACAAAAGAAAATATTTTCATAGAAGCGTTTAGTCAAATATTTTAGAATACCCATTCTATAAAGCAATCGGGAAAAAAGCCTGATCCCGACACGCCCGTCCAAACAAACATATATATATATATATATATATATATATATATATATATATATATATATATAGTATTCTTTGGTCCACGGTTGGGAGTAATTCCATCAGGTTTTGGAAATTTCCAAAATGCGTAACAGGATAGAAATAGATTTATAATCCTAAATGACCGGTTTTGTTGTTTTTCTTAAAGTATATATATATATCACCAACAATTCATTTAAACATCCATCATTGGTTTACATACAGTTAAATGTTCAAACACTTCTATTTCAAATTATTCAGTTTAATTGAATTGTTGGTGATACATAGCGATATTGGAACGATTTGACTTAGGCTAAACTGAATAATTTGAAATAGAAGTGTTTGATCATTTACCTGTGTGTAAACAAATGAGTGATGTTTTATTGAATTGGTAGTGTTAAATAAGAATACTTGAAAGCATTCAAGTGTGTGTAGAGAAATTATTAAAAGTAAGCAATTTTATTCGTATTATAAATAAATAAGAGACAGCTTCAAACTGCTTGCAAAAAAATGAACACAAGCTCATTTAAATATGATATTTACAAAATGTGTTTAGAAATCATATGTTTGATATATATGTATAAACAATAATTTGGCATTAAATAACATAACAAGGATGATATGCCATAAAACAAAACCAAATCAAACACGCGCGAGCGCGCGCACACACACACACACACACACACATGTACATATATATATATATATGTATATATATATATATATATATATATAAATTGTATATATTAATGAATACGTACAAATAAATACGTGAATCCACACTTACACACTTGTATGTATGCTTGATCCTTTATGCCTATGCACACACACACACACACACACACATATATATATATATATGTACATATATATGTGTGTGCGTAAATATTGAGATATATAAATATAGATTTATCAGAATTAGATGATTTTATTTTGATGTAAGGCCAATGTTAAACGTTTCGGTTTTAATAACCTTCATCAGGATTCTGATATCGAGAGAATTAGTCACACTGCGATGGATGCTTGTCGAGAAAATAAGGACCAAATAAAATGTATACAACGAAAAAGATACAAACGTGCATATAGCGTGCTTTATTTAAAAGTACACGGTAAGTGTTTGACACGTGGAATGATATTAGAAATGTTGGATTCTTTAAGAGACAAGAAAAAATCCTCCGGTCTTTTAAAGCAATATGCAAAGATAGGTAAGTTTCCATATTGACGGACGGGAGTGTTTTTCTTGTCTCTTAAATAAAGATCCAACGTTTTCAAATATCATTGCACGTGCCAAACACGTAGTTAATACTTTCAGATTAAGAACGCTAAATGACACGTTTGTATTTTTTTCATCGTATGGGTTTTATTTGCTCCTGTTATCTGGACAAGCATCCATCGGTGTGTGAAGAGTTCTCCTGATATCAAAGACGTGTTGAAGGTTATTAAAACCGAAGCGTTTAACGATGGCTTTACATCAAAATAAATTAATCTAATTTGGATTATTTTGTTCTTCAACTTTTTACATACTGTTGGATTCAGATCCATGATACACACACACACACACACACACACACACACACACACACACACACATATATATATATATATATATATATATATATATATATATATATATATATGTAAACATGTGTTCGTATATAACAATATATATATATATATGTATAAACATGAACAATAGGGAAAAGTGGCGAAAGAGGGTCAGGGATATCCGTGCTACCAGCACGACATGATGATGATGATATATCATCATCATCATCATCATGATGTCGCACTGGTAGCACGGATATCCCTGACCCTCTCTCGCCACTCCTCTCTATCGTTCATCGCCCTAGGTAGGTCCTCAGGACAACATCCCGTATCCTCACACAGCTGCTGAGTGTATGTTCGTGCTGGTCGTCCTGCTTTTGCACGGCCATGTGTGGGGGTCCATAAGAGTACATCTCTTATGAGTTTGGTCCTGCTTCTCCAGCAGTGTCCTGCATGTCTGGTTTGTCTAACTTGAATAGTTTTCGTGATAGGAGGCAGGTGGCCGTACAGTTGGTGTCTTGTGGTGTGTTGTCACCAGGACTTGTTCAAGATTGCACGCAGCATTCTAGTGTAATTGCCGTCTAGCTTCTTCTCCAGCCGTTTTGTTAGCGTCAATGTAGTACACCCGTATAGCAGTATCGATGTGACCGCTGCCAGGAAGAAACTGCGTTTCATTTTACCGGTTAGGTCTGATTTCCATATAATCGATAGCCTATTGATAGCTGTCCATGCTTTCGTTAACCTCGTGTCGATGTCCTTTTCGGTTGATTCGACGCTGCTTCCTAGTAAGGGAATTTGTCTACTAGTTTAAGAGGGGTTCCGTCTAGAGTGGAGATGTCCCCTGTTTGATTATAGCACATATATTCCGTTTTGTGTGCATTAACATAGAGGCCTATGCCTGCGGTTGCTTGTTCCAAACTATGCGGTAGTGTTTCGGCTTGGTCTGGTGTATTTGCCAGTTTCGCTATGTCATCGGTGTAATCGGTGTCGGTAATTGTTTTTGCGGGGTACCTTCTGCACCTTTTCTTCGTCAGCTCGAAGCAATTCTCTCTGATTTTGTCAATCGATATTCTAAGTACATAGTGTAGACAAATGATAAAGAGGTACGGAGCCAGCATGTCCCCCTGTAGTACTCCTGCTACAATGTCGAAGTATTCTGTGTCTCCATCCGGGGATCATACTTTTACTTTGGTGTTTCTATAAAGAATCGTTATTGCAGCTACGGTTTCTTTAGGTATGCCGTACGCTAGTAGGATTTGTTCCATCTTTCCTCTGTAAATGGAATCGAAGGCCTTGGTAAAGTCGACAAATATTAATGTTGCTTGTAGGTTTTTTGCCCGTACACCTTCAAGGATTCTACGGATGGTTAATATTTGTGAGGTCGTGGATCTATTTCTTCGGAAGCCATTTTGGTTTTTCCTAAGTATGGTGTCGATTTTGGGTTCTATGCGGTTTCGTAGTAGGGCATTGTAGATTTTGGCTGCTATGGATGTAAGTGTTATGCCTCGGTAGTTTTTGGCTAATCCGAGGTCCCCCTTTTTAGGGAAGGGGAGTATGCATCCCTTCATCCATCTATCTATCGGATTTTGATTTTATACTGCATTGCAGTATCGGAGCAGTATGTCGTCGAATTGTCCGGTCTTCCATACTTCTGGGAGAATATCGTCCAGCCCTCCAACTTTCCTATTTTTAATTTTTCCGAGAACCAAGTCGAGTTCTACTTGTGTGAACGGTCCTAGTTTAATGTCTATTTGTTTACTAATTATTCTGGTCATTGGTTCATGTGTTATTTTCGGTGGGTTTCCTAGTAGATTTTCGAAGTGCTGTTTTCACAGTTTTATTCTTTCTTGTTGGTTTGCTGCTTTCAGCTTTGCTTTGGCTGTGTTCTTTCTTCTACTCACTTCGTTTATTGTTTGCCAGGTTATCCTAGATTGTTTACCTTCCACCGAGTCTCTAATCTTATCTATCTGATTTTGAATGTATTCTGTCTGTTCCTTTATATATATGCCTGCTAATTGATATTGTGCCGTTTTTAATTTTAAGGCATTTGTGTTTGTTGTTTTTTTTCGATAGTTTTTGGAGGCTGTTTTCACTAGTTCACGTTTTACTCTCACCGCTAAAGTTTCCCATGGGACTCTATATTTAGTTTTGAGTTCTGTTGGAATGCATTTCGCTGCTGCCTCGAGGTGCGTATTGACGAAATTTTCATATTCGTCGTTTGGTGTACTTTTTTCCGTCCTTTCTTGTAGTGTTTCGTATCTGTTTCTTAATTCTAATACGTATTTATCTCTTATATCTCTGTTGTTCAATAGGGCCCAGTGTTTGGTGGTCGCTGTTCGTTTTGTGTTTTTTCGTAGGCTTAACCGTATTTTCGCCGTGACTATTCGGTGATCGGTGGACACACCCTCGAAAGAGTAGTATGCCTCGCAATTCATTGCACTATTTATCCATTTCTTGTTTATAAGGACGTAGTCTATCTGAGCTTTAGTATTGTTTGCGTACGTGTATGTCCATAGTTTGCCCTCCCTTTTTTGGTAGTTTGTATTTAGGCATGCTAATCTATTTTCTATCATGAAATCTGTTAGATGTTGCCCATTCCTATTTGATGTGTTGTTGACGCTGTATTTTTTGTTTCCGTTTTTCCCGATTTGGGCATTCATGTCTCCGCCAATGACTAACATGTTGTGTTTCGGGATGCTACGCACTAATGAGGATAACTCATCGTAGAAGGTATACCAAGTAAATTTAAACGATTATAGGTGATGGTTATATTAGAACATCTTTTTTGTTTGGTTTGGATTCTTTGTTTAAAAGCATATCAACCTTTGTAGGTTATTTAATGCCAAAGTTATTCTCCAAGAAGAACAATAGTGGTACTATTTAACCCATTGCTAGGAGGATAAGGGGCTTCATACCTTTCCCAAGGGTATTTGCCCGAAAGTGAACGTAATAGCGCGACTTGTGTACGAACTCGCATAGTACGATTCCGCAGTCCATCGCTTTAACCATTACACCACAAGGACACCCCCATAGAACATCTATATTCCGTGATATATGATTTGAGAAAGTTATAGTTAAAATGTAACAGGCAAAAAGTAATATATGTATAAATGTATATATAAAGAGAGAGAAAGAACACAATATATATATAAAAACATGTCTGTGTATATGTGGGAAATTAATGTAACTAACCATTAAAACCTGCATGTTCAGTTCTTGGACATTATTGTGTGATGTCAGCAAAATAGATTTTGCTCAATCAGTTGACCTCTAAAATAACTTCAGCAATCAGGGCGAAGATGTTAAATTCTGGATAATTTCTGGGTTGTGGGTTATTAGCATTGTAAATTCTCTGCTATATTCCCGAAAACATTCCCCTTTAACTCATGCTGTGTGACATCGAGAAATTATCTAGTAGAGAGAGACAACTGTGAATATTATTTTTATACTGGATATATCGGTAGCACCAATTCAATAAAATAACAACACGTGCGTATTTTGCCATCACGAGAAAACAATCGAACAATGGTCTCCCTCCATATAGCACAGATACTTACATCTTCATCGCAGACACTTTCGTTAATGGATACTGTAAGCTAATAATGTTGGCACGGGAATGGTTAAGTTTTTAAAAACAATGACAAAAACAGCAGTAGTCAAAGTTCAACATCTCGTCCTGTCAATAAGGTATAACAAGCATCTTCATCAAGCACTCCCGAGTGAAAATAGAATTTAACCATTATTTGCCGATGTCACCAGACTCGATTGGTCAAATACTTGGTGGTGGTATATAAGGGCTCTACAGCAAATAAGTTTGGACAAACCCACTATAGAATAATATTGAGAAAAGCAGTTATACTTTTGGTGAATATTAAGTTTACTGTCAGTATCATTTTAAGAATTGACATACCAGAGAATTCTCCACAAAAACCACCTACGATTAAACATTTTTTTCCTTTTTAAGTGTAACCTCTCAGACAAGAACTTCCCTGTTGATACTATTTACCCAACCCCTGCGTTCGGGCAGGATATGACACAAGGTCAATTTTTAAGCGGAGTTTAACAGGTTTGAATTCAAAGTTTTCCTTCTCCTAGACTAGTTGCCCCACCAAGGCTGGAGAATCCAGTCTATCCTACTAATTACCCATAGCTGGAGGGAGAATAATTGGATTCATGCCTTTCCCAAGGGTATTAGTGCTATGTGAAATGCAATCAGTCTCGTCCAGGATTTGAACTCGTGTCGCCGTGTCCATTTCCTACGAGGATAACGACTACACCTCGGGCACCTCTTCCCTGTTGATAGTTTGATAATCTATTGCCGATGTTTTTTTGCAGTTCCCCGCAATGTATCCTAGAAGGCTTTCCAAAATTATATTTCTTTCTTTCTTCTCACGCGGTATATATTTATATCTACTCAAACAGATTGCATTTCAACTCTGTCAAACGAAAATATCTTCTAGGTGGATGTTGGGCGTGAGTAGTGTTTGAACCCAAATCAAAGCAGCTGGGTTTCTTGATTCACTCTCTGTTTTGATGGCTGGGGTACGAAGAGACAAGCGGTCGCGTGAACGGAGACCGTCTGAAAAATTCAAAGATTCGAAAAGAGCTGCTTCAAATTAGAACGAAGAAGTTAATCCGCACCGAATGTACTTTCAGGGTCTCAGAAATGGAACAAAAAGAATAAAATAACATCTCATATTTGTATTCCACTTTACCATATAACGATCAGCCGTCATCGGAATCAGAGCTGTATGGGATGATGCAACGCATGCTTACTCTAACTGGTCGGCAGCTATGCAGCGCAATACGTAACAAGAATCTGTATACTATTGTAATATAATGGCCGAGGGATTTCGTTTTATATATCTTGCCGTTCGGTTTAGTTAGGCTGAGAACCTTTCGCTTAGCGCATGGGTTAGTTAGGTGCAACTTGAGGGCAGGTGTTGACGCGCGTGCAGGGAGGATGTGTCATTCAGAGATGTCAAAATAGAAACCCCAGATAGGAAGCGTGCGCGGATGATTTTGGGAGATTTGAGAAAAGTCAGAGCTGAGATTGAGACCTGGGCGAGGCAAGACGAATTTATGCGCTACAGGCGCTGCACGAGATGGGGTTGGGGCAGATGGAAAAGTCAGCATAGAAAGATTGTGCTGCTCTCTTTATGTCGAAAAACCTGTTAACTCAAAGGTAATAAAAAAGTTTCACACCTGAACTAAGAAGTCGTAAAGTTTTGTTTTTGTTTCGGGATTCCTATGTTATTTATATGTGCGTTATGGACATTATGAACGTTTTGCGTACCGGTATGGGTATGTCTATTTCACACATATTCATATCAGTGGCTGTATTTTTGGACCCGGTAATGTAACACTATGTCTTCTAATGTGCTCCTTCCTTAAAACTGTTTAAAATTTTACCACGGATGCTCTTCTGTTAGTTGGTACTTCACTTCTTTTATCGAAATATCTTGGCCACATTATGAATTGTTGGTATTTTTTTTGACCACTGCTTATAGATACTTATCACAGGTAATATAAACATCCCACGATGTTTTGAGTTGCCTTGTTCTGCTGAAATCTGGGCCTTACTTAAATCTGTCTACTTACGCCCTGGGGTTTCTTGATATTTGAGGAATATAGAGTAACTTTTCATTTCATTACTCTCAGGTTCACGCTGTCGTTACGAGGTTATGATCTCAGCTATGGAGGAAATAGACGTTGAAATCTTTTTCGCATTCGATTTGAGTGACTCGAGTAAGACACTAAACTGTATTTGATCTGTTTAAATCTAATTCTAAGTCGATAGGACGGTGTGCAAAAACAACAGCTTCTTAACAAAAAACTCAAATATGAATGTTCAATGGGGGTAATTCTCTAAATATGAGCCAAAAAAAAAATATCCAGAAGAGATGCGATACCATTTAAATTAATCAATAGATCAAGTTGATCTTTTCGTTGACTATTGCAACTTTCATTATATTAAAATTAAATTCTTGAAGGCCGCTTGCATTAATTTGACTGGCCTAGTCGGCTGGGATTGCAGAATACACCGACTGCATCACTGCAGAGGGGTAAGATTCTCCTCATGAGTATTCTGGATATGACACTAAACAATCTGATGGTGAGGCTCCAGTAAGGATGTAGCTTTGGGGAATGCAGAGTAACCCTCATTGCTATCACTCCCATGTCCACTCTGGCCCGGAGTAGTATCACCTGATAGGGTCCTATCTATGGCTCAAATAAAACTATTTGACATTTAGATTGAATGTAAAGAAATGACGAATGCTAAACAGAATTGCTTGAAATAGAACTGGTTGGTGATTTAATTATATGTAAACAAATGACAGACACTTAATTAATTTTTTATTGATTCAAAGCAATACTTGGAACCATTTAAATTTGTTGACATGATAAACTGATTTGTTTGAAATAGAACTGTTTGCTCATTAAACAATGTGTAAACAAATGACTGACGTTTAATTGAATTGTTTGTGATACATAGCAATACTTGAAATATTAAACTGTGCAAACAATTGATTAATAGGCTTGGTTTAGTTTGGTGGGTTTTATGGCTTATCAACCTTTGTAGGTTATTTAACGCCAAATCCATTTTTATGTAAATAATCTGTTCTATTTAAAACAATTCAGTTTAGCATAAGTACAGTTTAATAGTCAAAAACATTTCCATTTCAAACTATTCAAGTGGTTATATGTGACAAATACAGTTTTAATGTCGAAAAACAGTTCTATTTTAAATAATTCAGTTAAGCATGAGCACGCTGTTTAAATGTAAGTACGGTTCAGTTGTCAAAATCATTTCTATTTCAAGCTATTCAGTTTACTCAAACAATTCATTTTAGCATAAGCATGCTGCTAGTTCTATTTAACCCATAGATAGGGCCCTATCAGGTGCTACCACTCCGGGCCAGAGTGGACCTGGGATTGATGGCAATGAATGGGTACTCCGCATTCCCCAAGGCTCCTGCAATGCTGGAACCTCATCATCAGATTGTTTAGTGTCATACCCAGGACACTCGTTGGGGTGGGGGTCTTACCCCTCTGTAGAGCTGCAGTCAGTGTATTCTACAGTCCCAACCGACAGGGCAAAAATTGATTAATAGTAAATAGAATTATTTGTATTAGATAGAAAAAAGTGAAACGATTTAGTTGTGAAAAAAATGAGCTCAGACAACTTTTAAAAAATATTATCTAAAATATGACTTTAAAAATCATATAATTGATATATATGTACATAAGGATTCGGCATTAACTAACTTACAATGGTTGATATGCCAAATAGCTCTAACACTAAGATACTTTTTAAGAAACTCTCTCATCATTGGAAAATATTGTTTTAACCTTTTTGCAAATAAACGACTGAAATGTTGCCCTGTCTTTGTACATTTTGGTAAAAAAAAATTTGTTCGGTTAAATAACGGAAAAATTATGAATTTGTATTTTTTTCCTTTTGATTTTATTTTCTTGTAAATTATTAAGGGAAAAATATTTTTAAAGTTTTAAATAAAGATTGGCTGTTATTTTTCATGCACGTACAACTTCTAAGTAACAATTTTTACATCACTTATTTCAAAGTTTGTTTTGTTTACGTACATTTAGTAACTCATATAATTCATTAAAAAATTAGATTAATAACTGAAAAATACAGAAAAATACGTTTTTTGCTTTTATTCATTTATTATTCTAATTTATATAGTGTTTGAAGAAAACACGTGACATAAATATTAAAGAGAAGACTACCTTGTTATGCACAACAAATATTTTTATTCGTTTTTAATAAAATGTTTCCCTTTTCTTTTAATAAAAGCACCGAGACAAGATAAATAAATCATTTATTAAACAACCAAAATGGAGAAACATTCATAATTATTCTATCTGAATAATCCTCTTAAATAAACGTTTCAGCATTGATGGTTGGTTGGTTGTGTTTTACGGCTTATCAACACTTTTTGGGATTTTAATGCCAAATCCTATTTGTACAAATATATATATATATATATGTATATATATATATATATATATGATTTGTAAACGATAAACGATAGTTTGTTGGTAACAATTATTAAACGAGCCATATCCCATATGTTTACACCTAAATAGTTTCAAGTATTGCAATCAAATTCTAATCAAAGCAGCTGGGTTTCTTGATTCACTCTGTTTTGATGGCTGGGGTACGAAGAGACAAGCGGTCGCGTGAACGGAGAGCGTCTGAACCATTCAAAGATTCGAGAAGAAATTAGAAAGAATAAGTAAATCCGCACCGAATGTACTTTCAGGGTCTCAGAAATTGAAGAATAAAATAACGTCTCATATTTGTATTCCACTTTCTCATATAACGATCAGCCGTCATCGGAGGTGCCCGTGGTGTAATGGTTATCGTCATAGGAAATGGACACGGCGACACGAGTTCAAATCCTCGACGAGACTGATTGCATTTCACATAGCAAAAAAGGGAAAGGTACGAATCCAATTATTCTCCCTACAGCTATGGGTAACTAGTTGGGCAAACTGGGTTCTTCAGCCTTGGTGAAGCAACTAGTCTAGGATAAGGAAAACTCTGAATTCACACCTGTTAAACTCCGCTTAAAAATTGACCTTGTGTCATATCCTGCCCGAGCGGGGTGGTTGGTAAATATGTATAACGCCAGAATTAGTTAGTGATCTTTTACTGGAAATAAGGCGACTGCAAGTTTCTAAAATTCTTTTCAGTTTTATAGCCGACATTAACAATGCTGTGATTTGTATAGACTCATTTCTTCCTCTGAATTCTAAATCCCCCACTCTCTTTCCCAAGTCTTTAGGGACTATTTTTAGCGGATTAACTACAAGATCCAAATATTTGTCAATATTTTGACCTTGTCTCATATCCTGCCCGAGCGGAGGGGTTGGTAAATATGACTTCTAATAGTTTTAGTTGCCCACAATTTATATTTTCAAGTATTACTATCGAATGCTAATAATTCTATTCAATATTATTCAGTCGTTTGCTCACAGTTAAATTGTTCCACTTATTGCAATGTAATATGAAAGTTGAATTTAATAGTGATTTGTTTGCACACTGTTCAATGGTTTCAAGTATAGAAACAGATTAAATATTTCTTTTTGACAAATAGAGGGGAAATTTAACAGGTACGATCTGTGTCAGAAATCACCTGGGTGTAATGGCAATGAAGAGGTACTCCACATTCTTCAAAGCTTAAAGACTGGAACCTCACAATGAGATTGTTTAGCCTCATATAGAGGACACTCATTGGTATGGAGTCTTACCTCTCTACAGAAATGCCAACGGCATATACTGCCTCAGCCAACGGTCTGACGGATGAAATGGACATGAATGAATAATTAAGAATATATTCATAAACGATTTCAAATTAAAGAAAATGATTCCCCCCGCCAAATAAAAACCCCCATAAAACAAAACAAAACAATAAAAAACAACTACTTTTTTAAAAAAAGATAATAAAGAACAGTAATGAAATTAATAACATTGATGTTGTTCGGTATATTTCCGTATATTTCCGTATATTTCGATTTTAAAGGGTCAATAAAAAATATTTCTGACCACGTAAATAAAATTTCCCTGTATATGAGAAAAATATTTAAAAATGAAAGAAACATTTAAAAATCATATCTCAGCTTATTTCAAGCTGCAGCCCCAGTGTCCAAATCAGACGGAATAAATAGAATATATCGCGTAATTAGGGAATATACAAAATGATTATAGATTAAGGAAAAATAATCAACCACAAAAGAAAATAATAATAAAAACAAAAAACAAAACTCAACAAAACAATAAAAAAAAAACACGTTTTACAAAAGATATTAAAGAACAGTAAGTAAATCAATAATAATCAATTTATCAAGTACATTTGGATTTTAATGGGTCAATATCTATTATTCTTTGAAAAGAAAATTTCTCTATGAATGTCTGCATCCATTCATATTTATCTCTGTCTCCCCGTGCCAAACAGGATTTGACACGAGGTCATTTTTATCGATGGAGTTTTATGGAAAGGGAGGTCGAGCACAAGCCGAGACTTGTGCCCTGCTGGACTATGCTTGTCATAGGCTCGCTTAATGCAACGTGAACCAGGTAACCTAGCTAGACTTGGAATAATTTGAGGTAACGTAACGTGAGTTCGTTACGTATGCCTGCTCATGGCTTAAATTAGACCAGAAGGTCTTGTGCTAAAATGCCTTCGTCTGTTCTTAAGTGAACTTTAAGTACATCCTTTGTGCTGAAATCATCGAAATTACTACACAGTTCATCACTTGCCGTCGGTCAACACAACAGAAAAAGGTTTCATGGTTAGCGCATGAAAAATGCCTATGTATAGACCTGTACAGCAGTTACTTGGAAAGACAGATTTTACTTATGTAAACACGGACAAAAGAAAATATTTTCATAGAAGCGTTTAGTCAAATATTTTAGAATACCCATTCTATAAAGCAATCGGGAAAAAAGCCTGATCCCGACACGCCCGTGCAAACAAACATATATATATATATATATATATATATATATATATATATATATATAGTATTTTTTGGTCCACGGTTGGGAGTAATTCCATCAGGTTTTGGAAATTTCCAAAATGCGTAACAGGATAGAAATAGATTTATAATCCTAAATGACCGGTTTTGTTGTTTTTCTTAAAGTATATATATATATATATATATATATATATATATATATATATATATATATATATATCACCAACAATTCATTTAAACATCAATCATTGGTTTACATACAGTTAAATGTTCAAACACTTCTATTTCAAATTATTCAGTTTAATTGAATTGTTGGTGATACATAGCGATATTGGAACGATTTGACTTAGGCTAAACTGAATAATTTGAAATAGAAGTGTTTGATCATTTACCTGTGTGTAAACAAATGAGTGATGTTTTATTGAATTGGTAGTGTTAAATAAGAATACTTGAAAGCATTCAAGTGTGTGTAGAGAAATTATTAAAAGTAAGCAATTTTATTCGTATTATAAATAAATAAGAGACAGCTTCTAACTGCTTGCAAAAAAATGAACACAAGCTCATTTAAATATGATATTTACAAAATGTGTTTAGAAATCATATGTTTGATATATATGTATAAACAATAATTTGGCATTAAATAACATAACAAGGATGATATGCCATAAAACAAAACCAAATCAGACACACGCGAGCGCGCGCGCGCACACACACACACACATGTACATATATATATTTATGTATATATATATATATATATATATATATAAATTGTATATATTAATGAATACGTACAAATAAATACGTGAACCCACACTTACACACTTGTATGTATGCTTGATCCTTTATGCCTATGCACACACACACACACACACACACACACACACACACACATATATATATATATGTATATATATATATATATGTACATATATATGTGTGTGCGTAAATATTGAGATATATAAATATAGATTTATCAGAATTAGATGATTTTATTTTGATGTAAGGCCAATGTTAAACTTTTCGGTTTTAATAACCTTCATCAGGATTCTGATATCGAGAGAATTAGTCACACTGCGATGGATGCTTGTCGAGAAAATAAGGACCAAATAAAATGTATACAACGAAAAAGATACAAACGTGCATATAGCGTGCTTTATTTAAAAGTACACAGTAAGTGTTTGACACGTGGAATGATATTAGAAATGTTGGATTCTTTAAGAGACAAGAAAAAATCCTCCGGTCTTTTAAAGCAATATGCAAAGATAGGTAAGTTTCCATATTGACGGACGGGATTGTTTTTCTTGTCTCTTAAATAAAGATCCAACGTTTTCAAATATCATTGCACGTGCCAAACACGTAGTTAATACTTTCAGATTAAGAACGCTAAATGACACGTTTGTATTTTTTTCATCGTATGGGTTTTATTTTCTCCTGTTATCTGGACAAGCATCCATCGCTGTGTGAAGAGTTCTGATATCAAAGACGTGTTGAAGGTTATTAAAACCGAAGCGTTTAACGATGGCTTTACATCAAAATAAATTAATCTAATTTGGATTATTTTGTTCTTCAACTTTTTACATACTGTTGGATTCAGATCCATGACACACACACACACACACACACACACACACACACACACACACACACACACACACACACATATATATATATATATATGTATGTAAACATGTGTTCGTATATAACAATATATATATATATATATATATATATATATATATATATATATATGTATAAGCATGAACAATAGGGAAAAGTGGCGAAAGAGGGTCAGGGATATCCGTGCTACCAGCACGACATGATGATGATGATATATCATCATCATCATCATCATCATGTCGCACTGGTAGCACGGATATCCCTGACCCTCTCTCGCCACTCCTCTCTATCGTTCATCGCCCTAGGTAGGTCCTCAGGACAACATCCCGTATCCTCACACAGCTGCTGAGTGTATGTTCGTGCTGGTCGTCCTGCTTTTGCACGGCCATGTTTGGGGGTCCATAAGAGTACATCTCTTATGTGTTTGTCCCTGCTTCTCCAGCAGTGTCCTGCATGTCTGGTTTGTCTAACTTGAATAGTTTTCGTGATAGGAGGCAGGTGGCCGTACAGTTGGTGTCTTGTGGTGTGTTGTCGCCAGGACTTGTTCAAGATTGCACGCAGCATTCTAGTGTAATTGCTGTCTAGCTTCTTCTCCAGCCGTTTTGTTAGCGTCAATGTAGTACACCCGTATAGCAGTATCGATGTGACCGCTGCCAGGAAGAAACTGCGTTTCATTTTACCGGTTAGGTCTGATTTCCATATAATCGATAGCCTATTGATAGCTGTCCATGCTTTCGTTAACCTCGTGTTGATGTCCTTTTCTGCTGATTCGACGCTGCTTCCTAGGTAAGGGAATTTGTCTACTAGTTTAAGAGGGGTTCCGTCTAGAGTGGAGATGTCCCCCGTTTGATTATAGCACATATATTCCGTTTTGTGTGCATTAACATAGAGGCCTATGCCTGCGGTTGCTTGTTCCAAACTATGCGGTAGTGTTTCGGCTTGGTCTGGTGTATTTGCCAGTTTCGCTATGTCATCGGTGTAATCGGCGTCGGTAATTGTTTTTGCGGGGTACCTTCTGCACCTTTTCTTCGTCAGCTCGAAGCCATTCTCTCTGATTTTGTCAATCGATATTCTAAGTACATAGTGTAGACAAATGATAAAGAGGTACGGAGCCAGCATGTCCCCCTGTAGTACTCCTGCTACAATGTCGAAGTATTCTGTGTCTCCATCTGGTGATCATACTTTTACTTTGGTGTTTCTATAAAGAATCGTTATTGCTGCTACGGTTTCTTTAGGTATGCCGTACGCTAGTAGGATTTGTTCCATCTTTCCTCTGTAAATGGAATCGAAGGCCTTGGTAAAGTCGACAAATACTAATGTCGCTTGTAGGTTTTTTGCCCGTACACCTTCAAGGATTCTACGGATGGTTAATCTTTGTGAGGTCGTGGATCTATTTCTTCGGAAGCCATTTTGGTTTTTCCTAAGTATGGTGTCGATTTTGGGTTCTATGCGGTTTCGTAGTAGGGCATTGTAGATTTTGGCTGCTATGGATGTAAGTGTTATGCCTCGGTAGTTTTTGGCTAAACCGAGGTCCCCCTTTTTAGGGAAGGGGAGTATGCATCCCTTCATCCATCTATCTATCGGATTTTGATTTTATACTGCATTGCAGTATCGGAGCAGTATGTCGTCGAATTGTCTGGTCTTCCATACTTCTGGGAGAATATCGTCCAGCCCTCCAACTTTCCTATTTTTAATTTTTCCGAGAACCAAGTCGAGTTCTACTTGTGTGAACGGTCCTAGTTTAATGTCTAATTGTTTACTAATTTTTCTGGTCATTGGTTCATGTGTTATTTTCGGTGGGTTTCCTAGTAGATTTTCGAAGTGCTGTTTCCACAGTTTTATTCTTTCTTGTTGGTTTGCTGCTTTCAGCTTTGCTTTGGCTGTATTCTTTCTTCTACTCACTTCGTTTATTGTTTGCCAGGTTATCCTAGATTGTTTACCTTCCACCGAGTCTCTAATTTTATCTATCTGATTTTGAATGTATTCTGTCTGTTCCTTTATATATATGCCTGCTAATTGATATTGTGCCGTTTTTAATTTTAAGGCATTTGTGTTTGTTGTTTTTTTTCGATAGTTTTTGGAGGCTGTTTTCACTAGTTCACGTTTTACTCTCACCGCTAAAGTTTCCCATGGGACTCTATATTTAGTTTTGAGTTCTGTTGGAATGCATTTCGCTGCTGCCTCGAGGTGCGTATTGACGAAATTTTCATATTCGTCGTTTGGTGTACTTTTTTCCGTCCTTTCTTGTAGTGTTTCGTATCTGTTTCTTAATTCTAATACGTATTTATCTCTTATATCTCTGTGGTTCAAAAGGGCCCAGTTATAGTGTTTGGTGGTCGCTGTTCGTTTTGTGTTTTTTCGTAGGCTTAACCGTATTTTCGCCGTGACTATTCGGTGATCGGTGGACACACCCTCGAAAGAGTAGTATGCCTCGCAATTCATTGCACTATTTATCCATTTCTTGTTTATAAGGACGTAGTCTATCTGAGCTTTACTATTGTTCGCGTACGTGTATGTCCATAGTTTGCCCTCCCTTTTTTGGTAGTTTGTGTTGAGGCATGCTAATCTATTTTCTATCATGAAATCTGTTTGATGTTGCCCATTCCTATTTGACGTGTTGTTGACGCTGTATTTGTTGTTTCCGTTTTTCCCGATTTGGGCATTCATGTCTCCGCCAATGACTAACATGTTGTGTTTCGGGATGCTACGCACTATTGAGGATAACTCATCGTAGAAGGTGACTGGTTCAGTTTCTTCACTAACATTGGTAGGGCTGTAGCAGGAGATGATTGTTGCTCTGGGGTTGCCGTTAAAAGTAGCTGCCATCATTCTAGGTTGTATTTTCTTAATGCTATTTAGCGTTTTTAATGCTCTAGGTCCTATAAGCAATCCTACCCCTCCTACTGCGGCGTTGACAGAGTTTTTCCATGCGGATACAGTGACGAGCGACCATCCATTGCCAGTTTCGTGATATCTGATATCTTCGGTGTGCGTGTATCTGTGTTCTTGTATGCATATTATGTCTATCTTATGTTCTACGGCCGATGCGATTAGCTCTGGTAGTTGTCCTATTCTATTTAAGGTTCTTACGTTAAATGTCACTATTTGTAGTGTTTGCTTGCATTTTAGTAGTTTTTGTCGTTTGAGCTTGAGCTCTGTAGCTGATTTTTCGAACACCGAAGCAAGGGCTCCAGCCTCAGCAGGACGCGCCCCTTTTTTACCCGCGCGAAGAGCGATGCGGTTTGTGTATGTGGTTTCAGAGTGGGTCATGGTGATCTTTCGATGGCTGTTTTATTCTCTTCTATAGAAGCCACTCTTATAGAGGAGCAGCAGTAGTTCCCCGATCGAACTAACGATCCTGAGCGTAAAGTCGTCAAACTCACGTCCAGGACCTGTTTAGGTATTGATTTTGGTCGTCCATGGGTTTATTCAAATACCTTTACGTACATCATGCTGCTTCCCATGTGTACCTAAAAAAAAAAATGGGGGGGGTATTTTGATTTAAGTTTTTTTAGTTTTAACTTAGTTAAAGTGTAAGATTAAGGTACTTTCGTCTCACTTTCATTGGTACTGAATTTTTTTTTTCCTAGGCTTTTTAGTTTTTCTTCTATAATACCGTTGGGAGCCGGGGAGGCTTTAGGAATTATAGAGTTTTTACAAATGACAATTATATATATATATATATATATATATATACCCATTAATGCGCACATACAAATGCATATGTACGTGAATATATATATATGTGTGTGTGTGTGTGTGTGTGTGTGCGCGTGTGTGTGTGTGTGTGTGCGTGTGTGTGTGTGTGTGTGTGTGTTGATCTGATAGATTGTTGATATGATAAAAGTATTGGGAAAGTTGGATAAAATATCTGAAGAAGTTCGAGATAAAATAAAACCAAACGAAATATCACAAATCTAAATTTGATTTAAGTGTGTCTGTGTGTGTGCGTGTATACTTTCAGGCAGCAATATCCAAATATATATATATATATATATATATATATATATATATATATATATATATAATATAATGTCATTTCAAAGGACACACTCGAAGATAATGCGTCAATCAAGACGATGCTCGATAATTTAGTGTCTGCAAACATCTGTGAAGATAGAGTAATCATGATCATATGTTCATGCATATCTATCTATCTATCTCAATATTTGAAAATGCATTTATGCATATGTTTATGTGTATTTATACGTATATATATATATATATATATAGTCCCTCATCAGTGATGCATGCGAAAATGCTTAATTTAGTTTAAAAGGAAGTTTTCCCATTTTTTAAGCAAATAATTTTCGTCTTTTGAAATGTTTAATTTTAGATTTGACTCAATGCTTGCAGCAGTTTCAGGAAATTTGTTTCGATTTTATTGAAATTCAAAAGTGTTTTTATGAAGTGCAAACTGCATGGCAATCGGAATTCACTTTTATGTTGCTTTTTCTTTCAACTCTTATTTATTTTGTTTACTTTGCTTTAAATTAATGTCGAAATGCAATAGAAATTCTGCGTTGATTTCTCAAATACATTTGTTTTGTTTAATCTTGTATTACATTTATCTTGAGGTTTAATCTCTCCATTTGTTTGTTTTGTGCAATCTGCTTATATCTTTCTGTTCAAACATATCTTTCAACGTAAATATTTATCTATCTAACCTTTTCTGTTTATATATATATATATATATATATATATATATATATATATATGTTAAAATACATATATTTTTTTCTGTTAGAATACTTATCAAACTATTGCTTTTTCTTATTAGCTTGCTAATCTTTATTCTATCTATCTATCTATCTATCTATCTTTTCACATTTACTAAACAAAATAAACGCATCTAATGAATGCGAAAGTATTAATTACTTTTCATTAAAGCCATATATATATATATATATATATATATATATATATATATTCTTTTTTAAATACATATATATTTTTTCTGTTTATATACTTATCTAACTATTGCCTTTTTATTAGCTTGGTAATCTATCTATCTATCTATCTATCTATCTTTTCGCATTTACTATACAAAATAAATGCATTTCATGACTGTGAAAGGATTAATTAGTTTTCATTAAAGCATATATATATATATATATATATATATATATATATATATATATATATAATTTCAAAGAGCATATACTCAGATTTAACAGCTTTTAGTGACTGTATCATCAGAAAAATAGCTAGTCAAACTTTGATCACTATAACTCTATCACCGATATTGATCATCCCTTGATTAATAAATACCTATATTATTGATTAAGACAAAAAGCAAAGTCTCTTTATTTGATGATCACATCGTGATATACTCACAGTCACCATGCACCGTTGACTGTGTTTAAGTCTTTCTAACTAATATTTTTTTACATATATAGTATTAGGACTATTGTCTTCAGATTTTTTGTTATATTTCGGTTGATGTACCATTCGGCCTTCATCCGGTGTTTTTTGTCGAACTCGAGAGTCTGCATGGAGCTTGGAACTTAACTCTTTGTTTAATCCATGGCGGTAGATTGTGATAAATCGGTTAGCCATAACCGGGTATCAATATTATGCTATAGTAAATTTTGCTTGTAAATATTTATACACAGCTAAAGGGATTGGAAAAATCTAACACCATAGATTAAATAAAGTACTCTGTTCAAAGTTCTGAGTATTTTCTCGCGTTAGACCAGAAATACCTGGAAAAGGCCGAGGGACGCATCGTCGGAAAATTTGTGACTATAACAATAAAAATGAGGACAATATTCCTAATATTCTTAATGATAAAAATGATGACGCTTCATCGCTGAAAATTTTAAAAATGATCTCTCATTTAGATCTACATATACACCTCTGGTTGCCCTTGACTACGGTCGCCAACTTTACGTTACTTACTTACATTGTTAATATATATAATTTTAAAAAAGCAGATTAATCCACCTGCAGGGAATGTGATATTTATTGTAGAATGACTGTCTAATGGGGCAAAAGAAGAAGGAAGACTTTTACTTGTCCAATGTAACCAATGAATGTTAGAATGAAATGCATCCTTGAATGAAAAGAATGTTAGATTTTAATTCAAGAGAAATAAAAAAACAACATTGAGTCGTATCGAAACATATCTATTGTGACAGAGTGTTTGTATATTGTATCGGTTTATTGATAATATTCTGATAGGCTCCAAATTAGATAAAAAAATAAATTGATTTACGTATGTTTCGAAATGGTTAAAATATTTTTATAACGATCTAGAAAGGAAAACATTTTTTTAAATAATGTTGAGGTTTGATTTTGCAAAAGTTACGAAGCAGTTCAAATATAATTGTCTGCTTCCTTTAAGACAGTTAAAAAAAGTGGAGGACATCTCAAACGAAGGAAACGATTGGTCTATAACTGCCAAAATTCAGTTGCGAAATTGTGGCTTCTTAAGCGTATTTTTGTTCAAAAGTTAACATACTTTTAGTCTAAAAATATTGATTTTCTTTAAACGCAGACTTTTTTATTCAGTGTCACCGATTCCATTACCCATGAATTTGACCACTACTCTAAATGCGCCTTCATGGCAATAGTGATGTAGAAAAAGTAATTTTTCGGCTGGAATCCAGATCATCAGGGTATTTGTAGCGATAACGGTACAAATCCTGCCTACTCGGGGTCTCAGGGTTAACCTCAAACATGAGAGAAAATACAGCTTTGAAGTTAAACGTTTGTGTTTCAGGTATTTGTTGTACTAATTATTTTCAAAATAAACAGAAAAGAAAAAAGATCGATATTGTAACACTCATAAAAGGTTCGATCATAATGTTTAACTATTTATATAAAATATTTGAGAGCAGATGAAAGTTAACGTATTTCCATTAGGAGGCGTTTGGTAAATGTTTATGGACAGTTAGAAGACGAAATAGTCAGAAGATGTCGGGGTGTCTGATTTTGTTGGAATATGGCATATTCTGAAAGATATGCTGGATATATCGCATTTTTATGACAAATCTAGAGCTGTGTGTCAAAACAGAAGAAAAAATATGTAAATGGTCTAGATAAGAGAAACTGAGATGTTTGTCTGAGTCTGTGAAAAATACGTTAGTAGATGTTAGGCTTGATTAGGAGATGAGATAAGCGTTAAAAAATGACGTATTTTTTTCTTTTTTAAATGGGTGTTCGGAAAAAGGAAGATATATGCAGCCATAATGGGAAAAGCTGGAGTGAATTATGTGCTGTACTTGAATGTAAGATAAAAGAGTACACACACACAAACACTTTCTGTGTGTGTGTGTGTGTGTGTGTGTGTGTGTGTGTGAGAGAGAGAGAGAGAGAAAGAGACAGAGACAGAGACAGACAGACAGACAGACAGAGACGGAGAGAGACAGAGACAGACAGACAGACGGAGACAGGGACAGAGACAGAGAGTAGAAAAAGGTGGTCCGAAGAATTATGGTTTGAAGAAGGAAAATTTTTGTTTCAAAAACTAACGAGAAAAAGAGATGGGTAAAATAACGAGGGAGAAAGAACGAAGATCGATGGATAAATAGAGAGAGAGAGAGAGAGAGAGAGAGAGAGAGGGAGAGAAAGAGAAAGATAGAGGGGGAGGGAGAGAGAAAGAAAAAGAAAGGAGAAAATGAATATGACTTGAAAGAGAAGGAAACAAACTGAACAAGACACAAGAAAGAAAGGAAAAGAAAAATGCAATAGAGATGTGAACTGCAAGAGGTAAGGAAAACACAGCCCAGAAAAAGAGGTGTCTGAAAAACTATAAAGAAAATCAATAAAAAAGGAAATCTGAAAAAGAAAGAAAAAACAAGAAGAAAGAAAGAAAAAATAAAAAGAAATATTGAACGAATGAATGAAAGAAAGAAAAGGAACGACGAGAAAAATTCGAAGGAATATCGATGTTCCTAATAAAATAGAAGTTAGTAAAAGTAAAGTTGGTGAATGTAGTCGAGGACGACCAGAAGGGTCCCTTTTCTATAGCTACTACACCAATGTGTAGGGGAGGGCGCTACTCTTTTCCCTGGATTGCTCCTCTTTACCCTTGATACGTACCTTATATTGCTGAGTGTCAAGCAAGGTGGTTTAAAGTACCATTTTTAAAGTCTTTGGTATGACACGAACTTGGATTGAACCTAGGTCCCCCGTACCATTGGTAAACACTCTACTAAGTAGGTCAATGAGCCGCTACTCAGTAGTGGGTATGTCATAAATTATATGAAAAAGACAAAAACAAAAACAAAAAATAAAAAAACAAAAAACAAAAAAACAACCAACCAACCAAACGAACAAACAAACAAAAAATAATAAAAAGTAGTTGTGGTTTTATTTTTTTAAATAAAAAAAAGCTTTAAAAAGGCTCAAAAATGATATAAAAGGAAAAAAATGTTAAATGTAATTTGCTTAGCCTAACCGACTTTACCTGAATGTTTGTGCTAACAATGAGACTGCCTGTTTATGCTGTTAATGAGACTGAGTATTTGTGCTGTTAACGAGACTGAGTGTTTATGTTATTTATGCGACTGAGTATTTGTGGTATTAACGAGACTGAGTATTTGTGCTATTAACGAGACTGAGTGTTTATGCTATTTATGAGACTGAATGTTTGTGCTATTAACGAGACTGGGTGTTTGTGCTATTAATGAGACTAAAATGTAAAAAAAAAAACAAAAAACAAAAAAACCTTAGTACAAAAAGGGCTTCAACAATTGATAGTGGCTAACGTGTTGATCTGCGACATCATATTAAACGAGTTGCAGTCAATCTATTGTTCACTTTCGAACCGAGGAAAAATATGAACCCCCTTAACTTTCCAGCTATGGGTTAAACAATACCGTTACTGTTGATCTACAAGAATGGCTTCGGCGTTAGATAACCCATGAATGCTGATTTGCTATTAAACAAAGAAACGAAACCAAACCCAAGCACAAAGAAATAAAAAAAAAGCATTGGTAACAAATCTCAACGTAAAACTGAAAAAAAATACCAAGAAGAATAATAAAAAAAACAAGAGCCGTCTGTTCAGTTAAAAGGCAAATCAAAATGAAATCATGAGAAATATGCTAGGAAGGCAGAAAAATAACTAAATAAAGTAGGAATTCTTTAAAAAATCATGTTTCGATCCTGTTTAAATACAAAAGATTTTTTTTCTAAAATTAAGTCGTATAAAACATCTTTCTATGCTATATTATCGTTAAATCAAAGTCCATGCAATCGGGGAAGGGAAACAATCATTTGATGCAGAAAATGTTTTTTAAACGTTGTTTATGGGGATGAGATCAGTGCTCAATCTCTACGTGGGTTAATGGCTAAAGTGCTGCACTGCAGCATCCAAAAAAATGAGTTCGAACTCCAGTGGCGTTATTACGTTTACTTTCGAACTAATATCCTTAGAAAAGGCATGAACCCCTTCATCTCACTGCCATGGGTTACAAATTATCACAGCTGTTTTTCTACCAGAATGGCTTTAAAAATAATCCATCCACGAAGGTTGATATGTCATTTAGACACAAAGAATTCAATCTAAAACTCTTCAAAAATAATGGTCTAATAGAAAATAACTGCGTCTGACTGTAAGTTTGAAAAATGACTTCCCTTCTATAGAATATATAAGACTCGGTGTATTCGTTAGACTTATTGTAAGGTTAGAGTTCTACGACTATGATAAAAAGAGGAAACCTTCTTCTACTATATATTCAGGGTTTTCTATACTCAAACTCTGTAGAATAAATTTTCCTAGGATCACAAGAAAAAATAATGAGATTTAGGAACATTCGTCAAAACAAAACTGTAATGGACAACTCTAATACTAGTATTTAGCTGAACAAAAGGTAGACATGTTTGAATAAAAATCAATATAGTTTGGAGACTTGTAAGCCCTTAAAAGAAATTGAACTCCTATATATGTAAATTTCAGGGCATTACACTTCAGGAGAGATACAGAGATAGATATGAAGAGACTGTAATAGATAGAGTGATCGATATATAAGGACTATCATATATATATATATATATATATATATATATATATGGATAGATAGGGTACAAAACTTCGTGGCTGCGTGCCATTCGAACATAGATTTAATATAACATTATATTGGCAAACACATTTTCTAATACATGGTAATATTTGTAATCCTCTCTCTCTGTCTCTGTCTCTGTCTTTAAATATATATACAGATATGTATGTTTGTGTATATGGAGGTATGCGCGAATGTGTGTGTGTTTGTAAATTTTCTCATGGATGATTATAAATCTTTGCCAATCTATGTTTACTGATAAGTTCATAAATCGTTGAATCTTAGGCAGTTAATTCACACTGTCTCTGTTTATTTATATACAAGATGAAAGAAACAGTCAAATGTCTTCCAACTGATCACGGACACCTGTGTTTGCTAGGGACATTCTCTTTGGCAAAAAGAAGTAATTTCAAGATTTGTTTATATTTGGCACTTCATTAAAGAAAGTATGTTGACCAGGGTAGAGAAATTCTGGCACCCAACATTCTACTGCCTATCAATCGGTAGAATACCCTAAATCAGGTGATATATACTTAACTTCTTACTAGTATCCTGAATTTAGAGAGTGTGCAGTGCTAATATGGACAGGGACATCAGCATGACCCAATGGAAAATGCAGATTAGATCTTGATTTCATTTATATCAAACAAGCTGAAAAGTTGCCTTGGAACATGGTACAATTTTTAAATAAAGATGTAAAGGATCAAACGGAATGATTGCTTGATCTTGACAGAATTTGTCGGAGACAAAGACGAAGTAAACAAATGACAACTAGTTCTTAGTAAAAGAAAAAACAAAAAACAAAAAACAGACACCATTTATAAGAATTCTGAGGACCGTCCTATAGACAGGGGTGTAAATATGCTGTCTGTATTCTTTGGAGAGTATATGAATCATTTCTCTAATTATGGGTCTCTGTGTATGGAATGAACCGCATCGATTAAATCTCTACATATGGCAATCTGGAGTGTGGGGCGTAAACTCTCATTGCCATAACTCCCAGACCCACTCTCTCTATCTCTCTCTCTCTCAGAATGATAGTAACTGCGACCGTTCCATGTCTGTTAAATGATGATACATACATCCATACATACTTACATACATTAACACACACACACACACAAACACACACACACACACACACACACATATATATATATATATATATATATATATATATATATATATATATAATTGCTCTCTCGCTTGGTTGGCTGATTCAGTTTTATGGCTAATCTAGCCTTGTAAGTTTGGTCCAATCGGGTTGAACTGCAGAATTCACTGACTGTATCTCTGCAAATGGGTAAGACTACCCCAATGAGATATGGCACTAAAGAATCTGATGGTAAGGCTTCAGTAATGCAGGAGCGTTGGGGAGTGTGGAGTACCCCTTCATTGCCACAACCCATTGGTCCACTCTAGCACATATGTACATGATTTGTAAGTGAACAGATTTTATTTAATTTTGTTTTAAAATCATTTAGAGCTAATTTGTTTACACAAAATGAACTACTGTTATTGTTGGCACATGGTTAAATCGTTTCCAGCATTGCTTTCGGTCACTAACGATATTGATTATTTCTTTGCCTACTGTGAAGTATTTTCTAGCATGGTTCACACAAATAGTTTTATTTGTATTCAGTAAAATGGTGTCAAGTATAGCTATTCAACACTAATGTCTCAATTCAACGCTATTAATTCATTTGCACACAATTAAATGGTTCCACTATGTTAATAATGGTTAATAGTCAGATGTGGGGGAAGAAGAACACCTCCGCACAAAAAGCACAACACTTCCATCGCTTTATTCCTTCCGTTCACTTCTGAGGGCAATGGAAGTAGTAATTTACGAAGGTCTTTACTTCGATTTAGCACAAGGCCAAATGAATGGGGCACCCAATGAGACTCGAACTCACTCGTGTAGGTTTGCTAGCCTAACTTGCTAACCATTACACCACCAGAGGTGCCCATAGTAATTTACGAAGCTCTTTGCTTCGATGTGGCACAAGGCCGGATGAATGGGGCACCCAATGAGACTCGAACTCACTCGTGTAGGTTTGCTAGTCTAACTTGCTAACCATTACACCACCAGAGGTGCCCCCTAGGGCAATGGAACTAGATCGAAACGGAGAACGGTTACAGCGTGTCGGCTAGCTTTCTTGTTTTTTGGGAACCAATTTTTCAACAATCTCTAAACTGTTATTTTCTTCTCTGACATGCGAACGCTGGTCTCCTGTTACCCTAACCACCATAAAAGGGCGAATCAAGAAAGATATCTTATTAGGGTTTATTGAATACTCAACTCTTACTACCACCTTTCATGAGAAGCATTTTCCGGTCAGCCACTACCACCAATTAGATCTCCGATCGAATCTAGTGACTTCACCAAGTCCTGTTCAACAGTTATTTTTAGTCCCGTTTGTTACTTTTATGTATATTTTTTTACACCTCGGTCTAGGAACAAGATGCTGAAATTTGTCAACTTGTCTATACTTTAGTGGCTAGATTTTCTTTGATAACTTACCCGTTCACAACCCAATAAAATTAGCTAACAATACTACAATATTAAAGAAGAAACCGTTTGAAAAATCTACATTAAATCTATTTATCAAATACATATAAACTTGTAATAATTGATAAAAATAAAGATAAACGTATCTTTTTTTTCCTTTCCAGCAGCCACTTCCAAATCAGCACTAATACCTTTTCCAGACTCTTTATATAGGCATCCATTTTGAGTCAGAAGCAATGTTGGAAGATGAATAGGGTCATAGCATCATCATCATTAATGACTACCATAAACATCAAAAGGTAAACTAGGAGTTGGGTTTTTATCAATATGAATATCAATCTGAAAAGCAAACTTTCTGTAACGTTCCTATTTTAACTTGAGAGGTAAATGCCAAGCAGTAATGCTTGCTAATTCAAAATTTCTTGAATATTGAATCGCGTCATCCACTGCATTCGTCAAAAACAGAGCCCGTTTAACTCTAGATTTCTGCACAGTAGAATATATATATATATATATATATATATTATTCCACTGTGCAGCAAACTAATATATATATATATATATATATATATATCATCATCATCATCATATCGTGCCACAGGAACGGATAACCCGGACCCTATCTTTCCACTTCTCCCTATCTTTCACCGCCTCTGGCAGGTCTTCAGGGCTACATTCCGTATCATCACATAGCTGCTGGATTTATGTTTGAGCTGGTCGTCCTGCTTTTGTCCGGCCATATGTGGAGGTCCATAGGAGTACATCACTTATGAGCTCGTCCCTGCTTCTCCAGCAGTGACCTGCATGGCTTCCAAGCAGCGGTCGTATCGATACTGCTGTATCGATGCACTACATGGACGCTAACCAAACGGCTGGAGAAGAAGCTAGACGGCAATTACACAAAAATGTTGCGAGCAATATTGAACAAGTCCTGGCGGCAACACAGCACAAGACACCAACTATACGGCCACCTGCCTCCTATCACGAAAACTATCCAAGTTAGACGAACCAGACATATCTATATAAATAAAAATGTGAATGTTTGCTGCTCACCGATAATCTCCAGTTTTATACCACTAATTCGTTTTGAATTTTCAGAGTATTTTATTCGAATTCTGGAGTGTTTTTATATACTTATTATCCAAAAATATTACAATAATTTTAAAAATATTTTTGATAAGTCATTTTTCACCGAGAAAAGCCGAAGGCGAATAATGATGGAAAATATTACTTCTATTTTCTAAGAATTTATAGGGAACGAATAAATAAATAAATAAAAGAATTTAAAATAAAAAATAAAAAAATAAATAAATAACAAAGAAAACTATTATATTTGCAGAAAATTCCCAGATATCCATAACGGGAAAAGGGGGTGACGCATGCGTAAAAGAAAAAAGGCTTTCGTTTTGACAAAGGGTCAAAGTATTCTTTCTCTTTCAGGCCGTGTCCATCGAACCAACAACACCATTTGTCTGTCTGGTGTTTCGGGCACCGTGCATACGTCTTTGGTAGCAGTCCTCTCTCTATCGGTCAGCATTATGCTGAAATATACAAGACCCACGAAGAACTGCAAACTAACTCCTACCGGACTTTGACAAAACTCCCAAAAGAAAACTAACCCTTATGGAAGCCCGAAATACCAAATGCGGATACATACATACATGAAATGAATTAATGTATTTTTGACACCTTAAACTGGGGGGTTCAACCATTTCAATGTGTTCAGGAAAAAACCTCATCCACGGAATGGTTGTTGAACCCAGTAAATAAAGGAAAGTATAAAAGAAATGTCTTCGTCTCTTAACTATTTCTATCTTTTCTTTTTGTATATTTCTTTGGGGACATTCTTTGGGCAAGGCATTGCGCCGACCAGTCAACTTAGGGTTAAATAATATAACCAAAATATGGAGTCAGATATCTAACGGCAACACAGGCTTGCCCCTAACCCCTGATTCCTCAGCCACTCAAACCTCACAAATTTTACACGTGATTTTTTTCTACTTTATTGGTTGACTTAAACAGAGACACTAACCTTTAAACCATATTTCGTTGGTAAGTAATTTTTTTTAATTCTAATTGTTTACAAAATATTTTCTTATTTTTTCAGCATTAACGAAAGACATCCATTAAAAGGTTTTCTTAAACCATATTTCGTTGGTTCAGTAGTAACAAATTGTTTACTAAATATTTTCTTTTCTTTTTTCAATATAACATCGTTTTCTCTCATTTCTTTCGTTTATTATTATTATCGATAAGACACTAAACTTTAAACCATATTTCGTCAGTTCAGTTGTAACGAATTGTTTACTAAGTATTTTATTTTCTTTTTCTGTTTAACTTCAACGTAAAAAGTTTTCTTTCGTTAATAAACTTTAGAAATATTAAAAACATGCATTTTCTTTTTTTTCCCATTTAAACAAACTGAGCCACAGCAACGCGTTGCCGGGTACAGCTCGGATATATATATATATATATATATATATATATACTGATAATAAATAAATATATATTAGATATATATATTTAATTCATGGAATTTACACTATGACCCTACGCAACTATAACCCCTACACGCATATGCTCACCCCCCCCCCACACACACATTTACAACCACACATAAAAATTCATACAAAACCACAACGGTTTTTGATTGTATTTTTTCGATTTTCGATTCATTTCATTTTCTTAACTGTACTGATGATTGTCGCTTTGCAAAAGACTCCATGAAACCCATGGGTCGCAGTCTATATTCCATGAATTAAATATATATATATATATATATATATATATATATATATATACATTATATGTTTATCTATCATTACTATATAATATCTCTATCCTAGATATTGAGCACTCTCCATATTATATTGCACTCTGTTCGACACAAACCCACAAAGTTATTTAGTGACAACCAACACTGTAATAATATATATATATATATATATATATATATATATATATATATATATATATATATATATTCTTTGTGTGTGTCTTTGGGAGCAGATCTTAACTTCAGCCCCGGCCGCTTGTCAGCTGCAACATGTTTCTTACATCTTCTAATGAGTCTCTTTGTCCACAGCTGGACATACCCGTTATATCACAACAAACAATCGCTGACTCGTTTTACACAAATACGTCAAGGAACTTGCATTTCCTTTAAGAAAGTACGAGGATCTACAGCAGGTTTCAGAAGCCATATGATGTCAACGTCGGGGACACTTACCTTGTTTGTCTCATACACGACTGGGTTTGCAAGGATGAGTAAGACCGATGGGGTTTTAAGCTCTCCAGACGGTACATTCAGCTGAAGGAAGATTACCTTCTGCTTTAAAAAAGTGGCAGACACTAAGTATTATATAGAGGCATATCTATTTCATCGTATGTATGTATACGGTCTCTCTCTCTCTCTCTCTGTCTCTCTCTCTCTCTGGTGGTGTCCTCGTGGTGTAATGGTTAAGGCAATGGATTGCGGAATCGTAGTAAGCGAGTTCGTACTCCAGTCACGCTCTTACGTTCACTTTCGGGCAAATACTCTTGGGAAAGGTATGAACCCCCTTATCCTCCCAGCTATGAGTTAAATAAATCCACTACTGTTCTTCTAGGATAATGGCTTTGGCATTAAATAACCTACAAAGGTTGATATGCCATTAAACAAAGAAACCAAAACAAACCAAATTCTCTCTCTATCTCTCTCTCACACACACACTCACACGCACACATATACAAACATGCACACGCACAGAAACACATAGACACACACATGGACACACACACACTTGCGTGTTATTCTCTACTTGCTATTAATATGTTTATAGATTGATAGATAGATTGATAGATAGACAGAGAAAGAAAGAGTCAGCCACAGAGAGATAGATTGATAGATATACGTTTTCGTTTATTTTCAATTTTTTTCTGCAGATTTCCTTCTTTGTTTTCTTCATCTGTTTCTTTCCCCTTTTTTTCCTCACTTACTTTGTCCTTGTTTTTCTTTCTTGCATTATTCCTTCTTCTTTTCATTTTCTTTTTCCTTTCATTGTATAAAATTACTTTCTTCTTTCGTCCAACTAATCCTTCAATTCTTCCTCATTCCTTCTTACCTTCCTTATTTATCTAATCTTTTCTTTTTTTCTCTTTGACTCCTATTATCCTTTCCTTTCTTCCTTACTTCCTTATTTTTACCATTTTCAATGCATATTTTTAAAAATATTACTTATGATAACTCAATAAGTTCATTCTGTCTTTCCAAGATTTGTCTATTTTCTATCTTGTTCATCTTTTATTGTTTCAACCTTTCCTTTCATCCCAGTAAAAAAAAAAAAATTAAAGAAAAAAAAAGGAAAAATAAAAATAATGATTCATTCAATCCGAACAATTTCAACCATTTTGCTGACAATGAATAAATATGTAAAAAAAAAGAAAAATATTTCCAAATAGAAATATAAAGTCGTCTGCAAGACGCAACAAATAAAAGAAATCTATTTGAAGCAAATTGGCAAATTCTTTTCTTGTTTCTAAAATCATAGAAAACAAAAGAAAATTACACATTAATTGAGTTAATTGAAGAATATTTATTAAAAACGGCTAATTATTTTAGTCCAGTAACTTATGTTGGGACGTATACTTTTATTTGCGTGATGGAACGTTGGATGCAATGTTCTGCATTATATTTGCCTTATTAAAAAAATCCATTGTACGATTGGCACTCGTTGTTTGCAAGAACGAATTGCATCATGTGGAAGATGATCACAAGAAAGTTGTTGAAATATTTTAGGGAGGAAGATTAGTAGAAATGAAAAGAAGGAAAATAACGAAAAATGGAGAAAAGAAAGAACAAATAAAACGCCTTATCTACTACGTCATGTGTCCTTGTCGGCCATTGGTTGGAAGATGCTTCTGAGCGAAATCATTTGGAGGTTGCAGGTTCAATTTCAACGAGAGGTAAGAATAACAAGGAATTATTCCCATAACTTGATACTTGTACACGGTCAGGGTTAACAGAATTGGAACAGTCAACCCCTGTGGTTCAAATAAAAGAATCAGTTCGATATTCTGTGTGGATAACCGAGTTCAACATGAAACATCTGAAAAAGACCGATGGATATATCGGCCGAAACGTTGTAGGTATAACAATAAAGTTGAGGTTAATAGTTCGAAAAGTCTAAGTTATAATAATCGTCAAGTTCAGAAATTTAGATTTTAAAAAATCAGTTAGGAAGTGAACAAGACACTAGTACGAAAGTAAATAAATCATCATCATCATCATCATGTCGTGCCGCCAGCACGGATATCCCTCACCCTCGCTCGCCACTTCTCCCTATCGTTCATCGCATCTGGCGGGTCTTCAGGGCTACATCCCGTATCCTCACATAGCTGCTGTATGTAGGTTCGAGCTTGTCGTCCTGCTTTGCCCAGTCATATGTGGGGGTCCATACGAGTACATCACTTATGAGCCCGTCCCTGCTTCTCCAGCAGTGTCCTGTATGTCTGGTTCGTCTAACTTGTATAGTTTTCGTGATGGGAGGCAGGTGGCCGTATATTTGGTGTCTTGTGATGTGTTGCCGCAAGGACTTGTTCAATATTGCTCGCAGCATTCATGTGTAATTGCCGTCTAGCTTCTTCTCCAGCCGTTTAGTTAGTGTCCAAAAATGACTGAAAAACCGAGCATTTAACTATGAAATAAATAATAAAGAAAGCTCCCTTGAATGAAATGTCCAAAAAAACAAAGCAAAAAAACAACTTTTCATTCAGTTGGGACTCTAGTATACCTTCAACTACACTACTGCAGAGGGCTAACTCTGCCCCCCACCACTCACGAACCAGTACCCTGAGTAAGATTCTAAACTATCTGATATTAAGGTTCCAGTTCCGAGAGTTTACAATGTGAATACTGACATTACTTTCAGTTGTAGGTGAGGGTGTAGATTAGAGGGTTGTTTATTTCTCACGTGTATTAGTTTGAAAGTGAACGCCAAATCGTGACTGGAGTTCGAACACGCTTACTACAATGTCACCATCAAACACATTAGCCACTACGCCATGCTAACTCCCCTCTGTGTGTATTAGGAATACATGATACCATATAGCAATTCAAAAAAGAGATTATTAGTAAATGAATATTTTTCCATTGAAGGTTGAAAAATAATTATGATTCTAATGAAACAGAAATTAAATTTCAGCATTAGAAAACCCATAAAAGTTGATTTGCCGTTAAGCTTTTATTTAGTTTAATTTGTTTGATGGCATATCAACCTTCATGGGTTATTTAATGCCAAAGCCATACTTGTTGAAAGACAGTAAAATAATGTAAAATGTTGGTGACTTTAGTCGAGGTTGAACCGAAGGCTCCCTTTTCAATAGCTACCACACCGAGATTTAGAGGATGGCGCAACTCCATTCCCTTGATTGCTCCACTCTACCCTTGGTCATTGCCTTATAATGCTGAGTGTTAAGCAAGACGGTATCAAGTACCATTTTTTTGAGTCTTTGGTTTGAATCGACCTGAGATTGAACCCCGGTCTTCCAGACCATTGGCGAACAGTCTACTCATTAGACCAATGGCCCGGAAAGAAAGTTGTGGTACTATTTAACCCATGGTTAGTGAGGGTATGGATCTTCTTACGTTTCCCCAATGGATTTATTCCAAAAAGGAATCTAATAGCGCGACTGGAGCTCGAACTCACTTACGATAATGTTGCAGTTTAGTACATTAGCCACTACACCATGATCAATTCTTTCGATATATCCCTTAATAAACTAAAAGAAACTAAACGAAATCTTACCACAATTCCAGTGAGGAGATAACACAGAAATTAAGTAAAATTTAATCAATTCAGCTTAGCTAATATTTCCAAAGACATAAGTAAAGAATTAAGTAATATTAGATAACGCGTAGTAATGGCCTTTTGTTATTTAATAAATAAATAAAATCAGACTTAGCAACATAAATCCTGATGAACACTTATAATAAAAAGTAGCATTAACTTTACTTCTCAAAATCAGACACAACTACATTATTACAAACGAGAAAAAAACCAATATATATACATATATATATATATATATATATATATAATGGTGAGCAAGCTAACTAGAAAACCTACGAGAGTGAGTTCGAGTCTCATTGGGTGGTCAATTATTTCGGCCTTGTGCCACATCTAAGTAAAAACACTTCGTAAATTATTAGTACTTTTATTTAGCCCTGGGTGGATTGGATTGTGTAATGGTGAGCAAATCTAACTAAAAAATCTGCAAGAGTGAGTTCGAATCTCATTGGGTGGTCAATTATTAGGGCCTTGTACTACATCTAAGCAAAAACGCTTCGTAAATGATTATTACTTAGCCTTGGTTGGCTTGGGTTGTGTAATGGTGTGCACGTTTAACTAGAAAACCTGCAAGAGTGAGTTCGAGTCTCATGGATGGCCAATTCTCTCGACCTAGAGCCACATGTAAGTAAATTTTTAGTCCATTTATTTCGCTCTGGGTTCCTCGGGTTGTGTAATGCTTAGCATGCTAGACTAGCAAATTTACAAGAGTGAGTTTGAATATCATTAGGTGCCCATACGGCCTTGTGCCACAACTAAGAAAAAGTTTTGTCAATTATAACATTTGGCTCTATTGCATTTTTGGTACCAAGTTATTATTATTCTTGATATCACATTCTCAAAGGAAATAATATTACGAGAAAGTATTTAAAACAGATTTCAAAAGCAGGACGGAAAAAATCATATGAATAATTTTGTTTCCTTTTTTTCAACAGCAGCAGAACTTATATCCCTGACCCTCTCTCGCAACCCCTCCCTATCGTCCGTTGCTTCTGGCAGGTCTTCAAGGCTACATCCCGTATCGGCTCAGAGCTGCTGTATGTAGGTTTGAACTGTTCGTCTTGCTTTTATCGTCCATGTGAAAGGGTCCACATGAGTACATAACTTATGATATCGTCCCTACTTCTCCAGCAGTGTCCCACATGTCTGGTTCGTCTTACTTGGATATTTTTCGGGATGGGTGGTAGGTGGCCGTACAGCTGCTGCTTTGTGGGGTGCTGCCTCCTTGGCTTGTTCAATATTGCGCGCATTATTCCCCTGTAGTTGCCGTCAAGCTTTTTCTCCATACGTTTAGTTAGCATCCATATAGCGCATCTATACACAAGAATGCTGCGAGCAATCTTGAACAAGCCCTGGCGGCAACACCCCACAAGACACCAACTGTACGGCCACCTGCCTCCTATCACGAAAACTATTCAAGTTAGACGAACCAGACATGCAGGACACTGCTGGAGAAGCAGGGACGAACTCATAAGAGATGTACACTTATGGACCCCACACATGGCCGTGCGAAGGCAGGACGACCAGCACGAACATGCATTCAGCAGCTATGTGAGGATACAGGATGTTGTCCTGAAAACCTGCCTAGGGCGATGAACGATAGGGAGGAGTGGCGAGAGAGGATCAGGGGTATCCGTGCTACCAGCACAACATGATGATGATGATGATGATGTAGTATCGATACGACCGCTACTTGGAAGAAAGTGTGTTTTGCTTTATCGGTCAGGTCTGACTCCCATATAACCGACAGCCTATTGATAGCTGTTCATGCCTTTGCTCATATTTACCAACCCCTCCACTCGGGCAGGATATGACGCAAAGTCAATTTTTAAGCGGAGTTTAACAGGTTTGAATTCAGAGTTTTCCTTCTCCTAGACTAGTTGCCTCACCAAGGCTGAAGGACCTAGTCTGCCCTATTATTTACCCATCGCTGGAGGGAGAATATTTTGGATTCATACCTTTCCCAAGGGTATTAGTGCGATGTTAAATGCAATCAGTCAGTTCCAGGATTTGAACTCGTGTCCCCGTGTCCATATCCTGCGACGCTAACCATTACACCTCGGGCACCTCCACAATGCCTTTGCTAGTCACATGTTGATGTCTGTCTCGGTTGATGAGACACGCTTTCTTCGGTAGGTGTAGTTTCAGAGAGCTACCGTTTAGTGTGGATATGAAGACTTACCTCCTTACGAAATCGTGTTTTAGAATATTCCATTAACGCAGTGATTGTTGTGTTCTAATGCAGTAATTATATTCCATTCCATATCTAGGACCAACTTATGAATAATCTAGAATCTTTTTTGTAACATTGAAAGTCGATTTTCAACTATATGGATGCATTTTTTAATTGCGCTGGTATCTTATTTTTTTAAAACTATTTATTAGTTTCTCTTGTTTCATTGTAGTGACGTTTCATCAGAAGATCACATTTTTATATACTTTAAGTCATTAGTAATGAAAATGACAGAAGGAAGTGGGTGGGTGGGTGATGTTTTGGTTTTATGGCATATCAACCTCTGTGGGCCATTCAGTGCCAAACACACTTTATACATATATTATATGTATGAATAAACTCAATATCAAAACTACTTCTCTACCTTCTAAAACAATCCGCGAATTAGTACACTCCAGCCCTCAACGTAACCTATTTTCTGACGCCGGTATTTATGGCATTCCTTGTAAGGATTGTAAACTAAAACATCCCGAAACCTTCACGTCCGCTTGAAAGAGCACAAAAGAGACATAAGAATTGGCAACTCAAACAATATTATTTCTACACATTTCTCAACACGACCATAACTTTGCCTTTAACTCTGCTCAGATGCTCACTAACATCCATAATAAAAATCTTAGACGAATTTTCGAAGCTGCCGCAATCTCATTCCTTAATTCCTTAAATACTCGTCCTGGCTTTTATAATATTTCTCCTTACTTGAGCAAACACATTTAAATAGCTACAATATATTCGGTCCTTAGTTAATATTTTCCGTATATCTCATAATTTTCATGCTTTCTATTCTTCTTTTTGTTCTTTCTTTCTTTTCTTCCTTCTGACTCAAAATCTGTCTCGTTAAACAACGTACATAAATTCTACACAATATTCCTAAGAAGTCAAATGATGTAATTTAAACATCAAACGCTGATTCGCCAGTTAAACGGCCAACTTTTTCTGACTATACATATTTTCCCCTAGGTTTTTGTATTTCACATTTCTAAACACCCATCGTTAACTTAAAATTATTAATATCACCCCTCATGGACCTGATGATGGTTCAGTAGAACCGAAGCACTAAAGTGTCGACCCGTTAATAAATCATTCCTTCCACTTGGATCGTTCTTGTCAGTTTTTCTACATATATTATATGTATAATTTGAAAACAAATGCAATAATTTCAAGCATTTAGTGCTTGTTCAATAGGAGCTGGAAACAGTTTATTTTTTTAGGTACTCTATTATTTGAGGAGCAGGTATATCTTTGAATAGCGGGGTGAGGTTTGTTGCCTGGAAAGATTTCTTGCGAATTTTCTCATATTTTTTGCAGTCAACCATTATATGATTGACTGTGAGTAGTTGATTGCAGAAGGTACACTGAGGTGCAGTTTCTCCTTTGAGCAGATAAGCATGTTTTAGGTATGTGTTTCCGATTCTGATTCTGCTTGATATTATATCTTCTCTTCGGTTTGATAATGATTCTCCGGTTTCTAGTTTCATACTGGATTTAAGTCCATATAGTTTGTTATTTGGGAACATGTCCCATAATGTTTGCCATTTTCCTGTAATGTATTGTTTAATTTTAGTTTTGTAGTCTGTGAATAGAAGTTTAAATGTTGTTATTGTTATTTTAGTTGCTTTTTTTGCGAGTGTGATTTCCCCTAATACCGTCATGGCGAGGAACCCATGCCGGGACCATTTTTTTGCAAAGGTCTTTTAGATAGTGGGATGTTTCTAGTATCTCTTGCATGTAAGGATGTTTTTGATTTCCCTCTCGGATTACAACTAGACTGGATAGAGAGTCTGAGAGTATTATAGATTTTCCTGTCTCAGAGCTCATGATCATATTCAGTGCCAGTTTATTGGCTTGCAATTCCACTGAATAAATGGAAGCAATATTTGGGAGTCTGATTTGTTTGTGGTTATTTATATTAGTGGCTGATCCTCCTGTTCTATCCACGGTTTTTTAGCTCGTCGGTGTAAAAGGCCGTATAGTCTGAATACTGGTTTCTAAGTTCAATGAATTTGTTTTTAGCAGATCTCATTGGTTGTCTTTTTCGTGTTGTTTTAATGTGAAATCTATATGAGGTTTGTTGATTGTCCATGGAGGTAAATTGCACATTGTGAGTAGTGAAATATTGTTTGCGTTTTGGTATTTATTTTTGATTTTAACCAGCTCTGTTATAAGTATCAAAACACTTTTTCATTTACAAATACCTTTTGTTATGACGATTTATTCATTCACCATTTACAACACACACACACACAAACACACTCACATACACACACGTACATGCACGCACACTTCATATGAACTTTTCAGTCGACCTTCGTATTATTGTGTGAGCATGTTTATGAATGTATCAAGATTTTCTATTTTTTATATGTGTATAAGATTATACATATTGATGAATCGACTAAAAGTTATTGTCTTTCCTGCAACTCACGATACAGTTGTGCTTCTGGAGATACATATGAATGTGCGTCTGCCTGGCTTTCGTCTGGCTGATATTATTAGGATGTTCCTCTCATCTACTTTGTTGACACGATTCCCTCAGGAAATGTTCTTCGTTTAATAATCAGTGTGGCATTTTTCGGTAGAGGCCGCTAGGTGCTTTGACATGTCTTCTACTGTGTTTTCTGGCCACGAATTTCATTCTGGTCCGACATCTTGGCGAGTATTTACTATTGTGCTTAGCGAAGCGAATATGAACTTGTCTATTTACCGCTTGTTTATCAGAAATATGCGAATATCCATTGATAAAAAAATGAAGAATAATGAGTGAAAAACCAAAGCCCAGATGGTAAATCTTAATAATTAAATAGATATATGGTGGTCACGATTATTTTTTATCATTACATGTAAAATATATTGTACATATAATTATTCTCCCTCACTGTATGGCCCGGTGAATTGGTTTGCACATGAAGGTTATATTCCCGTAGAGTGACTTAGGAAGGGATAACCCGGCAAATCCTATCATTCCCCAGGTCTAGGACTGGTTTAAAGCCAAAGTTTTCCTTCTTTGATTTATTGTCAAGCCAAGGTTAAATAAATCAGTCTGCCCTACTATTTACTCCGAGCTGGAGGAAGAATAGTTGGATTTATACCTTTGTCAAGTTTATTGGTGCCATCTGAAATGAGAAGGGCCGTGTGTAAGATTAGAAATGAGGTTGTTTAATACAGTTTTTACATCAGGAAATAATAGAACAAATTAGTGATTCGTTACAAGCAGATGTTATAAAATGTCATCACTGTTAATGCTAAGGGTATTATTATGCTGCAATAAGGATAGGACACATTTGTCGTGTTCAGAAACATATTCAAGGCATGAACCGCAAAGCAGTGTTTGTTCTAGGTAACAATACGCGACTTTATTTTGATGTTGTACAGGCAGCAAATATTGAATTAAAATCTAACGGCCTTTTTGCCACTTTGCAAATAAGTACAAATTTTTCCCTAGTTTAACTCAGCAGTGAGACTTTCTTAAGGAACAAGTTAATGTTAAGCGATAATTTGACACAAGATGAAGTTCAAAGAATGAAGATGTAAGTGTACTTGATGAGTACACTAAAGAAATAACTGAATCTTTACACGTCTTCAGAGATAGATTAAAAGATTCCCCAGAAACCTAAGCAGCTGGTGGATTTGGATAATCGTTTCTTTTCATTCCTTTATTTTTGGAGCTTAGTACTTACTGGATGGAATGATGCTCAGATATACCAGCAGCAATGAGGGCTTGCACTTGATCTATATGTTCAAATGCTAAAAGCATTGACATTGAGAAAAAAATTGGGATTCTCTTGTTGCAGAGACAGCTAAGAGAGCTATGCAGAGATGCAAAGCATATAAGATTTCAACAGAATAAAGAATTGGAAGGCAAAGGATGTCGTCATTGAAGAAAGTAGTTATTCTAGCTAGAATTTAATCCAGGAAAGACACCGGAAACAATTTGTGACAATAGACAAGCTAACAGCAAAATTTAAAACAAAAACAGTACAGACAAATACAATTTCTTTAGCGATTTGGTTTTCTATAAATTCAGGCATTGTTAGACGCAGGTAAAGATGATTTTATTGTTTGAGGCATTAAGCTTTCATCTGTGAAATATTCTGATTTAAACGCCACATTTATGACACTTGAAGTACGTCATCTAGTGAGGCTAAATGTTTTATTTCAAGAAGTTAATCCAGATGCGAGCATTTCTACATGGACAGATGTAACGGAGTTGCCGTGATGGTTATTTTTTTTATTACCTGGTTTGATTAGGCCGCCAGTTTTTCAGTGAGCTGTTAAGTTAGCTAAACTTTTTGAGCGGAAATAAAAGTGAAATTGAAAATTTAAGTGAGTAAATAACGATCAACACAGGAAGGCCAAAATCTAAACAATATAGATTCATATCTTGTCTGTTAAAGATATATTGGGGAAATGAAAACAGTAGATTTAGGATGCGTGAGAGATGACGAAATGATTTAGAAAGATGACATCACCCCGTCCGATATCCTGAATTTAAATATATGTAAATTAGCGAATTTTGAAAAAGATGAAACTCAGAAGTTTCCGATCGGAGAGTTCAGTCGGGCTGGAGGCACGTGTTTGTTCATTGACACTAACAGATTCTCTCTCTCTCTCTCTCTCTCTCTCTCTCTCTCTCTCCGTGATTGTTCATAGACACTAACAGATTCTCTCTCTCTCTCTCTCTCTCTCCGTGTTTGTTCATAGACACTAACAGATTCTCTCTCTCTCTCTCTCTCTCTCTCTTTGTCTCTCTCTCTCCGTGATTGTTCATAGACACTAACAGATTCTCTCCCTCTCTCTCTCTCTCTCTCTCTCCGTGATTGTTCATTAACACAAACAGATTCTCTCTCTCTCTCTCTCTCTCTCTCTCTCTCTCCGTGATTGTTCATAGACACTAACAGATTCTCTCTCTCTCTCTCTCTCTCTCCGTGTTTGTTCATAGACACTAACAGATTCTCTCTCTCTCTCTCTCTCTCTCTCTCTCTCTCTCCGTGTTTGTTCATAGACACTAACAGATTCTCTCTCTCTCTCTCTCTCTCTCTCTCTCTCTCTCTCTCCGTGTTTGTTCATAGACACTAACAGATTCTCTCTCTCTCTCTCTCTCTCTCTCTCTCTCCGTGTTTGTTCATAGACACTAACAGATTCTCTCTCTCTCTCTCTCTCTCTCTCTCCCTCTCTCTCTCTCCGTGATTGTTCATTGACACTAACAGATTCTCTCTCTCTCTCTCTCTCTCTCCGTGTTTGTTCATTGACACTAACAGATTCTCTCTCTCTCTCTCTCTCTGTCTCTCTCTCTCCGTGTTTGTTCATAGACACTAACAGATTCTCTCTCTCTCTGTCTCTCTCTCTCCATGTTTGTTCATAGACACTAACAGATTCTCTCTCTCTCTCTCTCTCTCTCTCTCTCCGTGTTTGTTCATAGACACTAACAGATTCTCTCTCTCTCTCTCTCTCTCTCTCTCCGTGTTTGTTCATTGACACTAACAGATTCTCTCTGTCTCTCTCTCTCTCTGTCTCTCTCTCTCCGTGTTTGTTCATAGACACTAACAGATTCTCTCTCTCTGTCTCTCTCTCTCCGTGTTTGTTCAGAGACACTAACAGATTCTCTCTCTCTCTCTCTCTCTCTCTCTCTCCGTGTTTGTTCATTGACACTAACAGATTCTCTCTCTCTCTCTCTCTCTGTCTCTCTCTCTCCGTGTTTGTTCATAGACACTAACAGATTCTCTCTCTCTCTCTCTCTCTCTCTCTCTCTCCGTGATTGTTCATTGACACTAACAGATTCTCTCTCTCTCTCTCTCTGTCTCTCTCTCTCCGTGTTTGTTCATAGACACTAACAGATTCTCTCTCTCTCTCTCTCTCTCTCCGTGATTGTTCATTGACACTAACAGATTCTCTCTCTCTCTCTCTCTCTCTCTCTCCGTGATTGTTCATTGACACTAACAGATTCTCTCTCTCTCTCTCTCTCTCTCTCTCTCTTGCTACTGTATGTAGTGTGAACATTGAACAATAGTAAAATTGGCAACCGTTGTCGAGGGCGACTCGAAGGTTTATTTTTCAATAGGGAAGGGCGCTACTCTTTTCCTTGGAATGCTCCCCTTTACTCTTGATAAGTACCTCATAATGCTGAGTGTTAGGCAAGGAGATATAAAGCACAATTTTTTTGAGTCTTTGGTATGACTCGCCTGGGATTGAATCCCGGTCTCCCAGTTAACTGAGGAAGACTATATCCAATAGGAAAATAGGCCGGTTGGATTGTGTCATTCCTTATCTGAGGATCTTTCAAAAACAACATGGACACGAAAAAGATTGATAAACAAACTATCTGGAAACACATTTGGTTCCGGACCAAGGATTGCTAAAGCTTTGGGAAATGCGGATTATCCCTTCATTGCCATCGATCCCGGGTCCAATTTGTCCCGGAGTAGTATTACCTGATAGGGTCCCATATCTGCGTAAAATAGAACTTAACTGTAGTTTCGAGAGTTTACTGTTTTGTACTTAAAATGCGTATGAATAGCTCGAAATAGAACTGTTTTTGATATTGAAACTGTAGTTGTGCTAAACTGATTTGTTTGGATTTGAACTGTTTAACTAAACTCAATAGCTTGAAATAAAAATATTTTTGACAATTAAACTGTATACTAATCCTAAACTTAATTGTTTGAAAAAGAACTGATTATTTGTATAAAATGGATTTGGCGTTAAATAACCAACAAAGTTTGCCATAAAACCCAACCAACCAACCAACCAACCAAATTAAATCTCTTGCACTATTCCGAAGTGATCATCTTTCCCATCCAGTCATACCTACTCTTGTATTCTTTTTGTACCAGTTTACTGCATTCGAAATAAGATGGGCTGTTTCATCTCTAACGTCTCATAACCAACATTTGTTTCTCTTTTGCGTATTATCAATTTTTGCAGCTTTTATGGGGGGTTTTCACATCAGAATTAAGCGTCCTCAAATCTCCCGGATTCTTATTAGTATTAGAGCCGATCTTAATAATGCTGTCGTTTGCGTGGCCTCCATTCGCCATCTTATTTTCATCTCCTCTAGTCCTTTCATCAATATTTTCCTGACTGTACCGAGCGCGCCAATTACAACTGGTATCTTTTATGCTCTATAATTTTTTCAGTTCTCTTGGAAGGTCCAGGTACTTATCTTTCTTTTTTCTTTCTTTCAGTGTCACCCTGTGGTCAGCCGGAACGGCAATATATAGAGAGATGCTAGTTATCCTCGTAGAAAAATGATGACGTTGACCCGAATTCAAATCCTGGACAAGCCAATTTTTATTTCACACAGCGTCAATACTTTTGGGAAAGGTATAAATCCAAATATTCTAACTTCAGCTTAGGATAAATAGTTGAGCAGACTGGCTCTATAACCTCGGTTTAGTAACCAGTCTTAGAAGAGGAAAAATCTGAATTCAAACTTGTTAAATTCCCCTTAAAAATTAACCTTGTGTCATATCCTTATCGTTCAGAAGAGTTAGTAAATGTATTTATATCATATTATTTGTGTGCCATTTTTCAAAACTAAATTCTAAATATTATTTAGATGATGTTAATATTATGTGTATTTGTTTTACAAGACTTACAATATTATTCTTAAGATTTTTATTAAAATCGCATTTCAATAATTTTAATTAACGGATAATCTTCCCACGCAAGGTTTTTTTCATATATGAAGAAATCTGATAACTGTTCCTACTAAGGGAAGACTCGTTAAAAAGATGTACGTATTAGGGCCATTGGTTATGTTTATGAGGGCTACAAGTCTAAATATAATGAAATTCTAGGTTACTAGCAGACGTGATCTGTACAAAAATCTTTCCCCACCGATGGACGAACGTGCTATGGACGGCTCAACGATCTGTCAGTTGACCGCTGTTGGTTTGTCCATAGCCCGGGGGATAGAACAGATGATGTCGAGAGATGCCAGTTTGTTAAAGAAACTGTGAGATTTGTTATTGGCAATTAAATGAGATGGAAGTGACCAGACCATACTCTGTCATGTCGCAGTCGAACAAGATGAGTTTCTTTCAATTTGCTTGAGCCTCAGTAGAAAATGGAAGCCACATTCCCAAGTATTTATTAGAATACTTCATAGTTTGATTCTGTCCACTTTCTTAACTTTCCCAGCTTTCTTTTATTAAATCTTTACTCAATATTTAAAGTTAGACAAGAGCAGCATCGCTAAAAAGGGAACCTACGACACTTGCAACTGGTTTGTAATATTAATATGAAATAAGCAAGACTATCTGGGTATGACACTAAAATGCATTCGGTGATGAAGGTCCAGTTCTGAAGATTTGGCAAGTGTGGAGTCATGCCTTTTATTTTCATTACTCCTTGGTTCTGACCTGTTAAAAAAATTGAAAAAGGAATTGTTCATTTTAAAAATATCTAAGACCAATTAGTTCTGTGTTTTAACTTTCTCGCTTGCTCTTTTGTCCTTTCGCCTCTCTCTCTCTCTCTCTCTCTCTCTCTTTCACACACACACACACACACACACACATATATATATATATATATATATATATATATATATATATATATAAGTTAGCCGACGTAGGCGAGGGCAACCCAAAGGTCCACATTTCAATAACTACTATACCGAGATGTAGGGAAGGGCGTTACGCCTTTCCCAGAATTGTTCCACTTACACTTGATCATATCTTATAATGCTGAGTGTTTAGCAAGGAGGCATCAAGTACCATTTTTGAGTCTTAGATATGACTCAAACTATTATTGAATCCCTGATCTCCAGTTTCATTTGTGAATACTCTAATAATTATGTCAATGTACCTATATATATATATATATATATATATAGTTTTATTTTCTAGCCTATGTTTTTATTTGTGTTGGGACTTTTCAAAAATATCAATACGTAACCTATTGAGAGATCTGAAGTAACGAGTGAGAAATAGATTGAAATACTCTAGCAATCAGTGGCGGGAAGAGTATGTTTCTAACAGTATTCAGGAACCCTCAACACCCCATAAAGAGATAGAAATGAAGTATAAACAAAGGATAAGTAGCTAGCGATCCCTTCGGGTGACACGTGAGAAATAGATTAAAAAATAAGACAATTAAGGAGACTGACTGAAACATTTTACCGAAATTAAATCAAAGACTGTTGACAAGATTCAAGAGGATCGGGTATCGCTTTGAAGCCACACCTGTTGACATCGGCGGTGAGCCGGTAGCTTTCCGTCTGTTTTCTTTTTTTAATTTTAAAATTTTTAAATTTGGACTTTATTAACTGTTGCTTTTTAATATGTAAAGATATTCCTTTGTTTCTACCCCACCCCCAAAAAAACCCCATCTGTATGTCATCTGAAAGGCGATGATAAACTCGTCGAAATAAATTTATAATGACACTTTAATTGTACGGTGTACTTTCTTCGTTTGCGTTCCCAATATATTCGCCATGCATAAAAACGTGGTGCCTTCAATAAGTTTCCAGACTTTTTTATACAGGCATTTAAAATTGTCGTAGACTCTTTAAAATTTAGTATGTTATTGCTATACATCTTATGAGATGACTGACCAATTTTTATGATTTCACGTTCAAATGAACAGCTACAGCAGGAAATGGAATACACCCTACTAAAACCTGATTGTCACAGCTGGTGAATTTCAAAAATGTAATCTGGACGTCAGGACACGCTAGAAGAACGATATGCAATAAAATTTTGTTTTAAACTTGAAAAAGGAAAAGGCCACAAAAACGTATGGAATGCTTCAGACTGCTTTTCGAGCATCTTGTATGAATCGAGCATCAGTTTTTGTGGGGCATAAGAGATTCAAGGAAGACAGGGAGTCTGTGAGGAATGATGAGAGGTGTGGGAGGAGTAAGGAAGTCAATAGACCAGAGCTGATTGGCCAAAGGGTTAGGGTTAGGGTTACTAGGTTGAAATTTTAAGGGAGTTCAGGAAGAGATTCCTAGGGAAGAGGCCAGCACTCTTCAAATCGGGTCAGTGGCATTTCCACCAGGACAATACACAGGACAATACTCCCTATAGTCCAGACCTTGCTCCCTGAGAGTTTTGGTTATTCCCGAAGCTCAGAGGCTGTCGTTATGAGACAATTGAGGAGATAAAAGAGGCCGTGACGAAGGTCATTGACACGCTCACACAGGAGGACTTCGATGGGGCCTTCCAGAAGTTGTTGGAGCGGTAGAAAAAGTGCCTTGCAACCGGAGGAGATTACTTCGAAGGGAACTAGAGATTCATGTGTGTACTCTCAATAAAAGTGCCCATACGAAAAAAGTCCGGAAACTTATTTAATGATCCTCGTATATATATATATATATATATATATATATATATATATATATATATATATATATATATGCAAGGGTTTGTAGTTGGTTTTATGAAAATAAAAACTAAATCTAAACGTGATCCATTATATTAGTTATACCTTTTCTAAACCTTTATGCACAAATTTGAAATCATTAATTCACGATTCCTAATAACACTTGTAATTGTTTTGGAGCTCTGAGATGTATGCTATACCCCCTTATTGACATTACTCCAAGGCCCATTCTACTTTGTCGTGATAATAGCTGTTAGGGTCACATCTATGGGTCACATCTATGGGTCTAAATGCATAAACGCATTAAGATTGAAGGAGAATGCTTGAAACCATATAAGCATTCAAGAAATTACGATTATTAAATAAAAATTGGAATCTAGATAATATAATTATGTACAATACCAGTTTAACGATAATAGTCTTAAATAATATATAGAATAAAAATAGGGGTGTCCTCGTGGTGTAATGGTTAAAGCGATGGACTACAGAATCGTAGTGAGCGAGTTCCTACGCAATACGTGCTATTACGTTCACTTTCGGGTAAATACTCTTGGGAAATGTATGAATCCCCTTATCTTCCCAGCTATGGGTTAAATATCACCACTGCTATTCTTCTGGGAGAATGACTTTGACATTAATTAACCAACATAGGTTGATCTGCTATTAAACTAAGAAAGAATAAAAATACATATAAAAAATTTCAAACTGGTAAACAATTCCTTACCTCAAACATATATCTTTGACCAATAAATTGGATGTTAGCAGGTTTTAAGATTCTGGGTCAGGGTGGACCTGGAAGTAATTACAATGACGTTTAATACGTACTTCTCAATGCTTCAGAACTGCTGCTTTAGCACGGGTCGCAATTTATTGTCCTACACAGAACGTTATCTTTTTGGATGGGGTCTTACATCTCCACTAGGGATATACATTTACCGCATTTTAGGATCTATACTCAAGATAATTCTGTTTAAAGTATATAGGAATTCTTTAAATACTATTATCGTGTGCCACGTTAGTTTTATAAAGAATAGTTTTCGTATAAAGAAGAGTTATTTAAATTGTTTACAAATGAAAATTAACAACCTGAAAGCATATAATTGCTGAGGCATCCCCGCGGTGTAATGGCTAAAGAGGTGAACAACGGCCTCGAAATACACGAGTTTAATCTTCAGTCGCGTATCTGAGTCTGCTTTGGAACTAGTCCCCTGGGGAAAGGTAGGAAACCCTTTATCTCCCAAGCTACGAGTTAAATAGTATCAATAGTATTCTACTACTACGATAACTTCAGCATTAAATAATCCATAAACGTTGATATGCCATAAAACCAAATTATATAATTGCTTAATAAAAGGACTGATATCGGCATTACATAACTAAACTAAAGTTAATATATATTTTTAAAAAGACGAAACTAAAACTCTGAATAAGAAGCCTATTATAAACTGAGCATACAGAAACATGCAAAAGATTTATGCCTCCTGTGTGGACCAATCAAAATACACGTGTGCATGGTTGACATAACTGGTTTGTTAACCATCACCTTACGTCATTTTTTGCATCTTTCTATCAAACTTTCTTTTTTCTTTCTTTTGTTTTATAATTTTTACACCTTTTGTAAATTATGCCTTTTCATTTGCTTTCATGTTTTTTTTTCTTTTCAGTTTGCTTCCTATCTATCCATCTATCTATCTATCTATCTATCCAGTCTGCTCATATCTATCTATCTATCTATCTATCTATCTAAACCTTTTTTTAGCTTTGTATTTTTCTTTCTATCTTTTTTTCCGCTATCAATCTATATTTCTTTATTTGTTTCTTTCTTTTCACCATCAATCTGTCTTTCTTCCCGTATTTGTCCGTCTTTCTCTTCTTTTTACTTTTCGATTTTTCTTTTTTTTCTGTCAATATTTTCTTCCTTTTTTTTTCCTTTTTTTTTCCTTTTTTTTTCCCCCTTTCTTCTTTATTCTACCTATCCATCACCCGTTTTCTTTCTTTCTTTTTTTCTTTCTTTCTTTGTGTGCGTATGTGTGCTTTAATTTTCTTTTTTTCTTCATTCCAACTTTTCTGAACCAGTTTAGTTACCTCTCTTAAATAATATAACATATTTTCCGTTGACTTTTGTTTTTCATTTGACATTAAAAGTGTTTTTCTTGTCTCTTACACATTTTTATTGTCAATATTTCATGGCTTTTCATATTAACTTCCACATTTCTTTGTTTTTCAGAGATTCCCTTGTTAATAAAAGTCAAATTTGTTTAATTTAAAGCTTATTTCCCTCGTTTTGAGGTTTTTCTGCGTTGGTTAAAATGGCTGAATATTTTTCTCTATTTACTTTATAAGACTCGTGCATTTTTCATTTATTTTACATTTCTTTACTTATTCTCTATTTCTTATGACTTCATTTATTACTTTCTTTATTCTAATTGCTTTTCCGAGTTTTTCTTTTCAAACATTTTTTTGCATTTTCCTTTTTCAGAATCATATCTACTTATACATTTGATTTGTCTTCCATTTTTTTATTATTGTTGTTCTTAATTTATTTTTACTACAACATAGTTTTTCACGAAACATTAAGCTTTTTTTCATATTTTTTTATTTAATTTCTAAGGTTTCATAACTCAGTGCCTTCTTTCTTTCTTTCTTTCTTTTCAATATCGATCGTTCTTTCTTTCTTTATTTCTTTTCACTATCAATCGTTCTTTCTTTCTTTCTTTCTTTCTTTCTTTAATCTTTCTTTCTTTCTTTCTTTCTTTCTTTCTTTTCACTAGCGATCGTTCTTTCTTTCTTTCTTTCTTTCCACTATCGATCATTCTCTCTTTCTTTCTTTTCATTGTCAATCGATTTTTCTTTCTTTCTTTCTTTCTTTCTTTCTTTCTTTCTTTTCACTATCAGTCGTTCTTTCTTTCTTTCTTTCTTTCTTTCTTTCTTTTCTTTTTTCATTCCTTCTATTTTTCTTTACTTCGGTTTTCCCTTCTTTTTTCTTTTTCTTACTTTGTTGGTAATAATCTGGGCATCTTTGATGAGTTGTAGGTCTTATCAATCCATTTTTGTCATATCTTATAATTTCAGTGATATAAACCCTCAAAGACCTTATGTTTTATATTTAGACATCAGAATATTTCATTCTATATCAGCAAAGAATAGACAAGAACCAACGAAATTGGCTCGATTTCATAATATTTATGAATAAAGAAAAATGAAAAAGAAAACGGGAAAAATGCTCTGATATGTGAAATATTCATATAACATTTTAATGTTGTAACCGAGTAATCCTGGGGTATATATATATATATATATATATATATATATATATATATATATTAAATTGGAAAAAAAACTCAACGGACAGTCTTTATGCTATTATAAATTTATTTCGACATGCCACCGACACAGCCTGCCTCATCAGATAGCTTCAACAAAATGGAGAGATAGGCCTATAAACATTGCTCAATAAAAAAATAAGATTTTTATATATTTTTAGACACTTATATATTAATAGTCATATTTTGAGTTCTCCAAGAGAATTATATGAAACCTCTCATATATTCACAACCTGAATAATTCCAAACTCATCGTGCCTGGAAATATATATATATATATATATATATATATAGTTAATACAAGAGTGTTGAAGAAAACCAACTTATCAAGTTAATAGGTGTAAGATATATTTGATCATGCCCCCACCCCGAAATGAAAACAGCCAACCTGGATTTGCCGATGTCTGTAGACTAAATCGGCTGGGCGAATCATGCCGTCATCGCGAGACGGAAATAAGGAATTGAATGCTCTATGAATCCCAATAAAGAAGATAAGTTTCTTGATTCGCCTTCCAATCAGCTTTAATTTTATTTACACTTCATAAGAATGATAATTAAACACATCTCAACTTCTTTATCTGCTCCTAGCCTCTGAATAGTTTTTATTATAGCCTTGTCAACTAACTAAACTAGAACAACTTGACTGGATAAAAAAAAACAAAAACGAGTCTACTGTAACGCTATGGGATCATAAATATCATGAGGGTAACACTCAACTCACAGATATAAATGTTATATAATTAGAAAAGAATTTTTTATTAAGCATTTTTCGTTTGTTATATTTTATCATTCAGTTTGGTAAGGCTTTGAACCACTCGGGTCACATAGTCGAGGTGCATAGTCATTTGGTGCTGTCTTACACCCGTCCGGAAAGGATATGACAATCACCATTTGTCATAAAAAAACCCAGACAGGAAATGGGGCTGGAGTGTGGATGACGTGATACCTGAAGAGATGGTCCTGAGAGTTTGAGGATTTTGAAAAGACAGTAGTTGAGATTCGACCGTTGAGGCGTACAGTTGAGTTTTCTGCTGTTGAGGCGTACGGTTGGGTTTTTCGGATCTCGACCGGCAAAGTTGAATTGAGATCTTAAACATCACAAGATACGCCGTGCGTTGGGGTGGGGTCAGCATAGTATGGTTAGCATAGCCTTTTAAGAATTGTTTCTCTCTCCTCGAGTCGCCATGTTCCGAAGCCAGAAATTATTAAACCCGTTCGTATCTGAAACAGCAGAGGCAGCCTATAAATATATCTCTATCATTGTTATTATTAACATCACCAAATAGTTTACAACATGAATTAAAGAGCTGCCTTACGTGACACCAAGTGAATAGGTGTACAATTTCTCATAATACTAAGCGACTCTGTTGTTTTTTTTTTTTATAGATATGATCAATGATTAGTCTTCAACATTCACATAGTTATTTGCAAACCCGAGAGAAATAGAGTGATAAGTATTAATAGTGTTGATTAGAAATACTATGAGTCTAATTTGTGTGCGACTAATAATGAAAACATCGATTTCGCTTTTCTCCCTTGACCATGCGCTGCTCTCGAGTACCACTCGTCTCTCTGGACCCCAAAACTGACTAACCAAATATAACCATCTGCCTTCGGCTGTCTAAATTAACTGACCCCTAAATCACCGTGTTTATATTATATATTAATCATCTAATCTACTAACGTGATCAAAAAACGTGTCATTAAAAACTTTCCAATCTTATGTCATGACTGAAACTTTCCCGTCATGTGCAATCACTCAATCCTCAGCAGACGAAATGTTTATCGTTTTTATCTCTTACTGTTGTGTTCTGGTTAGTGAACGCTTGTAATATTAAATAAAGGACAAACCACGATATGAGAGAAAATAGAGATATATTCTCAGAAAAAAGTATATACAATAGAGAGACTATTAGTAGACAAGAACATAAGATTAGTGAATGCAGAATAAAGATATAGTCCATCGATAGTATTGGCTTCCGTTATTAAGGTAGCAAGTAAGGTGATCTAGTGCGATCTCCAGTCTCCAACGCACTAATACTATTCCTATAAGAAGCTGCTCTTCACCTTCTAGTCTGCCCTGGTATTAGTAGCTACTGCTATATATGGCAGATGGTCTAGTTAATTGTATGGAAAAAGGTGGGTGATACCCAACACTTACCTAAAATTCCGATTTCAAAAGAAAACGCTATTATGACAAGGCTGACGTGCGTGAGATATGCGCACATACGCATATCCTGACCTTTAAAAATTGAATCTCGCAACCAAGCATTCAATGCCTTCACTTAGCACACCATTTACCTTTGAATGCAATTTACAGTTCAACTCGAAATTTTGTAACTAACTCAAAACTTATCACTAAAAATAAAACTTTTAACTGATATACTTAACCATCATCCTTAATTAATCCTGCGAGCTGCCCCAGTTCTACATTTGAATAGTTTTGTATTCAAGGGAGAAGAGATCCTTTTCAAGTCTTGCGTTCTTTCAGGTAAGATGTTGTTAAACTTAGATAGATAGTTAAGTAAACTCTTTTGTCTTTCTATATATCAGCATAGAGATGCTTTTTGATAATCTTTTTCATATTTTCCTATTAATGTGTGTGTGTGTGTGTGTGTGACTTACAATTAAGGTCATCTAATGCTTGTTGGCTGAGATACTAGAAGTCAACCGTTCATGTGTACGGAGAGCAAGTGAGCATTTTAAGAGTTATAAGATGATTTAGTTCCCACTAGAACAAAAGAGCGACACCAGACGTCGTGTCCATAAAGCATTATCCCACTAGCAGGTTTTCGGAAATAGAACGAAGATCATACGGCAACAGAGGACCGAACACATGAGGCAAATTATGATTTTGTGTTTCTTATCAGCAATCAGAGGATCGGCCATCACTTATATAGCAGTCGTCGGTGACAATGCTACAATAATATGTTTAAAATATAAGTTTTAGATATTAACAGCAATTAAAACATTCTGGATGCAGGACCCCACAAAACAGCAGCTGCACTGCTAATTTCCTCCCATTTCATAATATAAGAGAAACAAGACAAGCTGGCTTTGTAGGAGAAGCGAGGACGAATTCATAAGTGAGGGAGAAGTCCTAGTGGGAAAATGGTTGAAGTGCTTGTCGGCAGCCGCCAACTAAACGAGTTCGAACTTCAGTCGCGCAATTATATTTACTTTCCGACTAAAACCCTTATGGGAAGGTATTAACCCCTTAATCCCACCAGCTACGAGTTAAAGCATTGCTGTTCTTCTGCACATATAGCTTTGGCCTTACCAAACCCACATAGGTTGATATGATATTAAACAAAGAAACCGAAAGCAATCATGAGCGAGTTCCTCCAATGGGTTCTTACTATGAGGCATATCAGTGTTGGCCAACCAGTTAAGACTTCATCTACACTCTGTTGGCTATGGATGTCATGCCAACTCTACATAAAAGCCATTGTCACTGAACACTCAACGGTTGTTTTAGAGCGTTATGAGTTGTACTGGGAGGTGCCTGTGGTGTAATGGTTATCGTCTTAGGAAATGATACACGGTGACATGAGTTTAAATCTTGGATGAGACTGATTGCATTTCACATAGCACTAATACCCTTGGGAAAGGTATGAATCCAATTATTCTCCCTCCAGCTATGGGTAAGTAGTAGGGCAGACTTGGTTCTTCAGCTTTGGTGAGGCAACTAGTCTAGGAGAAGGAAAACTCTGAATTCAAACCTGTTAAACTTTACTTAAAAAACTGAGTTGTGTCATATCCTGCCCGAGCGGAGGGGTTGGTAAATATGATGAGTTGTACTTTCGATCAGAAAAAGAACTGCAAAAAGATAATGAATGGATCAGAAATCCTTTTGTGATATCACAGCACAACTTGTCAAATGCATGGGAAGACCAGTTGTTGGAACCTCCTGCTGACGGTAACATGAAGATATGTGGGGATTTTTATAAGCCCCGAAAAGCCCAGTTTATTCCTACGTTTTGCAAAAGAATAAACCGTATTTCAACAGCAGTAGGGAGATGGGTGACAGCTTTTGAAGAAAGGAGACGAACGACTTTTTATATAACAGAATTTATATACAACAAATAATAAACAGAGTTTTACACCAAATGGAACAAACAACGAATACGTAAGAGTTCAGAAAAGTGTTCAATGTTCTGATAGAGATAGGTGTATAAGAGTAAGGTTAGGTAAGGTTTTGTGATGTTATATGAGGTTTAGGCGAGTTTGTAAGTTTAGGTTGTAAGGTTGTAAAGTTAGATTATGTATGGTTAGGTTATAAGGTGTAAGGTGAAGTTTTGCAAATAAAATGCATGTTTGAACTTGGTTGTTATCCTGGTTCCTTTTAACTCAGCACGTGCGTTCGTCGCTCATGGCTACTGGCTGGTGTTGAAGGTACCAAATACGTTTACCGTCAAGGATTGCTACGAATGGACCTGTTGCTAACAGCGGTGGGAGTGGAAAAAAGAGGAATAATCTTCAGTTGGAGGTCTTCAGCGGTGGGAGTGGAAAAAAGAGGAATAATCTTCAGTTGGAGCTCTTTTTATAGTGGACACCACGTGACCCCAAGGGACTGCTGATAATCGGTGAAACAAGATCACCAGTTCCTTATCAAATTTCCACAGATAGCCTTCACATCTGCAGAATCATTGGCATGTATCTGGATCAAAGCAAGAACTGACTATTCTGAAGTGGCTGAAATCACTCTCAGTCTGATTCTCCTATTTCCATCAACATATCAATGCTAGACTCTGTTATCAACAATAAGTGTAATGAAAACGAAGTGCAAGAACAAGAATTATTGCGTGTGGCTATCTCTTCTATCGAGCGAAGACTTGACGAATTGATAAATAAGAAGCAATCTCACTCTTTCTATTGACTGTACACTGGGAGTTATTTCAGATTGATGATAGATTTCTATATTTAATACAGTCTTAACATGTTTGCACGAATACTTTTTTGCTCGAAGTTTAACTGATCTTTAAATTTCATACACCAATCCGTGCATCGATCAAAAAATGTGAACCAGTCTACAAACTTCCAAAAGTTTGAGGAATACTGATGTAGAGCATCTTTCAAACACATTAGACGATAGGGATGGATCGCGAAAGAGAAACACAAGAGACACTGTGTTATCAGAATGATAATGCTGATGATGATGAATGATAATAAAGATGTTCACTGCGGCACAACAGTTATCATTTGATGAAGACAAACGATTTTTCTCTTGGACATAGAATTATAGTTTCATTGATAGCATTTGCTAAAACTATTGTTGGACGATATAAATAATACGTCGGAGGCAGTAAACATGTCTAAAATGTCTAGTATACACATATAGAACAGAAAAAATGTTTTTATTATACAAATTGAACATTGCTTAGCAAATAATATTACTGTCTAAACTTGGTATTTTTTATATCACCTGTGATATTCTGTAGGGGATTTTTTTTACTGCAAAGCCAGCCTTCTTTCTAAGATTATTCTGACATGTGGAGTTTTGTAGAAATCAAAATTTCTAAAACTTGACAACTATAAAACAAGGAATAAATAAGGACGAATGATTTGTTGTGAGTGTTTGCACGTAAATGCCCTCGTGCAAATACGTATGTGCGTATATGTGTGAACAGAAAGGAAAGACACCACATGATAAGATTAAATAACGAGAAAATTAGCATTGACATAAATTTGCGTAAATTTGAACATGCATTTGCATATGGCGGAAATAGGAAAGGTTTAAGATGTTCCTGCGAAAAAAAAACCTGGACGTTTGCGGAGAGTTAAAGCAAGATTGACAATTCTCAGGAGAGAAAAAGAATCCGTGGTGCAGCTAGACGACAGATTTTTAAGAACTTTTCCAGTTACTATGCCCTTCTTTCAAAAAATCAAGACTCGGGGATAAATTTCCGTTCACTACACACCCTGAAGTTTCAATGTGTCTTGATTCACACGGGACATCCGTATTTAGTCCCAGGAGAATTGATGAGCAAAAAAAATTTATCAAATACATATATCAAAAATTGTAAACATTTTAAGAATAATACGCACACACACACACACACACACACAAACACACACACACACACACACACACACACACACACACATATATATATATATATATATATATATATATATCTTATATAAAGAATATATCAAATTTATGTACCTCTCTAGTATTACATATCGTTTACCCCCGTAGGGTTGAGTTCTCTAGCGAAGAAGTATTCGTGTTGCCATTAGCGCCTTTGCAAGTCTCTTCGTATTTGAATTGAGATCTCGGCGGCCGTTTGAACGGATGTATGTAAACAATACTAATTGTGATTCATAACCCGTTTAAAAATGTACTTCGTAGCTAATTTCTCCTTGTAGCTAAATGGTTAGAAGCTTGGCTTGGTGTTTCAGTCAACCGGGTTTCGATCCCAGCTACGGGGAGATACTGTCTAGCCACACTGATGAGTTCTGATAGAACGAAACAGATCTGTCTGTGGATGACAATATATATATATATATATATCATATTTAAAGCGTATATAAATTTGATATGCGCTTTATATATATATATATATATAAAAGAAAAAAACTATGGGAGTTAGGAAAATTATTAGATTGATAAGGGTGTTATTACCGAGAAGGCATATGTCTAGGAAAAGAACTCACTTGACTAATGCCTTTTGTCATAAAAATACGAAAGAGGGATGGTCATAGCAAAAGTAGGCAAACTCGAAGATTATTAGTCATTGATCAATACGTGGATTTTTCGTTCCGATAGCGATATAATGAAATTTAAGAAAGCTAAAATATACTTGGACCAAACCAGAAAGATAAAGAAGTGACAGTGATCCCAATGGTAATTTGAACCCTTGGGACAGTCCACAAAAGCATCAAAAAATGAGTAGATGAATTGGAGGTCAGAAAAAGAATCGAAATCGCCCAGACCACAGCAGTAGTAAAATTGGTTGGGATATTTAGAAGAGACCCGGAAATCTCAAAATCGCTCAGACTCCAGTGAAATAACACCAGTTAGAACTAGAGTAAAAATACGTTGACTGCAAATATCAATATCACTGGATTTTCGTTTGCTTTTACTTTTCACTGGGGAGGGTCTGTAGCGTGGTGGTTCACTCGCTGGATAACAAAATCGTTGTATGTGAGTTCGAACTTTACTAGTGCTATTACCTTTAATTTTAGACGAATAACTTTGACAAAGGTATGAACCCCGTTATCACCACTAGCTAAGCATTAAAGAGTCCCACAGCTATTTCCCCCCAATAATACTTGACCATTAAATAAACTTAGAAGGTTAATACGATGATCATTAAATAAGTTTCCAGACTTTTTTCTTATGGGAACTTTTATTGTGAGTACACGCATGAAACACTAGTCACCTTCGAAGTAATATCTTCCGGTTGCAATGCACTTGTTCTACCGTTCCAACAACTTCTGGAAGGCTACATGGAAGTCCTCTTGTGTGAGCATGTCAATGACCTTCGTCACAGACTCTTTCATCTTCTCAATTGTCTCATAACGACAGCCTCTGAGCTTAGGGAATAACCAAAAGTCACAGGGAGCAATTTTTGAACTATAGGGAGGGCGAGGAACTGTTTTGATGCCCATCTTGGTCAAATAGTCTGTGACAAGTATGGAGTTGTGGACTAGAGTATTGTCCTGCTTGAAATGTCACTGACCCGATTTGAAGATGCTGGCCTCTTTCGACGGAATCTCTTCCTGAACTCCCTTAAAACCTTAACATAGTAACCCTAACCCTAACCCTTTGGCAAAGCAGCTCTGGTTTATTGACTTCCTTACTCCGCCCACACCTCTCATCATCCCTCACAGACTCCCTGCTTTCCTTGAATCTCTTATGCCACTCAAAAACTGATGCTCGATTCATGCAAGATGGCCGTAAAGCAGTCTGAAGCATTCCATACGTTTCTGTGGCATTTTGCCAAGTTTAAAACAGAATTTTATTGCATATGTTTCTTCTAAAGTGTCAGTTTGCATTATTGAAATTCACCAGCTGTAACAATCAGGCTTTAGTAGGGTGTATTCCAATTGCTGCTGTAGCTGTTCATTTGAACCTGAAACCAAAAAAATTGATCAGTCATGTCATAAGATGTAGCAATAACATAGTGAATCTTTAAGTGTCTACGACAATCTTAAATGTCTGTCAAAAAAAAGTTTGAAAATTTATTGAAGCTACCGCTTAAATTAATTTGGTTTGGTTTGGTTTTATTACATATCAACCATTTTAGGTTATTTAATGCCAAATCCATTTTTATACATATCTATTACATATATAGGAGTTGGTTTGTTTTGGTTTTATAACATAACCATTTTAGGTTATTTAATGCCATATCCTCTTTATACATATATAACAGATATATGATTTGTAGACACATATTGTAGATAACATTTTTAAACAAGCCTGAGCTCATTTTTTGGTTTACAGTTAAATGATTTCACTTATTTCTATCAAATATGAATGAGTCAATTAACTCTTAATCCTTTGTTTGCACATAGCTGAACGTTTTCACGTATTTATATTTTACACAAACAGTTCAATTAAATGTCAGTGATTTGTTTTCCACACAGTTAAATGATTAAACTGTTCAATTTCAAACATTTCAGTTTAAGATATCAAGTAAGTTACATTGTTCCAAGTATTGCTGTTTATCATGAACAATTCAATTAAATAACAGTAATTAGATTAGTCACAGTTAAATGATGAAACAGTTTATTTTTAAAAAAAATCAGTTTAGTATAATTCATTTTTTGTACTCAGTTTAAATGTCCAAGTAGAGATTAAATGTCAAACAGTTCTTTTTGACCCAGTGATAGGACCTCATCAAGTGCTAATACTTCGGGAAAGAGTGGGCCTGGGAGCGATGGCAGTGAAGTGTAACTCCACATTCCCCTAAGCTTCAACATTTGAGGAGTCTCACCATCAGATTGTTGAGTGCAATACCCTGGTCATTTGTAAGAGTGGGGGGTCTTACCTTTCTGCAGAGTTGTAGTTAGTGTCATGTACAGCCCTAGTCTACTGGGCCATGTAGTCATGCCTTTCGCGAGAACTTTAACACTTTATATGGTAAAGTCGCACGCACACACAAAGACACACACAAAGACACACACACACACACACACACACACCCATACACACACAACTACAAAGAGTAAAACAACAAAAACATATCAAAGACCAATTATGGGTGAAACAGATTAAGGTAGACACACTCGGAGTAAAGAAAAGAGCGAAAGGGCCTCTATATAAACTAATAACCAACTGTAGAGCATTCAAATTTCAAACACAAGTTAGTTAAAGTCTTATTGAGTATCCCATTAATAAGGCCTTGTGCCATATATGTTCTCTGACGAAAGCAACTAGCTTGAAACATACATGTATCTCAGAGCGAAATAAATAAAGAAATCTTTAAAAAAAGTACATATCTTTTCGTGGACCTATTTATTTTAAAATATAAAAGTAGATATATGATGTCTTGAAAGTTGTTAGCCATCGTTAAGAAAGAAACAAAAGTTATACCAAAGTTATTATGAACACAGCCTTTTGTATTTACGAAAAGAAAATTTTGTTCCAAACTAATATTTGTTACAATCTATAATTCTTGTCTTTATACATAAAGAAAACTTCTGTTTCGCAAAAACTCTCATTTCGGTTTGCTGAACCAGAGATAAAACAATGCCCTCTGTAAGGTATTGACCAACAGTCTATCAACTGGAGAAACAATACATTTTACTGTGTTACAAACATTACTTACCTTACAATAAAACGTTGCAATAAACGCATTGTACATTCTATTGATTGGATTCTTTTTTTCTCACTTGTAGGCTTTTGTCATATTTGTGCTATTTGTGTCGAATGATAAACAAAGAATAATAAAACACCTTCTCTGGAATTGAATGTTTCGATGTGATAAACGCAATTTTGGTTCCATTTCGGCGGACCGTACAAGTTTGGTCCTGGCTTGATATAAGACACGCAGATGTCTGGACCAAGATATGACATTTGCTGTTCCTTCTGTCCGGACTGGACAATGGTCAATATCTCGAAGAATGCATATGTCTAACAGGCGAAGACCGATAAGAAATTACTCTCAAAGACCTTTCAGTGAAAAGTAATTGCACTCGTAAGGCCCCTATTATAAATACTATTGATTTATAGACGCCATTTTGAAATTTGCAGGATTTTGATGGGGGATGAAAATGAATTGTTTTTCAATAAAAGTGCCTGAATTACAGAATAAGGAATGCTAAGACGAAAGCATTTCATTCTCGGAAAGTCAAGAATAATGTAAGCAAAAAATTAGATATTTGATATCAATTATATATACAATTATCTGATTCTATCAGTCGGTAACGATTGCTTCAAATAAATCACTTTGTCCAGTCGGTTGGGGCTGTAGAATACACTGACTGCACCTCTGCAGAGGGATAAGACCAACCTAACGAGTGACCTGGATATGACGCTAAACAATCTGATGGTGCTGGATCTTTGGGGAATGCGGAGTACCCCTTCATTGCCATCACCCCCAGGTCCACTCTGGCCCGAAGTAATAGCACCTGATAGGGCCCTATCTATGGGTTAAATAGAACTAACTGCATACTTACGTGAAACTGAATTGTTTGAGTAAACTGAATAGCTTGAAAAAGAAATGTTTTTGACATTTGAACCGTACATTTAAACTGCGTGCTTATGATCAATTGAATTATTTCAAATAGAACTGTTTTTTGACATTGAAACTGTATTCACGCTTAACTGAATTGTTACATATAACTGCTTGAATAGTTTGAAATAGAAATGTTTTTGACAATTAAACTGTGTACTTATGCCAAACTGAATTGTTTTAAATAGAACAGATTATTTACATAAAAAAATGAATTTGGCGTTAAATAACCAACAAAGGTTAATATGCCCATGAAACCCAAGAAACCAAACCAAACCAAACTTAATAAATCACTGATTCTATCTACATTTGTATTGCATATATTCACCCAATCTCTGTATCATGAGCAGGATGGGACATAAGGTCATTAATTATTTAACAAGTTTCATTGAAGATTCCTAACCTGAACCCCCCACCCCACCAAAAAAATAAACAAACAATCGCACTCATTAATTATTCCACATGCGATGTGAACTTGTTTCTGGTAACAAAAGGAAAAGTATGTTGCTGTGGTACCACATACATTCTCATAAAAAGGAAAAACCATCACTGTGTTCTCAATTGAAAAATCTAAGAAAATGCACCATGTATACTATTAAATGTTATCATTTACCGAACTAACAGTTAAAATTTTAAAGAAGATATTCTTGCATCAGCCTATGTTGATTGGTTGGTTGGTTGATTGGTTAGTTGAATTTTATGGCATATCAACCATTGTAGGTTATTTAATGCCAAATCCATTTTTATGTAAATAGTCAGTTCTATTTCAAACAATTCATTTTAGCATAAGTACACAGTTTAATTGTGAAAAATATTTCTATTTCAAGCTATTCAGTTTAGTCAGACAGTTCTAATTTAGCTAATTCAGTTTAGTATAAGTACAGATTTTGTTTACACACAGTTAAATGTCGAAACAGTTCTATATCAAACAATTTAGTTTAGTGTAAGCACAGTTTCAATGTTAAAAACAGTTCCATTTCAAACAATTTAGTTTAGCATAAGCATCAATTTTAAATGTAAGTACACAGTTTATTTCTCAAAAACATTTCTATTTCAAGCAATTCAGTTTAGTCAAACAGTTCTGATTCAAACAATTCAGTTTAGCATACTTAGGTGCTACCATTCAGGGCCAGAGTGGACCTGGAGCAATGGCAATGAAGGGGTACTCCGCGTTCCACAAAGCACTGGCATTAATGGAGCCTCACCGTCAGATCGTTTAGTGTCATATCCAGTAATCTCATTGGGGTCTTACCCCTCTGCAGAGATTTAGTCGGTTTATTCTACAGCCCCAGCTGACTGTGCAAAGCCTAAGGTGAGGAGTCCGTAAGTAAAAATTAAGGAATAATTTGGGGTTAGAGCATATATGAATTTAGCAAACATTTTCGTTATTTATAGAGCGCGACACAGGGTTATTTTTTTAGTGAAGTACCACTGGATTTAATCAAGAATTTCCCCGTATCCTCGATTGGTCACCTTTTTAAGGCTAAATAACCCAATCAGCATTTATATGTACTCATTGTTGTCTGTGGTGGGATAGTTTGGTTTTGTTTTGTTTTACGACATATCAACAAATATTGGTTATTCAATACCAAATCATTTTTATACATACACATTAGATATATGATTTTTAAACACATTCTGTAGATAACAATTACAAACGAAACTGAGCTCATTACCTTTGCACTTAGATAAATGGTTTCTCTTATTTCTATCAAATACGAATAATTCTATTCATGATTTTTCATTTGTTGGCACACAGTTAAATGTTTTCAAGTATTGGGATTTAACGCTTACAATTCCATTAAACATTAGTGATTTGTTTACACACACCCACACACACACACACACAAATGATCAAACAGTTCTATTTCAAACAAATCAGGTGAGCATATCAACAAAATTAAATGGTTCCAAGTATTGCTATCTATCACTAACAATTGAATCTGTCATTTGTCTACACAAAGTTAAATGATTAAATAGTTCTATTTCAAGCAATTCAGTTTTGTTTAACTCATTTGTTTGCTCTCAGTTTAAATGTCAAAGAGTTATATAGAACCCTATCAGGTGCTACCACTCAGGGTAAGAGTGGATCTAATAGCAATGGCTATGAAGGATACTCCGCATTCCCCTAAGCTCCAGCATTTATGGAGTCTCACGACCAGATTGTTTAGTGCAATATCCAGGTTACTTGTTGGGAGGTTTTACCTGTCTGCAGAGATGTAGTTAGTGCCCTAGCCGACTTGGCCATCTAGTGAAGGGTGAGAAGAGATGGAGTCATGCCTTTCGCGAGGATACTAACACTTTATATTGTAATGTCATTAGCGCACATTCTTTTACTAAAATTATATGCAACGATATGGAACTACTTTGCATGCCGGTTTTATTCAAGAAGTATCCATAATGAAGATGTATTAATTAATTCAGAAAAAAAAATCTATGAAATGCTAATTTTCTTTGAAATATTTCACTTGAAATCCTACACATTTTTCCAGCGAGTTTTTCAGTAGTCAGAGCACCACTGAAACGAATTTTGATATGATGTGAAGCAGCACCGTTATATTTATTTTAACATCTTCATCCTCTTAAAATGATGGATTTTCCGTTTATGAAATGAATAAATTTGTACTGAGCTACTTCTCAAAAGTATTGAACTTTCTCTACAAGAATAATCCTTTATTTTAGGAAAAAAATTCCGTTTAAAAAGTATCGATTCAAGATGGCTGGACATTATCTGTTTATAATTTGCTCACCCGTGCACATGTCTTTATAACTATTTAAAACTTCAGTCTTCGTACTTTTTCATCATACCTCACGCATATCAATTAAGTTTAAATGCTGATATATAATTCCACCCTATTGCAGCTATTGTATCTAAATTCCACAAGAAAAATGCTAAAAGAAATGAAAAAAAAACACTCCATCAAATTGTAAGATCTACAACACCAAGTCCTCCATGTCTAAATCTATGTCGGCATGCTTCTTGTGGGTTTTTTGGTTGTGTGGGTTTCATGACATATCCACCTTTGTTGGTCAATTGACGCCAAATCCATTTTATACAAATAATCAGTTCTATTTGAAATAATTTACTTCAGCATGAGTATACAGTTTGTGAACGACGTTTCTATTTCAAGTTATTCAGTTTATTTTAACAGTTCTAAATCAGCCCATTCTGTTTAGTAAAAGCATAGATTTTTTTACACGCGGTTAAATGTCAAAACAGTTTTATGTTAAACAATTCAGTTTAGCGTAAGTATAGTTTCAATGCCAAAAACAGTTCCATTTCAAACAATTCAGTTTAGAATAAGTACGCAGTTTAAATGTATGCACACAGTTCAATTATCCAAAACACTTCCAATTCAAGTCGGCATGTTGGTCAATAACACACTTTATGTAGATGACTATAGCTACATGTTCTGTTTTTGTGACTAAACGAATTTAATACTCCCTATTATTCTTGCTTATTCCACAGTTTTTTCTGTGGTACTTAGGTTTAGTTTGTTTTCTTTGTTCTGTGGCGTATCAGTCTTCCTGGGTTATTTAATCCCAAAGTAATCCTCGCAGAAAAATAATAGTGATAGCTGAGGAATAAGATGATGCTTCATTTTCTCAAGGGTAACGCAGTTTCTTCCAAGCAGCGGTCGTATCGATACTGCTGTATAGATGCACTACTTGATCGGCGGGAGAAGAAGCTAGACGGCAATTACACAAGAATGTTGCGAGCAATATTGAACAAGTCCTGGCGGCAACACCCCACAAGGCACCAACTATACGGCCACCTGCCTCCCATCACAAAAACTATCCAAGTTAGACGAACCAGACATGCAAGTCACTGTTGGAGAAGCAGGGACGAGCTCATAAGGGATGCACTCCTATGGATCCCCACATATGGCTGGGCAAAAGCAGGACGACCAGCTCGAACATACATACAGCAGCTATGTGAGGATACGGGTTGTGGCCCTGAAGACCTGCCATAGGCAATGAACGACAGGGAGAAGTGGCGACAGAGGATCAGGGATATCCGTGCTGGTGGCATGATATGATAATGATGATGATTAGATAAACACAATAGTGCGACTAGAGTTTGTAGCAGAAAGAACCTGGTATTTTTGTTTGGCGCGTAATTTGACGGTTCGGATCGCCGAATATTTTCACCCAATCAGGATGACTTGTCCTATTCATCCCGAACCATCTTTCCTAGTAGCACCAAAAATTGTAGAAAGCCCGCGAAACTCTCTCTTCCTCAGAAATCTTCAATAAGAACGGACGTCTTAACGTCTACTCTTGAAAAGCCGCAGCATCAGCATCAGACACTATGAGGAGAGCCATCTAGTTTATGGACCCCTTGTGTCTATTCTTCTAGACCAAGGGATCCTAGTTGAAAATAGATTTGATGATACACAATAACAACTTCCTACCTTCTTTCCTTCCTACGAGACTCGCAGCATACCAGCGTAAACCCCTTACTTCTTACTGCCATTAAAACCTTCATATAAAACCTAACGACATCTTCGTTCTCTCTACCACCTTGATTTTCCATCAACATTTAGCGGGGGGATAACAACCAACGTAATACCAACACAACCAACGTAATACCAACATAACCAACGTAAAACCAACTAAAATCCCAAAACCTAATAATAATGATAATATTCCCATCGCTATAAGTTCAAACTCGCTGTTTACAATTTCGCAGTCCAGTACGTTTGCCACAAAACTTGGATGACTTACGTTATCTATCAGGGGTTCTATAGTAAAATAACTTCCACTTCTTTTTCCTTGATTTTGAAAAATCTTCTATTCCTGAAACTAACTTATGTCCACCAATCAAAATTACTATCAAATTTACAGCGAGAAAAAAGGCAATTTGTTTCTGGGTCGAGTAATTATAAATTTCCAGCCATTGGTTAAATAGTACCATTGCTATGTTTCTGCAAGGACCGCTTTAACATTAAATAACACATGAAGGTTGATATTCCATTAAACAAAGAAACAAAACCAAACACATTTTTCGGTTGCTATAACCCAACATCACAAAATATCAGATTGAGATTCTTTTGAAATATAACAAATTTAATAACTCTAGTTAATGAAAAGAAAGTAAAGAAAATCTTTTGTTTATTCGTATAGTACATAAATACCAGGTCATTGTCCAAATGGGAAGAGTGTTCACCAATGGTCCAGTCGAGTCAGACTAAAGACTTAAAAATAGTACTTGATGCCTCCTTGCTTAATACTCAGCATGATCAGGTACGGATCTTGGGTAAAATCGAGCAATCCAGGGAATGGAGTAGCCCCTTCCTTTATACCTCGGTGTCGTAGCTATTGAAAAGGGAACCTTCGGGTCACTCTCGACTAAGGTCCCCAAAATTACTTACGTAAATACGCACGAATGTACTTCTCACAAAAAGATAAATGGCTTAGACTATTTTCAATGATATATTACACTCGAAGTCGATGCGTGGGGTCCACTCCGAATAGTCGAAGATACTGCTCGTTACCAACCTTATTTTGTATTTATTTGAAGTGAAGATAGTTGTTGGTCTCGTTTTTTTCCTTCTTCTTCTTCTTCTTCTTCTTCTTCTTCTTCTTCTTCTTCTTCTTCTTCTTCTTCTTCTTCTTCTTTCAATCAAACATTTTCCTATCAAGTAGTGATAATTGCTTATCTTAAGGAGATGACTTTCTTCAAGACAAATCAACACTAAAAACTTCGCTGGCCACCAGATACTAACGATGATAGACTAATTCGCATTCACAGCTTTATCTCTAGAAATTGATACCAGGCTGGTGGCATTAGGTTTTTACGTGCGGACTTCTCACGTGGTCATCTTACAACACGTTCCCTATCAAAAACCAAAAAAAGTAAAATTGCAAGAAGAAAAAAAAACGTGCTGACAAGGCCTTCAGAGTATAACATATACATACCTTTCATTTCAAAATTAGTGCACAAAAAGATAGATTAAAGAAAAAGAAGCCATCAATGACTCATTTCTATCTATCTATCTATCTATCTATCTATCTATCTGTTTATGCGAATATTTACTTACCTTTGACAACATAAAAACCCTGATATATGCATAAATCTATCTATCTATCTACCTATCTAAGTGTATATTCCTCAACCTGTGTCAATATGAAAACAATCGCATAACACTTCTCCAGCAGTGTCCCACATGTCTGGTTCGCCTAATTTTGATAGTTTTCGTGTTGGGTGGTAGGTGGCCGTACAGCTGCCGCTTTGCCGGGTGCTGCCTTCTGGACTTGTGTAATATTGCTCGCAGCATTCTTGTATAGTGGCCATCAAGCTTTTTCTCTATACGTTTAGTTAGTGTCCATGTTGTGCATCCTTATAACAGTATTGACACGAACGCTGCTTGGAAGAGAACTGCAAAATAGTGATACTTTATATATTAATCCGTATTTTCATTCCTCTATTCTTTTTTATAGACTTATATACCTCATTCATATACACCGCTCCATCTTTCCTTTTGATTTGTTTGCGTTTTATTTAATTCTATGTGATTAGTATTGTATTTTTTTCTTCTACCGCCAAATTGTTATATAATTGCGGAAGAATTTTTTTATATTATCATTTTTCGTTGGTTATATCTTATCTTTCGGTTTAGTTAGGCTTAGAACTATTCGGATAGGGGCACACATTGAGCGCAGGTGTTAACGCTCGTGCAGGGAGGATGTAACAATCACAGATGTCATTATAAAAACCACGGATAGGGAATAAGACTGGGGATGTGAATGACGTCATGCCCGGAGTTTTGGTGATTTTTGAAAAAAAGCAGTTAGTTGAGATCCGAACCTAGACGAGTCCAGTCGGGACAGCGGGGTGCGCGCGCGTTTGTTGGGTCAGTGAGTTGAGATTCGGATCTGGGCGAAGCGAATTGATTTTCGAGCCTCAGCGAAGCCAGGCAAATTGGGTCTACGATATGCGCCGCGCGTGGTGGGGTCAGATGGAACACTCAGCCTAGTAGGAATCGTGTCTCTCTCTCTCCTCGTGTCGAAAAACCTAAAAGTCAAGAAGGTAATAAAAGTTTCATACCTGAACCAAGAGAGTCGTCAGTGTTTCGCATATTTCGCGATTCCTATGCATGTGAACGTTTCACGTATCCGTATGTTTCACGTATCCGTATGTTTGTATAGTTGTATCATGGCTATACATCAAAATAATTATGTGTTTTATTTTAAATACTTTAGCATACTAATAAGTTCGTGGCCTCATGATTAAAGAAAAAATCGTCGATTTTACTCATTGAATATTTATTAGAATAATCATCTTATACAATGAACATGGTTTTTTTTGTACCACGAGCCTGAGAGGAAAAGGAGAATAGAAATAATAACTCAATGATAAAGGTAAACATCCGGGTGCAGTATTCATTAAAGAAAGAAACAATCTTTTTTTTACATGAAAGGTCGCATCACTAATGATTTCTTTTAAAAAGGTGCATCTGTCTGTCAAAAGTGTTTTCTATTATCAACTTCTAATAGCTAATTTTAACTTGAATGAGCTTCGTATATCAACTCCTGTACCTAAACGTTGGGTCAATGCATTTATTCACCTCCTCTTCCATAAACGAGATGTGGTACAAGGGTCACTTTAAATGCAGTACAACTAGTTTGAAATATAAATTTCAGATCATAATTCACTGGATAACAACATTCAAAACTGAAATGACTGTTGCAATTTAAAATGCTTAAGTAAGTAAAGTTGGCGACCATACTCGAGGGCGACCAGAATGCTCCCTTTTCAATAGCTACTACACCGAGGTGTAGGGGAGGGCGCTACTCTTTTCCCTGGATTGCTCTACTTTACCATCGATATGTACCTTATATTGCTGAGTGTTAAGCAAGGAGGTATCAAGTACCATTTTTAAAGTCTTTGGTATGATGCGACCTGCGATTGAACCCCGGTCTCCTAGACCATTGGCGAACACTCTACCCACTAGGTCAATGAGCCGGTAAAATGCATCAAATAGTATAAATATGAGTCTTTTTCTTTTTGGTTGGCTTTTTTTCAATCAAGCCTACCAGTGATATCAGGTGGTGCATAAAGCAGTATAGACTTTGACTATTGAGACAAACACTTAATAGAAATTGGGAAGCATAGTACGGAGAGTGCTGTAGCGTGAAGATATTTATATTTACTTCATCTCACTTCATTGATACGACTAGTCGTAAAATCCACTACAAACTATTTATAATCTATATACTGATACCTTCTTATTTATGTTCTTATCAAGCAATATGTTTTGCATAATAACTTAGAGACGGTAAGGTAGAGAATTATATATATATATATATATATATATATATGTGTGTGTGTGTGTGTGTGTGTGTGTGTGTGTGTGTGTGTGTGTGTGTCTGTGCGTATTTTATATATATATACATATGTGTGTGTGTGTATTTTTTATATTTAATAAAATATATATACATATATATATATATATATATATATATGGCGTGATGGTTAAAGCAATGGACTGCGAAATCGTAGTAAGCGACTTCGAACTTCAGTTGCGCTATTACGTTCACTTTCGGGCAAATACCCTTATCCTCTCAGCTATGAGTTAAATAGTACCACTACTGTTCTTCTAGGAGAATGGCTTTGGCATTAAATAACCTTACAAAGGTTGATATGCCATTAAACGAAGAAACCAAACCAAACCTAAAAAAAAACAGCTGATTTTGGATCCAAGAAAGACGCTGATATATATGAAAAAGAAGAATGGATTTGATAATTGGAAATTAGTAATATTTTTTAAAGAAACTGGAGTTCATCGGAATATTATAGTAATATTTGTGCACTATGACAAAGACGAAAGACCGAACCCTGAAATAGAAATTACCTTTACGAAATCTATTACTTATCATGTATGTATCAACTAATAACACCTTACTTGTTGCTTTTATTTGCTTGGTTTTCAATAGCTGAAAAGGGGTAAGGGAAGGCCCTACTTTGTGCCAAGGATTGCTTCACTTTACCCTTTATCTATTCCTTATAATACTGAGTGTTAGGCAAGGAGGCAACATGTGCCATTTTTGGTATGACTCTACCTGGGATTGAACCCCTGTCTCCTGGGCTATTGGTGAACAATTCACTCATTAAGCCAATAAGAGTATATAAAATTAGTAAAGTTGGTGATCATAATCAAGAACGATCCGAAAGCTTCCTCTGTATTTTCTACTGCATCTACGAAGAGGGAAGGGCAGTACTTCTTTGGCCTAGAGGGTACAGTGTTCGCCAATGGTCCGGGGGACCGGGGTTGCGTCATACCAGGTTGCGTCATACCAAAAACTTTAAAAATGATACTTGATACTTCCTGGTTTAACACTCAGCATTATATGGTACGTCTCAAGGGTAAAGTAGAGCAATCCTGGGAAAGGAGTACCACCCTCCCCTACACCTCGTCATAGAAGCTATTTAAAAGAGAGTATTCTAGCTGCCCTCGATTACGGTCGCCAACTTTACTTATATATATATATATATATATAAACATACATTGTAACGTACAGTGTACTTGTAATGTATACACATAGCAGCATCCAGCAGACACCCTAGTTGTAGGTTGCGAGCTGGAATCCGATGGAATAAAAAGTAAGAGACCCCTTTTGCTTAGTCGGTGCGAAGTGGAAGGCGAGATCGGTTAGCTTTAAACGTTACAGTTGGAAAGAAAAACGTGGTGTGAACAGTTGAAAAGAAACACGCGGTGAGAGCAGTAGGCAAGAAAAGCATGACTGCGTGGGAGAAGATGAACAACAGTGAAGAGGCCTGATAGAACAATTTTCTACCATGCCCATATCGAGTTTTCACGTTATCTATTGTTCCTCTGATATATTGCTCTTGAATTTTTTTTATAAGTTTAAATCATTTTGTTATTTGAATGCTAAGGGATAGATATATTTTATATGTTGTTGAAATCGCAATTCAGTTTAATTTTATTTTGCTCGTAATTCTGATTCATTGTTTCCGTACAATAATACCTCAACCTGTTGTCGATTCCTTTATTATTATCATTATTATTATTATTATTATTATTATTATTCGTGACATATCCCTTACGAGTCAACTTAGGTAAATAAGACGAATCATAGGCTTTTGCTCGTTTATGCATTTTTGTCGACGTGTCTGGGACAAGGAATACCAAAATATCCAGAATATTGTTCAGATGTTGTATAGCCACATACATATACATAATACAAATATAAGCAGAAACATAATCAACAATAATGACGAACTTCAATGAAGGAACGAACACATTGCTTTATAAAAATATAATCTCGCACACTTTATTCTCGAAAGGGTGACGTTTCTTGTGTGTTAGAGATGAGATGGAGATGAGGACAGACTGCTATTTTGACCAAGCAGTACTTCTTTCTCATCTTGGCTCGGTTGCTCAACCGTGGGTCACTGAGGGCCCAAAGCCCTCTGTCTGCCGCTGGCTCTCAATTCGGAATCTTGTCTCCAACTGACTCAAACCGCCTGTGCCCTTGTTATATTATTGTTTATTGTTTAACGTCAACCTGCTTCCGCTGTTCTTCTGCTTATTTACACACGGCTAGGTCGAGGGTCAATATGTTACACAAACACGGAAGGAGATACGTAACAATATATATATATATATATCATCATCATCATACTCATCATCGTCATGCCATGCTGGTAGAACGGATATCCCTGACCCTCTCTCGCCACTTTTCCCAATCATTCATCGCCTCCGGCAGGTCTTCTAGACTACATCCCGTATCCTCACATAGTTGCTGAATGTATGTTCGTGCTGGTCGTCCTGCTTTTGTTCGGCCATATGTGGGGGTCCATAAAAGTACATCACTTATGAGTTCGTCCCTGATTCTCCAGCAGTGCCCTGCATGTCTGGTTCGTCTAACTTGGATAGTTTTCATGATAGGAGGCAGGTGACCGTACAGTTGGTGTCTTGTGGGGTGTTGCCGCCAGGACTTGTTCAAGAATATATATATATATATATATATGGCGAAATGGAACATGTTGGTAAATCTGAGAAGATGATAAAAATAAGTGGTAAAGTAGAAAAATCAAAGACTTATAACGGGTTTAGTTGAAATATTTCGTTTTTTTTTTTTAAGGAAGAATTTCAGATCAAGCATTTTTGAGTTTTCTACATTTTCCTCAATTGTTAAATGCAGAAAAACTCAAAAAAATAATTTAAGGATGTTCCTCCTTAAATAAAGAACGAAATATACATAGTAAACCCGTTGTTAGTGTTTGATTTATCAACTTTTCCACTAATTTTCGAATGAAATATATATTTTTGGTACAGATTATAATTATTTCAAAGTCGTGAAGGACTAATATAATGTTTGATTTTCGAAGGTGATACTACATTTATCAAACGGTATGTTAGTATATAGGGATTAGATGTCAAAACTATCTAAGTATTATTTTTCATATTAATGTTAATTTTTTTTTTATTGAAGAGTGATTCAGGATTATTGATGTGTGCATCGCTGTAAAGATGGTGTTGTCGATATTATGGATTCTAATGTCTATAAGCAGAAACTATTGGAATTACTTGATGTTAATAACACTTATGAACAAATCTCCCGACAAACTATTTTTAGAAATGTGAATAATTTTAATACGTCTAAGAGGAAATTAGTCTCAAAAGAGGACCAATTTTTGTCTACTTTTGTCAATTACCACCCCATCAACTCTAAAATTTACGGTCTTTCTAAAACCTATAAACCTTATATTCCTTTGATATTAATTATATCTGGTATAAGGTCACCTCTCCATAACATCGACATTTTTTTACTAAAACATTATTATCATTATTGAGTATTATTAGCGATCTGGATATGAATAATTCCCAAGGAGTTATTAATAATTATAATAATACCAACTCCAACCTAGATTTGAACTCGAGTCACCGATCATTATTCGAAGCATAAAAGGAAACAGAATTGGGAGGTGCCCGTGGTGTAATGGTTATCGTCGTAGGAAATGGACACGGCGACACGAGTTCAAATGCTGGACGAGACTGATTGCATTTCACATAGCACTAATACCCTCGGGAAAGGTATGAATCCAATTATTCTCCCTTCGACTATGGGTAGAGACTTCAGGGGACTTGCTGTCACTCAAAATCCAGTGAAATAATAATAATAATAATAATAATAATAATAATAATAGATACACCTAGGTGGGCAAAGTGATCAATTGGGAATTGTCCAATAATTTGAAATTGAAACTTGGGAAGAAATGTTATATGCACAACTCAGAATCTGTCCAGGAGAATGAGACGCTCAAACTTCTCTGGGATTACGAGATCCAAACGAATTACCTAATCTCGGCCAGACGACCAGATCTTGTAAAAAAAAAGAAAAAAAAAAGAGAACTTGCTGAATTGTGGACTGAGTGAAATTAAAAGAAAGGGAAAAGAAGGTACAGGGACTGTGAGACTTGAAAATAAGAGGACGTGTGGAGACTATCTAAAGTTCAGCTTTGTTAACATCGGCCAAAATACGCTGGTTTTGAAAACTCTCAAAAAAAATCTGTGGAACATAAAAGTAACGATTTTGCCAATTGTGATTGGTGCCTTAAGCACAATAACTAAAGGATTATTAAAAGGCCTGGAAGACTTGGAAGTTGGCCGACGGGTAGAGACTATCCAAACGACAGCATTGCTAAGAACGGCCAGAATCCTGAGACGAGTCCTGGAGACTTGAGGAGACTTGCTGTCACTCAAACCCCAGTGATAAACCATCAGCTAACACTGATGGGAAAAACTCTAAAGGTGTATAATAATAATAATAATTCTTATTATTATTATTATTAAATAATAATAATAATAATAATAATAATATGCAGCAAATTAGCGCAGAAGGAATATAAGACTAGACATGATTAGGTCGGCAAGGTGATCCACTAGGAGATATGCAAGAAATTTAAATTTGACCATACTAACAAATGGTATATGCACAACCCAGCACCTGTCCTAGAAAATGCTACGCATAAACCCCGATGGGACTTTAACATACACACGGATCACCTAATCTCGGGCAGAAAACCAGACTTAATAATTATCAACAAAAAAGAAAGAGAATTTGCAAAATTGTCGATTTTGCTGTCCCGGCTGACCACAGAATAAAACTGAAAGAATGTGAAAAGAAGGATAAGTACCTCGACCTTGCTAGGGAATTGAAAAAAACTGTGGAACATGAAGGTGACAAATATACCAATTATAATTGGTGCGTTTGGAACAGGAAGTAAAGGATTACTAAAGGGAATGGAGGACTTGGAAGTTGGCGGACGAGTGCACACCATCCAAACGACAGCATTATTGAGAACGGCCAGAATATTGAGAAGAGTCCTGAAGACTTGAGGAGACTTGCTGTCACTCAGACTCCCGTGAAAAACAATCAGCTAATGCTGATTTAAAAAGCTCTAATGAGTGAATAATAAAAAGTAATAATAATGCCGATTTTTATGAAAGTAATAATGGTATCAAAGTTAGACGAATGTTAATCTAAAAATATATACTTCATTAAAAAAAACAACAAAACAATCAATGTCCGTTTTAAAGCCGCGAGCTATGGTTATTGTGTAAGCAGCTTAGGCTGTGACGAGATTCATTTTAATCTTTATGTAAAGTTCATTCCTATCTTGTTCGGTCCATATTCCGTATTAAACGATAATTTCCATACTGGCTAATGGAAGCGCTAATCACCTATTAAATTTCTCAGGAATTTTTACTTTTTCAATTGAACAAATTATACAAAACAATAATAACCGGATTTATTCGATCTTTTATGCACAAATCTAAAGATTACTACACGAGAGTCTGAAAAGGATATACAGATTGCAAAATAATGCGTATTGAAAACTCCTAGTCTTATGTAACATTCATCTTGGCCGACATATTCACCAGAGGCTACGAAAGAGACAAACAAGAATACAAAACACAAACCCCAAATATTTGGAAAATTTCATCAGCAGTATCATATCGAAATTTCTTATATCGATTCCTGTACGTAAACCTTGTGTATATGTATTTATACTACGGCTTCCTCACAAGCAAGGTGTGGCACAAGGTCAATTTTAAAGGGAAACAAATTGGGTTTGATTTCAGAGTTTTTCTCCTAGACTGGTTGCATTACCTGTGCTAAAGAGCACTGCCTACCCTACAATTTGCCCATAGCTTATTGGAGAGTACATAAATTCCTACTTTTCCAAGAGCATTTGAACGAACTGAAACAGCAACAACTCCAACCTAGATTTGAACTCGAGTCACCGATCATGATTCGAAGCATAAATGGAAACAGAATTAGGAGTAGCGCCATCCCCTACACATTGGTGTAGTAGCTAATTCAAAGGGATACTTTGGGTGGCCCTCGACTATGGTCGGGAACTTTACTTTTTTTTATTTCGCAGATCCTCTAACCCATTCGGTGCGGACTGGGTGAAAACTCTCATTGAATAGTTATACTTTGCTTTAGGGTGCTGTACTACCAGCAAGACTTTACCTTTGTCTAAAAGAGACGGGGTCTAGTTTATTGAACTGGAGCCTCACAATCCCGATGTGGTTTAATACCAGCACTTGCCTCCCAGACTAAAAGAAGCGAGTTCGTGTTTATTGAAATGGAGCGTCATGACTCGATGTAGTTTAATGCGTACCTAGGTCACCCTCCGAGATTAATTAATTAACTAAATAGCTGCCGGAGGTTACTGTTATGCGATTATATTTGTTTTGCTTTGTTGCTGTTTTATGGCATATCAATTCTTTTGGGTTATTCAAAGCCAAATCCATAATATATATATATATATATATATATATATATATAATCTACAAAGTATTCGCTTTCAAATCATATAGTAAAGTAAAGTTGGCGACCACAGTCGAGAGTGACCCGGATGCCCCCTTTTCTATTGCTACGACACTGAGGTGTAGGGAAGGACGCTACTCGTTTCCCTACATTTCTCCACTTTAACCTTGATCCATACCTTATATTGCTGAGTGTTAATCAAGAAAGCATCAAGTACCATTTTTGTGTCATTGGTATGATTAGACTTTGGATTAGACCCTAGTCTCCCGGGCCATTGGCGAACACTCTAATCGCTAGGCCATTGGACCGGTGTAATATATATTAGCATACATATATACACGTGCGTCTCCGTGTATATGAATAGTGTGTAGGCTATATTATTTTAAAATAGCCAGAGCTCATTTGTTTGCGCACAGATGATTGTACTAATCAATTATTTGCTGATAGTTAAATGGTCGCAATTATTGGTTTTTAGCACTAGTAATTCTTCAAATAATTAATCATTTGTTAAGAGATAATTAAATGGTTTCAAATATTACTTTCAAACACCAAATTCTGTTTAACATTAATATTTTATTTGCACACAGTTTAAATGCTTTTATGTCTTTTTATCAGTCACCACTTTCTAGAAATTTAAATATAAACAAGGGTTAGGTATTTCTTTGCAATAAGAACAATTTGATGACTATGGGCGGTATATACTCATATAGATTCAAGGGATTGAACTGACCAACTGATTGATCAAATCTGACCGCACTGAACACTTGTCAAGCCCAGCGAGAGCCCACAGTTTTCGGGTTATGGACTGCTCAGCCAACAGTATCTCGTTTTCAAGTGTTATGAGATGCCAAGCACCGACAACAGGTGACCTTGTTGAGAGAAAAGGTCTTATCCCTCTGCAGAGTTTGCAATCCGTGTATTCTACAGCCCCAGGCGACTGGAATAACGCTTTTACCATATGTGTACGTTATTTCCTTGAGGCCTGTAAAAGGAACAAAATTCTATTATTCAAAAGTAAAGTTTGCAGGTTTTTGTTACGTGTTTGACTGTTCTATCATTGGCGAGATCAAGTAGCTACCTCGTTCGTCAATTGATGCACCATCTCAATATTTCTTAGACTAACAACGTGACACGTAACTTCAAGCATCACCTACCCAGCGTCTAAATGAGGATGGATAATATGCATTGCCTGATGCCTGGAACACCTTGTAAAAAGTAATACCATGGTAAGTAATGGGGTATTTTAGTCTCAGCATTAAACTCTACCCCATGTTGTTTTCTGCCCAAACAATCAGAGAAGCCTTTAAGTACATACAAAAATATTCCTCTTGCATAGATCAACGTTATTTTCATATTTGTTAATCTTGCTAAACTGGAGACTATACACTTTTACGTTGTTCACTCACACAGAAACACATATGCACACATATAGCTATATACCCTGCTGTTGAACATTAATGGATATATCCCATTCCTCATAAGGACATTGGACACTATTGTGATCGAGAGTGATTTTTGATGACTAAGTTGTCACTACTAGCTGTGAGTACCTTCTTCAAGCTGTTGGCGAGTATTGTATTTTCTTGATGTTATATTTTCTTGATGGTTATTTTTCGTTCAGTATCCTTTTATTACATCACAACACATATACACACGTAAAATTTATTCACACACACACACACACGCACACACACACACACACACACACACACACACACACACACACACACACACACAGAAGAATAAATGGTAAAGTCTTTAAAAGAACTCTGAGAAGAGTTGCAAAAGTTCTAAGCCTTAAATGAACATTTTTTGTTGTACGATTAACGGCTGAAAAAAAACTAGTCGGCAATTACACAAGAATTTTGTGAGCAATATTGAACACGTCCTGGCGGCAACACCACAAAAGACATCAACTATACGGCCACTTGCCTCCCATCACGAAAACCTTACAAGTTAGACGAACCAGACACGCAGGACACTGCTGGAGAAGCAAGGCCGAACTCATCAATGATGTACTCCTATGGACCCCCGCATATGGCCAAGCAAGAGCAGGACGACAAGCTTGAACATACATACAGCATCTATGTGAGGATACGGGATGTAACCCTGAAGACCTGCCAAAAGCGATGAATGATAGTGAGAAGTGGCGGGAGAGGGTCAAGGATATCCGTGCCAGCGACACGACACGATGATGATGATGATGATGATGATGATGATCACACTACCAGAGCTTACAACAGTTGTAAAAGTAATTCAGATTTCTATTTTGAATTTTGTGCAGAGGAGGCCCATACAAAGCTGAGAATTGCGACGAATCTGAAATCTGATAAAGACTAAAAACTTTTTAATGAACCATCTATAATAAAGTTATAAAGTTTTACACACATGCACTTGAAAATTCAGTATGTTATTGCTAAACATGTTTTAAGATGACAGACCAATTTGTATGATTTCAGGTTCAAATGAACAGTTACAGCAGCAATTGGAATGCACTTTACTAAAGCATGATTGTCACAGCTGGTGAATTTCAAAAATGCAATCTGACACTTTAGAAGAACGATATGCAATAAAATTCTGTTTTAAACTAGGAAAAAATGCCACAAAAACGTATGGAATGCTTCAGACTGCTTTTGGAGCATCTTGCATGTGTACTATCAATAAAAGTGCCCATATGAAAAAAGTCTGGAAACTTATCCTATGCACCTCGTAAGTATATATATATATATATATATATATATATATATATAATCTTGTATTATTAACGCTTATATGAAAATATTTTCATTATTTATATTTCTTAAGTCAGGGAAAAGCTTCAACACCTCTATCACCAATAGTATATTTATATTTTCACACACACACACACGCACACACACATTTATATATGGAAGAAAATAATGGATAGTAATCCGACAATTTGTGAAGAAAAATTGACAACAAGTAATCTAAATAGAAAGTGGGTATTTATAGAGAAACAAAATCAGTCGACATTATAGCGTTTCGGTTCTGCTGAACCATCATCAGGGCTGTGAGGGGTTTTATTAGTGATGTTAAGTGTAGATGGATGTATAAAAAGTGTAAAAATATATAAAAATTTGGAAAAGTTGTACAACAAGAAAAGTTGGCTGTTTATGACAAGAAAAATTGGCCAATTTTTCTGTCAGAACCGAAACGCTATAGTGTCGACTGACTTTGTTTCTATATAAATCCCCACTTTCTATTTGGATTACTTGTTGTCAACTTTTCTTCACATTTATATATATAATGTGTGTCCTTAATTTTGGACTCCTCTGTGTGCGGAGGTGTCCTCGTGTTGTAATGGTTAAAGCAATGGACTGCGGAGTCGTAGTACGCGAGTTCAAACTCTAGTAGCGCTATAACATTCACTTTCAGACAAATACCCTTGGGAAAGGTATGAACCCCCTTATCCTCCCAGCTATGGGTTAAATAGTACCACTACTGTTCTTCTAGGAGAACGGCTTTGGCATTAAATAACCTACAAAGAGTTGATATGCCATTAAACAAAGAAACCAAACCAAACCAATCCTATGTGTGCGTGTGTATTTGTTACCAGTCATTTACAACGCATAGGCCAATGTCCAGTTAGTTGGTTTACATTTCACCTCTGGGAGACCCACTTTATATGATAGGTATATAATTTGATAAAACTAATTGAACTGTTGCTACATAAGACAAAGAACTATATATTAACTCATTCATTCACGTCTGATTCTCTCTTTTTCTGTATGTTTTTCTTTCTTTCTTTCTTTCTTTCTTAATATTTCTTTCTTTCTTTCTATATATATATATATATAATGCATCAGTTACACTGGTAATGTATAAAATTCTGCTTAGACGGCAGAATACTTCGGTGAAGAAAATGATTTATTAATAAGTTAGAAAAAAAGGGAAGCCTAAAAAGAAAGAAAAAATAATAAAGAAAAGGAGCTTTCTTTACTTTGTTTTATAGTATTTTTTGTAATATATGGTCCGTATACACACACAAATATTGAGATATATACCTATCTATATATGCGTGTACACATACCCACACAGACACACAGACACACTCCCATATATATATATATATATATATATATATCAAGATTACAATCGCCCCTTTTCCTATCAAAACGTTAATCTGCAGAGAGATGGTTGTGTTACGAAACACACACACACACACACACACACACACACTTGTATCTTGCATAAATGGACAAACAGAACTGATAAAAGACAGAGTTTTCTTATGAAAATACAGTAGAAACACGTTCGTTTGCGCCATTAATGATTAGAATTCTTGGATAAACGGAATGAATTTTTCTGATTTCTGGTCTTTTTCCCCTCAGAGAATATGCATATAAGATGTTTTACTTGTTTTCTCTCTCTCTCTCTTTTGTCATGAAAAAAATCTGCACTATTCACTGCAATGAAGCTCCAATAAAAAAGGCCTCCAAAAATATACCAAAGTTTCACTATTGTCAGATAAAGTCAGTGATGTTTATTTATCTTGCGCCTTTTATTCTTTTCTCTGCGATGTCGTCCCTCTGCATCTCGATAAGATTTATATGATTAGAAACTTGTGATTCTTCATTCATGCAATAATTGTTGTGCACGTCTAGAAACGTTTTGATTATATATATATATATATATATATATATATATTGCATATTGCTTATTGTATATATATATATATATATATATATATATATATATATATATATATATATTTATATATTGTATATTTGTATATATGTTTCTATATAATTATATAATATAGATAAATGAATAAATTAATATATATATATATATATATATTTATATATATATATATATATTAACTTACCGAACTTTAGAGTGTTTTAAGGCATGCTAATCCAATAACATCACTTTTCAACGGCTTTCTAATGAGAAAAGTTGTAAAGCGCGGGCTAATGTATAAAACTATGCTTCTTCGTTGAAATTCATGAATTACCATTAGTCCAACATCACTGAACTGGATCATTCAGAATTGTTTGTTTCCAAAATGTTTAATTACCAGTATCAATAAGAAGAATTAGTCGTTTTTTACAATGCATGATAAGATAATCTTTTGTCAATTGTTTATCTTCAGATCGAATTTAATTTTTCCGCAAACGATTTGGAGTTGTTACGGTTATGGTGAGATATTGGTGTCGTAATGATTAACTTGCACGCAAAGGATTCTCTTTTTGCAACATATTGCCCTTTGAAAGAGTCGTTAATGAGCGATTTCTCTCGACAGAAAGCACCGGTGTAAACATATTTATTACCGGCAGACAAGCAGAAGCATATCATTGGAGTTGACAGTCAGAAGGACGAACCAGAAGAAAGCGTATTTGTTATAAAACTATATATATAGGTACCCACAGTTAAGGTAAGTCTCACGTGCAGTAAGGAAGTCACGGTAGGTCAGTCGAGTGGTCTAAGGAGCGCCAGTGGGTAGCCGGGGAGCACCCGGATGTGAGGGCTGCGGCCCACGGTAGAATACGGTTAAGAACCTTTCGTCAAAAAAGCAGAGACGTAAGGGCCTAAATATGGAATTACAGTTTGGAGAGATGTTATTGGTTAATATAGCAGTCGCCCAAGTCCACCGTCCGTGTTCGTCTCCGTCTCCCAGTCTCTCTCTCTCTCTCTCTCTCTCTCTCTCTCTCTCTCTCTCTCTCTCTCTTTTACACCACAGAAGTTTCCACTTTGTCGAGAAAAAAGAGCCGTGTATATTTTTATAACTAAATCATTCCTTCCTCATGATATATGACAGTGAATTAACAATTGAATTAAATATCATGATCATCATCATCATCATCATCATCATCATCATCTTGTCGTGCCATCAGCATGGATATCCCTTACCTGCTCTCGCGAAAACCACTCTGTCGGGGATGCTGTCAGGGTATTCTTGACCGTATGGGCAGGCTATATGTTGTAAGATAAGATAATTGTTCCTGCTTGAAAAATTTTATTTTTTGCATAACAAATTTTAGTTGGGTATAATTTTCAGTAGAAAACTACACTGAAAAACTTGAAAGAGAGAGAGAGAGAGAGAGAGAGAGAGAGAGAGAGAGAGAGAGAGAGAGAAACTCAGACAGCAGCACACACAGGTTATATATATATATATACATGTATATATACATATTAATATGAATAAGCCCACAAATTAACATTAACTAAATGTTTTAGGTTTTTATTTCATACATTTATGTCCTTCACGTGTTATATAATGACTGTTGACATGGATTTTGGGTTCATTCCTGATGACCCCGTGTGCTTTGACAAGCTGTCACGTTGTGATTAGTAAACTGGGGTGGTGGCAGTGCGTCGGGATTGGCCAGTCGAGCAGGAGTGTAACCGGAAGGAGACCACGTGGTATGACAACCACGCAGTCAGATTTAGAGTCGAGTCAGGGATACGCAGCCGATCAGAGGCGTTAGGTCGTCTCTGACGATACGGCTTGCGAGAGGTGCAAGCGTTGGCACCCTTTGGCTCCAGTAAGAAGATATACGGTAAGAAGAAGACTCCTCTCGGAGTATATGTGACTCCATCTATCTCTCAAACTTACTGCAAACTGTGTGCCCATTTCGAGAATAAAATGAGAGATATATTTTTTATAAAGAAATGTGTTTCGTTCATTTATTGAAGTTCGTTCATTATCTTTGATAATGTTCTTTGTTGGGAAAGATGAGACTAAACAACCCACGTATTTCAGATTTCATGGTCCTCCTCACGAGACTAATAATGGCTCGGGTTGTCACTGCTTCTTGCCTTTACAGTGAGGATTGTTTTCATAGGAGTGATTCTTGTAATTGCACAATTTTGTTTATATGTACGTATTTACAAATATCTACTCTGTGTATTCATGCGGGTACATGCGATTACGATTCGCATATATTCCCGAGTATCAGGTTATCATTTTTTCCTTTCTATCTCTTTCTCTCTGAGATGAATGTGTCTCAGTGTGTCTATGTGTATATACGATGATCATTAAATGAGTTTCCAGACTTTTTTTCGTATGAGCACTTTTATTGATAGTACACTCATGAAACTCTAGTCCCCTTCGAAGTAATCTCCTCCGGTTGCAATGCACTTGTTGTACAATTCCAACAACTTCTGGAAGGCCCCATGGAAGTAGTCTTGTGTGAGCGTGTCAATGACCTTCGTCACAGCCTCTTTCATCTCCTCAATTGTCTCATAACGACAGCTTCTGAGCTTAGGGAATAACCAAAAGTCTCAGGGAGTAAGGTCTGGTCTATAGCGAGGCTGAGTAACTGTCTAGATGCCCATGGATGGAGTTGTAGACTGGTGCATTGTCCTGGTGTAAATGCCACTGACCCGATTTGAAGAGTGCTGGCCTATTCCGACGGAATCTCTCCCTGAACTCCCTTAAAACCTCAACATATTAACCCTAACCCTTTGGCCAATCAACTCTGGTGTATTGACATCCTAACTCCTCCCACACCTCTCATGTTCCCTCACAGACTCCCTGCCTTCCTTGAATCACTTATGCCACTCAAAAAATGATGCTCGATTTATGCAAGATTGTCGAAAAGCAGTCTGAAGCATTCCATACGTTTCTGTAGTATTTTTTTCAAGTTTAAACTAGAATTTCATTGCATGTCGTTCTTCTAAAGTGTCCTGACGTCCAGATTGGATTTTTGAAATTCACCAGCTGTAATAATCAGGCTATAGTAGGGTGTATTCTAATTCCTGCTGTAGCTGTTCCTTTGAACGTGAAATCATAATTGGTCAGTCATCTCATAAGATGTATAGCAATAACATAGTGGATTTTCAAGAGTCTACGACAAATTTTAATGCCTGTACAAAAAAGTCTGGAAACTTATTGAATGCACCACGCATGTTTGATTTTGTGAGTGTGTGCGTGATTTTGGTTGGTTGATTAGGTTTTATAGCATATCCAGCATTAGAACTATTTTCATAAATATAAACAGTTCTATTTTAAAAAATTCAGATAAACATCAGTACGCACTTTTAATGTCAAAACATTTCTATTTCAAACAGTTCAGTTTAACATAAGTATACAATTTAGTTCTATTTGACCCATAAATAGGACCCTATCAAGTGCTACCACTCAGAGCCATTGTGGACATGGGAGCGATGGCAATAAAGGGGTACCCCGTATTCCCCAAAGCTCAAGCATTACTGAAGCCTTACTATCAGATAGTTTAGTTTCATATCCAGACACTGATTTAGGTGGTTGTACCCCTCAGCAAAGATGCTTTCGGTGTATTCTGCTGCCGCAGCCGACTGGGCAAAATCTGTACGTGAAGTTAGGTACTGGTTAATGTATGTTTAAATTCATCTATGAAGTGTTTATTGGCTTTATTTTAAAATTTAAAAAAATTCCATAACTGCCTTCATAAAATTGTTTAGATTCATATAGTTATATATATATATATATATATGTGTGTGTGTGTGTGTGTGTGTGTGTGTGTGTGTGAATATATATGATATTTCAAATAAATTAATATCATTTTGTAATCTAAAATCTTTGTCAATTCTTATACAAATAATCTTAGATTTCGTCAAGTTTAGAATCAAATTCAGTTTCTATGTTGAATCCTTTTCCGGTATCGAAATGCTGTTCACTTTAAGAGAAAAAGTGTTGAAATATTAATCATAGAATTTTTAGATGGTTGGTTATTGAGTTTTATGACATATCAACCTTTGCAGGTTATTAAATACCAAATCCATTTTATGTAAATAATCAGTTCTATTTCAAACAACACAGTTTAGGATAAGTATGCAGTTTAAATATAAGTACAGTTTCATTGTGAAAAACATTTCTATTTCAAGCTATTGAGTTTAATCAAGCAGATCTAATTCAGCTAATTCAGTTTAGTATAAGTACATATTTTGTTTCCACACAGTTAAATGTCAAAACAGTTCTATATTTAACAAATCAGTTTAGTGAAAGTACAGTTTCAATGTCAAAAAACAGTTCCATTTCAAATAATTCAGTTTAGCATAAGCACCCAGTTTAAATGTAAGTACGGTTTAATTTTCAGAAACATTTCTATTTCAAGCAATTCTGTTTACTCAAACAATTCAGTTTCGCATAAGTATGCTGTTAGTTCCCTTTAACCCATACAGAGGGCCCTATCAGGTGCTACCACGGCCAGCCAGAGTGGACTTGGGAGCAATGGCAATGAAGAGGCGCTCTGCAAAGCCTCAGCATCACTGGAACCTCATCATCAGATCGTTTACTGTCATATTCAGGACACTCATTAGGGGTGGTCTTACCCCTCTGCAAATGTGCAGTAGGTGTATTCTACAGCCCCAGCCGACTGGGCAAGAATTTTTAGTTGTTTCTGCACATGCTCTTAAAATTTAAGATGATTTGATCTCGAATTATTCAAGTTATTAGATGATGACACCGAGAACATCTCAAATGTCATCAATTCTTTTGAAACAACCTGTTTAACAAAAGTACTCTGCATGCTTTTTTTTATAGAAAAATCTACAAACAAAAAGACGTTTGCATTACGAAAAACATCATCTATTCATACATAAAATTCTCCCCTGCCTTCACCAGATATTGAACTCACACTCATTTTGAGTATGTCACTGTATCTAACTAACGCCTTTATCCACTGCACCATGTGTCCTTGAGGACAGTCTACCCCGGTGAGCGAAATAAAGGGTTAAGTTCGACATTCCAACCACCTGAAGAAGGTCGGAGTGTACAACGACCGAAACGTTGGGATAAACATGGCGACGAAGATAAGGTCAATAGTCCGAAAAATGTAAATAATGTACATAATACCTCATCTCAGAAATATATATATATATATATATATATATATATTGTCATCCACAGACTATTTTGTTCTATCAGAACTCTTCATTGTGGCTAGACACGCAGGACGCTCGAAGCCGGGATCGAAACCCATCCAAGTTTACGTAAGACTAAGTCTCAGACCACTCGGCCAACAAGCGGAATTTTTAAGGTATTTGTGTAGCAACAGCAGCAGCGTCCGTTTGTTTACACTTTTATACCCTATCGGCTACCAGAGTGCTCAATTCTTTCGAAGAGCTTTGCATTATGCGAGCGGCAGCCGAAAATTCTTTTGCCAGAGTGCTCAACCCCCATGGGGGAGCGTATCCGCAAAATCAGGACATTATACAAGGCCAACCATTCAAGGTTTAATAAGTTTGAACTTAGAATTTTCCTTCTCTCAAATCAGTTGCCATTATAAGGTCAGAAAGCTTAGTCTGCCTTACTATTTTTTCATTGCTGGAAGGAGAATAGTACGAGGCATACATTTCCCAAGGGTATCAGTGGTATATGGAATAAAAACTGCCTCATGAAGATATTGAACTCAGGTCGTGGAGTCTATTTTCTACGATAAGAAGCATTGCAGTAGAAGTATCTTCACACTCCCCCCATTTATATATATATATATATATATATATACGTAATTGTGTGTTAGTCTTTCAGAGAGTCAATATGCTTGGTGTTCATATGTGTGTATGCGTGAGTTTGAAAAAAAAACTACCGACATCTTCATCGAAAGATCCGGTCAAGACAGCCATTCTGAATCGCTATCTTTCGGAAATGAATGGATAACCCTTGTGTTTATGTAAATACCGACTCTTTACATCGGGTGTCAGACGGGGATCGGTCGGTGAATAGCGGGAGAAATCAGCCTCGCGTCCGTCCTTCTCCTCTATTGATACGACTGTTTCTTTAATTACCCAGAACACGAGGGAGCAATTGTGGAAATAACTGGATAGAGTCTGGACACTGACAATCTTCAGCCATGCATTGTTCTGCCAGTCTGTGTTCTTATGTGCTTATCAGCGCTACGGGGAAATGTCGTGTTTGTATGGCCAAACTTGGTGTCTATGGAAGGACTGGGTCAGTTCTTCTATGTCCGGGTTTTTTTTCAATTGGTTATTTAAGTTCTAGTTGATGGCACAGTCGTTTCTCTGTGTGTTGAGAATATTTAGCAAGTTTTTCACCACGTTCGTTGTATTTGTGTGTTTTTCTTTGTGTATAAGTTTTTTTACTATGTTGATGAATTCGATTTCTTTGTTTTTCAGTGTGTATGCTTACTCAGATATATATTTTTAATTAACACAGCTATCTGCTTTATATATATATATATATATATATATATATATATATATGTGTGCGTGTGTGTGCGTGTGTGTGTGTAATCCAGTCTTGCTGATCAATTACTATTGTGTAGCGACTTCCATTCTCATTGTGTGGTATTCCTGAGCCAAATCAAAGTTCCGATTAGGTTTATATCATTATCCTCGCTGGAGCAGATATTAGTCTTTGCTTATCGAGCGGCCATCCAAATTTTAATCTCGCGCTATGGCAGCCGACATTGTAGTTTATTGATGCTTTGTGTGGTGCAATGGTTAGCAGCTATCGCTCGTATGTTGTTGTTAGTAAGTTTAATTCAAATCAGGCGTCCAGTACAACAAGTTTAGAGCCAAAGTAACGTTCCATTACAATATAACTTTTTTGTTCACACTATTTATTTATGATAATTATAATAATTCACTATAGATCATACAGAAAACAGCAGGGTTGAGATCGGTCAGATGACTGAGAATAGTTTTGGAGACTTAAGGAGACTTGCTCTTGCTCAGACTCAAGTAAAAGACCATCAGCTAATGACGATATGAAAAACTCACAAATAATAATAATAATAATAATAATAATAATAGTACAAGCGGACCACAGAAATTCAAAGAAAGCGAAAAGAGAAACAAATACTTGAACTTTACAAGACAACTAAAAAAGCTATGGAACATAAAAACGACGGTGATTGGCTCGCTCTGAACGATCTTCAAAAGCTTGGTTAGTGGGCGGGATGAATCGAAAATTAAAGGACTTGCAGACACCATCAAAACTACAGCATTGATTAAATCGGCTAGAATACTAAAAGGAGTCCTGGAGACCAGAGGAGACTTTTTATCAGTCAGACTCCAGTGAAGGACCATCAGCTAACGCTGGTGTGAAAAACCCCCTATAAGTAATAATATTCATAATAGACTGAATAACAAGGAAAAACATAGTTACAGCCGAATAATAAGGAAACAAAACAATTTTAGAGTTTAATATGGCAACTATGTTAATGCACACAAAACGGAATATATGTGCTATAACCAAACGGGGGACATCTCCACTCTACAAGGAACCCCACTTAAACTAGTAGACAAATTCACGTACCTAGGAAGCAGCGTCGAATCAACCGAAAAGGACATCGGAACGAGGCTAACGAAAGCATGGACAGCTATCAATAGGCTATCGATTATATGGAAATCAGACCTAACCGATAAAATGAAACGCAGCTTCTTCCAGGCAGCGGTCACATCGATACTGCTATATGGATGCACTACATGGACGCTAACAAAACGGCTGGAGAAGAAACTGGATGGCAATTACACAAGAATGCTGGGTGCAATCCTGAACAAGTCCTGGCAGCAACACCCCACAAGACACCAACTGTACGGCCACCTGCCCCCTATCACGAAAACTATTCAAGTTAGACGAACCAGACATGCAGGACACTGCTGGAGAAGCAGAGATGAACTCATAAGAGATGTACTCTTATGGATCCCCACACATGGCCGCGCAAAAGCAGGACGACCAGCTCGAACGTACATTCAGCAGCTATGTGAGGATACAGGCTGTTGTCCTGAAGACCTACCTAGGGCGATTAACGATAGGGATGAGTGGCGAGAGAGGGTCAGGGATATCCGTGCTACCAGCGCGATATGATGATGATGATGAAGAGAACATAACTGAAATCTAAATGGACAAACAATATGTGAAAAGAGTTAGAAGGACTTGAAGAAGAACGGAAAGTGAACATTTACCTCGATTCACACAGAGCAATACTCAAAAAATACCAAACTGGAAAACGCTAGGACATGATGGCATACATGGATACCGGTTTCACAATTTACTTCCATCCATGACAGACTATCTATCGAAAGGAAGAGATGCCGGCAAGAAACAGACATATCCAAATGGATGGGAAAAGGAGAGACCACACCGATCCAAAAAAAGATCCCCCTCAAAAGGAACCATCCCCAACAACTACAGACCCATAACGTGTCTACCTATAATGTAGAAAATACTAACGGTACAAATTAGGGAAGAGATTTAAGAGTTGTTGATAAGCCATGAAAAGGATGACGCAAGTAGACAAGTGGAACAGGAGAGCTGCTATACATTGCTCAACACATACTCAAGGAGAGCAAAACTGGAAGAAAAAAAACAACTATGGCGTGGATTGATTATAGAAGGGCATTTGGCATACTCCCGCAAAGCTGGATAATAGACAATCTCAAATGTACACCGTATCCGATGAAGTCAAAGTTTATTGAAAATACCATAAAGAACTGATGAATCAAACAAACAGGTAGAGGAAAAAGCTCAACTATGGTAAAAACCCAGAGAGGGGTTTTCCAGAGAGACACTCTATCAACGTTACTATTTGTAATAGTAATGATGCGATTCAGTCACATACTTAGGATATGTACAGGTAGATACAAACTCCACTAATCGTAAGAAAAATCAACAACCTAATGAAAATGGACAACACTAAACTGCCTGCTAAAAATGAAAAAGAACTGGAAACCCTAATAAAGGCTGTGAGAATATACAGTCAAGATATAGAGATGAAATTTGGCATAGAAAAACGTGTTATGCTAATAATAAAAAACGGAAAACAACGAATGGCGGAAGGAATAGAATTAGCAAATAGAGAAAAAATCCGAACGCTAGGAGAAAAGGAAAAATGCTGGGAGCTGACATCATCAAACATGCAGAGATGAATGAAAAAATAAAAACAGAATACATGAGGAGAACAAGGAAACTACTCAAAACCAACTTAGGTGGAAGGAATCTCATGAAAGGGATAACTACCTGGGTTGTCTCCCTTATAAGATACTTGAGTCCATCCTGAAAGTGGACGAGAGAACTTCCATAAATGGACGAGGGAACAAGAAAACTAATGACGATGCATGAGGCCTTTCATCCAAGAGAGGATGTAGACAAACGGTATGTGTCAAGAAAAAGAGGAGGAAGAGGACTTGACAGTATAGAAAATAGTACCGATGTCGACTAGACACGACTGGGTGGGGAAGGTGATCCACTGGAAATTTTGCAAGAATTTTAATTTTGACCCTACGAATAAATGATATATGCCTAACCCAGAGTCCACCCTAGAAAATGAGACGTACAAAATGCTTTCAGATGCTGAGATAAAAATGGATGTCCTAATCTCGACGACCAGAAAAATAAGTTTCCGAATCGTGGATATTGCTGTTCCGGCTAATCACAGGAATGAAAGTAAAACGTATACGTAAGTACCAAGACCTTGCTAGAGAAATGCAAAAACTATATAACATGAAAGTGAGGTAATGCCAATAGTATTTGGTGCTACGTGGTACAGTCACTAAAAAATTGGTAAATGTTCTGAAAGAATTGGGACTAAGAGGACGAGTAGGGGCCATTCAAGCTACAGTATTGTCGGGATCGGCTAAAATACTGAGAAGTGTCCTGGACACATGAGGGAACTTGCTGTCACTCAAGCTCCAGTGGAAGAAAAACAGCTAACACTGGTGTGGAAAACTCTCAAAGGAGTAACTTTATAATAATAATCATTCGTTTGTAGATAGTTCAAATCGATCTACGATGATTGTAAAGAATTTAAAGCACGGAGAATCGAACTCTCCATCTTGAAAGGGGCATTTTGGGAATATGACTCGACCTCTGCTTCAGAAACTTTTCAGCCTGAACATGTTTGTAATATCTGCGGTGGGGTCTGTTCGCCGTCAGTCGGACTTGTGAGTCATTTGAGGTCTTCTGACCGCAAACATTCGCTGGCTCATTTCACACGGGTCCTTCCACAGCAGTCTACAAGTAATTCGTGTCATTTCTGTGACAAAGTATGAGGGTGGACAGCAGACGTGAAAATTCCAATGAGAGGGCACTGGTTTAATGTCATCGCCAGTAAATTATCTTGATAGAACGAATTTGGCCTGAGGATACACACATACTTACCCCAAGGTTACTTTTTGCAGGATTGAAAAGATGGTTTTCTTTTGTAAAGATGTGACAGTTAATTTATATAAACTCACATAAGTACACATACACACATACATTCACACACACACACACACACACATAGATATATTTATATAGAGATGCCTACAGAGTCAGAAAGAATCTACCTAGCTTTCACCAAACGGGATCATCCGGACGATTCTGACCAAAAAAACTTTAGACCAAATGTATACCTTGATAATAATAAATATTACACAAACTGATATCTGAAAAACAACTCCGTAAAAAAGAGAAGACTAAAAATATACGTAAGTAAAGTTAACGAGCTTAGTTGGGGGTGACCTGAAGGCTCCCTTTTCAATAGCTACCAAAGTGAGGTGTAGGGGAAGGTGATACTCCATTTCCTGGATTTTTCCACTTTATACTTGATCCTGACCTTATAATGCTGAGAGTCAAGCAAGGTGGTACCAAATACCATTTTTTGAGTCTTTGGTATGACTCGATCTGGGATTGAACCCCGGTCTTCAGGACCATTGGTACGACCAGAAAATAATTAACCAATAACGTATGCCTATTCAAAGGAAAGAAAAAAAACACAGACAAAATTTCTTAAGATAAACGTATATATATATATATATATATTTATGAAAATGTACAAATATTAAAAAAATCACATTGTCTTCACCGGATGATTATAGAATGAATTATTTGCCACCATTAAACATTTTGGTTTTTTAAAGTGAAAAGATTAAATCTTCGTCAAGATGTTTGAATTTTTATCAAGGTTTAATGAAGACCTTGTACATTTTGTAAATGTCGGATTTATTTGCAGTTTTCATATATATATATATATATATATATATATATATATAATGTGCGTGAATGTATGCGTGCGTGTGTGTCTGTGTGTTTGTGTTTATTTTCGTATTTTTTAATGAATATAAATCACCCATATATATATATATATATATATATAATAAGAGAGAGAGAGGTGGGGCTTGTATTTTCGTCTGCTTATCACAAGAATTTGGGATAAAACGAAAATAAATTGATAAGAAAAATAATCTTTTTTAAAACAATGATAATATATCTTAAAGCACCCACAGGAATTTTGTAAATGTTGTTGTAGCCAATTTCTTGCAACGATACAATTCGCTGTAAGTCTTTTATACAAAATGAATTAATTATTAAAATCTTAATAACTGATAAGCCGTTTTCGTAACTTTCATTTAAAAATGGGTCTTTTACTTTAAGCGCCATTCTTTGACTGTTCTAATAAGTTTAATTTCCCAACTAATGTAATTAAATATTTATATGCAGTTTCTGCCAACTAATCACCGACATTAATCTTGGGAGTATATAAAAATATTCCTGCGTTCGAACGCGTATATCATATTTACCCAACCCCTCCGCTCGGGCAGGATATGACACAAGGTCATTTTTTAAGCGGAGTTTAACAGGTTTGAATTCAGAGTTTTCCTTCTTCTAGACTAGTTGCCTCAGCAAGGCTGAAGAACCTAGTCTGCCCTACTATTTACCCATAGCTGGAGGGAGAATAATTGGATTCATACCTTTCCCAAGGGTATTAGTGCTATGTGAAATGCAATCCGTCTCGTCCAGGATTTGAACTCGTGTCACTGTGTCCATTTCCTACGACGATAACCATTACACCACGGGCACCTTCTTTTTTTTTCCCAACCCCTCCGCTCGGGCAGGATATGACACAAGGTCAATTTTTTTAAGCGGAGTTTAACAGGTTTCAATTCAGAGTTTTCCTTCTCCTAGACTAGTTGCCTCACCAAGGCTTAAGAACCTAGTCTGCCCTACTATTTACCCATAGCTGGAGGGAGAATAATTGGATTCATACGTTTCCCAAGTGTGTTAGTGCTATGTGAAATGCAGTCAATCCAGTTCGAACGCGTATATCATTACGTGAAGCCGTTTGATCAAGAATTTACTTTATTAACTAAAAATTGTACATTGGAATTTATATTTCTTTAACCGTGACTGTAAATTTAACTAATTTTACGATAAAATCAATTACTTAAAATAATTTGATTTCTAAAACAATTATGACACACACATATTCATACACACACAAACACAGAGATACATCCGCACATTTATTTATTTGTTTAATTATTTTGACTCTTTTGTGAGTTTTTCTCACCAGCATAAGCTGTTGGTCTTTCGCTGGACGGATTCTACTTTGTGCTTACACCATTTGTTTGTATTGTCAAATTTAAACTTCTAGCACAATTCTCTGTGGATCACTTTCCCCATCCCTTATCTAATCCTATTCTTTCAGTGCTAATTTTGTGCATTCACTTATTCTGATATTGAGTGTTTCGTCTCTGTCACCAGTTGACCTACATCTGATTTTTTGCTGCGCCTTATCTATTTTTGCTTTAAAATAGTTGATTTTAATAGCGTTTTGTACTGTTATTAGAAGAGGTTCAGTTTCTCTCTTAGTGTTTCCCTTTCTTAGTCATTTCCAAATCTTTTCGTGTAAGATTTCGCATGTTTGTTTCTTGAAATATCCATTATAGTTGTTGTTTTTTTCTCTATATTTAAATCATAATTATAATTATACTCCGTACGAGTTCCACCACCAGGTTCGCTGATTGTTTTTCACTGGGTTCTGTCCAACAGCACGTCTACAGGACTCTTCTCAGTATTCTGGCCGATTTCAAGAATGCTGTAGTTTTTATAGTCTTTAATCTTCCTATAATTTTCCACTCATCCAGTTCCCTTTCCAATGGGTACTATTCCAAAAAAGCAAATTATACTTAGTATACCCGTTACTCTTATGTTCCAGAGCTCGCAATTTCGAATTATGTCAAAGGTGGTTATTTATATGATTTGAATTTCCCAGTTCGTGATTGGACTAAAAGGATTTAAAAAACACTGGTGAGTGAGATGAAAGGAGTAAGCGAAGAATTAAAAGTGTGCCCTAATTTGTAGTTGAAAGATTTTGCATTTAAATCAAATGAAATGTATTTTTATTTTATTTCAGGAATTGTTTTTTTTGGTTTTTTTTCAAATTCTTTGTTTTCACCTTTAAAATAATAAATGAAAATATGTTACCCTATTGTGATGAAAGGTTTGAAACATTTTCATGAGATTTTATAATACTTTTTTTTATTTCCTATTATTTTATTTTTTTCACGTTGTCAGTTTTTAGTTAATATTGCTCGAAAAAGATTCACTTCAAATTTTTATTAACTCTTTAAAAAGTAAACGATAAAAGAATCCACTAATTCAAGTATTACATTATTCGTTTATCATAGGAACATTTTCGTTTATATCTAAAATATCATTCCACAGAAATGAACCCTAAACTCCTGAATGGTTGGAAACATTCTTATAATTTTACTTTTCTAAAGACACGTTTTTAATATGACAAAAATTTAAATCCTGATCTTAATTGCCTGTTGAGTTACAGTGATAAAAATATATGTTTAGCCTCTTTTAACAATCTAAACAGCGATACAAAACTCCAACAAATCTGCTTAAATCTTTAATCTTGAGATTGACTTTCTATTCAGTAAGGAATAAAAGTTATACAAAGTTGGTCTTGCTAATTTCGAAGGGTGGTTCACTTACACCCCCCCCCAAAGAATTTCCACTGGCTTCATAGTCTTTTTTTCTAATTTGTATTGAGACTCTCTGGTCATTTGAACTAAGTATATCATTACTTTATTATATTTGATCTTGTGTCATATTCTGCCCACCGCTCGGGCAGGATATGACACATTGGGGAAGATATGAATTCAACTATTCTTCTTTCCGCTATGGGAAAATAGTAGGGCAGAATGGGTTCTTTAGAAAAGGCATGGCAAACGGTCTAAGTGGAGGAAAACTGAATTCAAACGTGTTTAACTCCGCATAAAAATTGACCTTACAGATCATTCTTGTCTTGACACTTGAATGTTTTGTGAGATAAGAATTAAATGGCCGTACACTTTCAAGGACTTGTCAAAAGCAGCAGTAGTAGTTCAAAATCACTTATTTCGCAATGTTTTTTGTTAGTGTCCACATAGTCCAACCATTTAGTAGTAGTGACACGATCACAACTTTAAAGAGTTCGGTTTTTATACGGCTCAAGAATTAACCAGATTTTCACTGAAGACTTTCATACTCATCAAAAAAATCAGAAATCATATATATTTCTCTAATTTCTCAGTTTTTTCACTAAATTTTCACCGAATAGATTCCAGTACTACGAGCACCTCTATAAATTACTCGCGAGCGACATATAGGGCACCAAAGGAGAAATGAGAGCGAATACACGAGCTACGTTCTGCTGTAGACTCTTAGACATGAACACATCAATAATGGCCAAGAAGAAAAAACTTAAATTGCTCAACTCTATACGGACCCTGACTTACGTCTAAAAGATTTGCCAAGAGAAGATGGCCTGTTAGGACGGATAGCTAATAAGATTCAAGGGAACCCGAACAATCGGCATGCCTCGATGACGATGATGATAATAATTGATGTATCAAGACAAATTTCTTACAACGTATCGGATACTTTTAGCATCCACTATATGTTGGAGATTACTGTCTGAATGTGCATTGTTGCCTGTTGTCTGTGTGTCGTCAGATTAAGGACGGGTGTCTAAGGGTCAAGAAACTGACAGAAATAAATTGTCAGAAAAAGAAAAGTCTAAGTGAGATAACCTTTCCTGAATTGTTTGCTGTCTATTCTTGTTTTATGTCAGAAGAGTTTGAATGGACCTGCCCTACTGACCAGTTTATCAGAGTAAGTTTAGATATATAAAAGGATTTGCTATCAAAAGTTTTAAAAGTCACACGAGTTCAGGCATATTGCTATGAATGAATGGGAGTATTTTATAATAAAATTGGACATTATATATATATATATATATATATATATAAGTGTTGAGGGTAAATAAAATTGCAACACCATAAATGTGTTTCCATTTGTTCAAGATTAAATGTATAAGTGACTTAGATATGTTTAAGCGATTTTCCCGACATGTCTCTGAAGTTAAGCAACGATGAGCCTGTTCAGTACTTAAGTAGGTAACCTCTTATTAACAGCTGATAATTCAAGCAGCCGAATGACTATGTTATATTACAAACGAGTGATAAAGTAAAAAGGTCACTGAGTGCAAATAGATAAGATATAAAAAAACAGCTGTCGAAAGAGGTACACTTCAGCAGAATTAAACGTCTCTATCAAGTGGCAAAATACAATAAGCAATGCATTATCATGCACAATAATAAGATAGCCGGAAAACATTAACACCGTTCAATAGGGCAAGTTTTCAGTTACAAATAACTATTTTTCTACATAGGCACCACTATTAGCTCAGCCTTATTCTGTCGCTTCTATGAAAGCAGCTAAAGAGCCTGTCTACATTTTCTGAAGAGTTTCAATATTTCGCTTCATAAGCAATCATTTCTTTTGATGTGCTAAGATAGCAACTAGGCAGCTTCCGGACAGCATAGCGTATGAAAGGAAGGCAGCACTAACCTAACAGCGCAACAAAAATTAAATCAGTATATATATATATAAATATATATTAATGTGTGTGTGTGTGTGAGTGTGTGCCTGCATTTAGACAGCGTTTCCTTGTTAAGGTATATCTTATTAAATATTACAGACCATTTTTGCATATTTTTGCTTCGATTCATCGAGATATAGTTGTTTTCATATCCGGCTAGAACTGACTAACAAATTTTCCGTATTTAACTGATTCCAACATAATTTCGTGCCACTCTCGCCCATAATCAGGATGTGCGTATTTTGCAAAAGTACAATCCTACCTTTTATTTATACTGGTGTAATATATATATATACATATATATATATATATATATATATATATATATATATATATATATATATATATATATGTATATATTGTCATCCACAGGCAGACTGTTTCAGAACTCTTCAGTGTGGCTAGACACGCAGGACATATATATATATATATATATATATATATATATATATATATATATATATATATATATATATATATTATGCAATTTGCTATGCGTATAATAAAGAGTGTTCAATATCAGTTATTGAGGTTGATCGAATAATGAAGCAACAGTCATCAAGCCCCACTAACACAGTGTCTAAGCCACTTAAATTAGATCTATCTATCTATCTGGTGCACTACATGGACTCTAACAAAACGGCTGGAGAAGAAGCTAGACGGCAATTACACAAGAATGCTGCGTGCAATCTTGAACAGGTCCTGGCGGCAACACCCCACAAGACACCAACTGTACGGCCACCTGCCTCCTATCACGGAAACTATTCAAGTTAGACGAACCAGACATGTGGGACACTGCTGAAGAAGCAGGGACGAACTCATAGGTGATGTACTCTTGTGGACCCCCACACATGGCCACGCAAAAGCAGTACGACCAGCACGAACATACATTCAGCAGCTATGTGAGGATACAGGATGTTGTCCTGAAGACCTGCCTAGGACGATGAACAATAGGGAGGAGTGGCGAGAGAGGGTCAGGGATATCCGTGCTACCAGCACGACATGATGATGATGATGATCCGCTTATGCTTCAAGTTTCATTTATCTATCTATCTATCTTATGAAGAAAACTTAATTTTAATCAATCGTATTTCATTTATCATTTTATTAAAGCTGATATATATATATATTTGTATAAATTTAAATTTGTATATATATATATACATATATATAAATGAATGTAAGTTTGTTAAAATATTGCAGCCAATATGTTATAGTACAGAAGACTCAAGGTTTGTCAGTTCAGAGGCGAAAGCTATCACTTTAGGTATTTTTACGATATATATATATATATAGCTTTGTGTGTTATTTAATGTCCAAATCATCATGGTAGAAGTACAGCAGTGATGCTATTCAACTCATAGCCGGAGGTATAAAGAGGAACTACCTTTCTCAACTCTAAAAGTCCAAAAGTGAATGTTATAGCCTGACTTAAGATCGACCTCACTTCCTATGATGTCAAGGTCCAGCACGTTAGCAAATACTCCACCGGAACTACCCACGAAACATATGGAAGAGCCGACCAAGAACAGAGATAAGAATAAAGATACATCGAAGAAACGAACATTCTAAGTTACAAACTAAACATTTCCGTTTTTCTCACGCCTTCCTCTAAAGGAGAAATATAATTTCGTGCCATCTTCCTTGTATCTCACATTTTATGTTTTCTAGAACATTTTGAATAAACATCACGGCATTATGGAAATATATAGATAAGAAATATATGTATTCGAAGAAATGTGCTTAATTGGTTTAATTTCTTTTTTTAATGGCATATCAACATTTTATGGCTATTTAATACCAAGTTCATTCTTGTTGAGGAACACCAGTGATACTATTTAACCTTTAATTTGGTGATGAGGAGTTTCATAGATTTTCCAAGATTATTTGTTCGAAAGTGGTTGTAATAGCACAACGATAGTTCTAATTTGCTTACAATAATGGCACAGTCCATCGCAAAGACCAGTACGTTACGAGGACTTACCAGGGTAAATATTATAAGATAAAGAGTTTATATTAGATGATAGTCTTTTTTTCCTTGTGTAATTTTCCATTTACCAATTATTTAAAATAAGAGTTATTTTCGGCTCTTCCGACCAACAGCAGGTTGCTTTACAGTTCCAAACGTAAATATTTGTATACATTTGAAGACAACTTTGTAAACGACACATGAAGTCATATATGTCTGGTACTTTGTTTTTATTGCATGACAGGCCAAGAATTATAAAAAAAATATTTTAGATCATCGTCACGCTAAAAGAAAAGGCTTCTCTGACACACACTCTCTCTCTCTCTCTCTCTCCATGGTTCCTCGTTGGTCTTCTAGTTTGTCCTTTGTGTCTGCACAGATTTGAGTTAAATATGCCCTCTCTGGTTGACCAACACTGCTGCGTCGATGTGCAGGAGTAATAATAGAAAATTCTCAATGAGTTTCTCCTTGCTTCTCTGGCAGTGCCCCGAATGACTTGCTCGTCTTTCTTGAACTGCTCATGAAATGGAAGTCAGGTGACTGTTTAGCTGCTTTTTTATGAGCATTGCTTCCAGGAATTGATCAAGATAACACGTGACATTCTTGTGTAGTTCCCATCCAACTAATCCTTTAAGAATTCTGTTAGCGTCCATATAGTAGTATTGATTCAGCTATACTGTTTTATTTTCTCGAATAAGTCAGACTTCCATATAATATATAGCCTTTCAATAGCAATCCACGCCTTTGCTAGGTGCATGTTCAAATAATTTTCAAAAGATGAGATGTTGTTGCCAATGTATGTAACCTGGTCTACAAATTTTAGAGGCTTGCTTCTTAGAGTGGAGGTTGCTCTTTTCTGTTTAAAACTCATGGGATCAGTCTTTTTTTTTTTTTTTGCATTCATGCAGAAACTAATGTTTTCTGGTGCTTGCTCTGAGCTAGCAGTAGTAATTCTGGGCAAGTGTAATAGCTAGAAATGCTAGGTCATCAGCGTCGTCTGCTTCTGTCATAGCTTCTGTTGAATATCGCTTGATTCCCGGGTTTTTAATGCGAAACTATTTTCTTTCTTCATATCAATGGATGTTCAAAGGTCGGAGGTTAAGCAGTGTATGAACATATATTTTGCAACTGTATCTCCTTGCACGACTTAGTAGCGATGTTGAAGAAGTCAGTGTCTCCATCGTGTGAACAAACTGTTGCTTTCGTGTTTTTGTAAAGCATTATTATAGTAGTAGCAGTTTCTTTTGTAAAATCATACGCTAGTCATATTGGCTCCATCTTTTCTCTGTGTATGGAATCAATTGCTTTTGAGAAATTTACTAACTGTAGTGTTGCCTCGAGATTATTTGCTCGTACTCATTCGATGGTTCGATAGATTGTCAGAACCTTTGAAGTTGTAAAGCAATTTCTTCAAAAGCCGATCAGATTTTTCCTCAGAATTTTTTTTCATTTCGGGTTGGATTCGATCGAGATGTTGGGCATTATAAAGGTAATCAACTAAAAGGGTAAAATTTATGCTTCCGTAATTCTTAATTATTCCATAGTTGCCTTTCTTGCGGTAAGAAAGCTTACAACCTTTCGTCCATTTCTCTATTGTATTTTATTTATTGAATGTGTTGCATAATATCTTCAAACTCTTTTATCTTTCAGTCTTCAGGAGTTATTTCGACGAGGCTTGCAGATTTTCTTGTTTTAATTTTTTCAATACAGAACTGCAGAAGTTTAATTTCTAGTTGGCCATTAGTAATTTTTGGATAGTTTATTGAGGTATTTCAGAAGGGTCACCGATCAGATTACTGAAATATTCTTACCACTTCGGAAGTCTTTTTTGGCTCTCATGTTGCTTTTCATTCGGTTCATTTAATTTAGTGGTTGTCATGCTGTTTGTAACTGCTTTTATTTACTGAATTACTGGTTCTATCGGTTTAGGCTTTGAATGTATTCTAACTGTTCTTTTTGGTATGTGTTGGTTAGTTCTATCTGGGATTTCTTTTGTTTCTGCGCATTAGCAATTTTCGGGTTTCTTTTATTGAGTAAGGACGTCTTTGTTAAGTTTACTCAATTTCCCAAACGACAAATGACTCCCATTGAATTCAACATTTGGCTCTTGTTTGGGTTGGTATGCACTCTGCTGCTGCTTCTCTGTGGGCAGAGACAAATTTTTTATATTCGCTATTTGGATTATGTCTTTCAAATGTCTCTGGAAGAGTATAGATTTCTTTTCTCTTAGTTACTATATACTAATTGCTAATCTCTCTTTTTGTTTGTGAGGACTAGTCTTAACGCGTGTTTTTGGTTGTTACTTATTTCTAAGTAGTCTCAGGCGTATCTTTGACGAGAGGATTCCATAATCGGAAGATACTCTTTCGAAAGATAAATGTGCGTTACTATACATAGCGTTATTTATCTACTTCTTATCTATGACTATTCAATCTAGCTGTACGTTAGTTTTATATGGGTTGGTGTAGGTCCATAGCTTTCATTCTTTAATTTAGTTTGGTTTCTTTATTTTAATGACATATCAACCTTTGTAGGTTATTTAATACCAATGCTGTTCTCCTAGAAGTACAGTAGTGGTGCTATTTAACCCATAGCTGGGAGGATAAGGTGATTCATACTTTTCCCAAGGGTATTTGCCCGAAAGTGAACATAATAGCGCGACTGGAGTACGAACTCGCATACTACGATTCCGCAGCCCGTCACTTTAACCATTACACCACGAGAACACCACCACTCTTTTTATTTAGTATTCAGGCATGAAATTCTGTTCTCAAGTGAAAAATCTTAAAGTTATTTGCTACTTCTAGTTGATATATTATGTAAGTAAACTTTATTTTCATTTTGGCTATTTAAACATTCATATCATCACTGATGATTATTATTTAGTATTATTAAGTTTTCTATTCTTATTTGCCGTCGCATTTTGGGGGCTTAAGATTTAATGTCAAAGACCTAATTACTTTTCAGGCGACACTTTTTCTTCTCAAAGTAAATCTTTGTTAAATATTTACAGAAATGAAAATTTAATGTGATTGGTGAAAAAAGATTTGGGCCTACCTTCGAAGACATTTCCTGCTGAATATTTTCCACTCACGCCTGCATTTATTTTTAAAGATTATATTCTTTTAGATTTCCTATTTTTATGATCTTATTCATTCGTGCATTTTTTATTTTATAGTGTGACACGATGGCTAGTATTCGTTTCTGTTTTGGCACGAAACTCACACAAAGGGCTGAGGGCAGGATATCCCACGAGACCGGAAGTGAATGATGGAAGGAAGGTCCCAGAGAAGACAGAGAGAGTCAGTTGACAATGGAGTGCAAAAGAGAACAGTCAGCTTGAGATAGCCGTCCAGAGAAGGACACAGTCAGCAGAAGGAGGCAGGGAGAAGATGGAGGCCGGGCAGTCAAGAGATGAGTCAGCATTTCTAGTGGCTTTATGGAAGTTTCCCGCTAATACACGTCGGCGATAGCCTACAAATGCACGGAGAGCTGCACAAAAGTGTCACAAACTCCCTCCTCTTGCACTTGGAGTTGACTCAAGTCCGTGTTTGTTCGGCCAGAGCTATTGTCACAGTAGGGAAAAAGTTTCGTTACCCAAAATATACTTGTACAACTTATACACCCTTTCATCTTTAATCTTTTAATGTTTTAACTGAGTAAATGTCCATAAAATATTTTTCCATTTCATTCAGGCTTTGTGGATTCAGTTCCTTATTAAACAATTAATTTTCCGTTTAGTCATTGCAATTTCTTTTTAGGTTTTTCCTTAAATTCTCTCAATTGCACCCTTCTTTGAAGTGCTACATCTCTGATTGTGTTTTGCAGCATCGAGATATTTTCTGAATATGGAAAGTACAGTTTTCTGCCATCAATTGGATCCCTGCTTTTCAACCGTAAAATGAATGCAAAATATTTATGCAATAATAGTCCAGGTTTTCCTTTATCTAGAAGAAGACGACTTTAAATGTTAACATTTAGTGTTAGCTGGCTACCTATTTTATGACTATAATGAAGATTTCGAGGAGGCGCCCGTGGTGTAATGGTTATCGTCGTAGAAAATGGACATGGCGACACGTGTTCAAATCCTGGACGAGACTGATTGCGTTTCACATAGCACTAATACCCTTAGGAAAGGTATGAATCCAATTATTCTTTCTCCAGCTATGGGTAAATAGAAGGGCAGACTGAGTTCTAGGCAACTAGTCAAGGAGAAGGAAAAGTCTGAATTAAAACCATTTGAACACCGCTTATAAATTGACCTTGTGTCATATCCTGCCCGAACGGAGGGGTTGGGTAAATATGATAGTGAAGTGTTCTTCGTTATCTTGATTTTGACGTTTAAACGTTGAATTATGACAATTTCTTTGGTGAATTTGTACAGATTGGAAAAAGAGAGAATTTTCAGCCAGTCTCGCCAGGATTCATTAAACTTTTAAATCGTCTGCTTATCGGTTGAGGACTTACCTTCATATATTTAAAAGCTGGCGTATGGCTGAGCAGTAAACTTGGTAGAAATGGTAATTGAAACGACGGAAAGTTCTGTCGTTTTTGTAGTACATACGTTAACTGAAGATCCTTTGTTCGATGCTTATTATTTGTGTATGATACCTCCTAGGGCATCTCCTCCTTTTACTTTCTTTGAACAAAACACGTACATTATGAATATAATTTCTATATATCTGTTATTATATCGATCTAATGGTTCACAAAAATGTCCCTTTAGATTATTTTTCTAATCATATTTCTGAAATCATTTGATATTATATTTTACAATTTTGATATCTTAATCTGCTAAGGCAATTTGTTCCAAAAAGATATACTTTCTTTGCAAAAAATTCTGTTGTTTACAAGTCCTATTTTTTGAAATGGCAGTAAATTTTCAGTTCGAGGTGAAATACTAAAAAAAAAGTCTACCGTAATTAGAAATTCCATCACTAATTTTGAAACTTCCAGTGAAATCCTCTCCTAGTCTTTTTTTTCTTGTAAAGTAGTTTATCCTAATTTATACAATCACCCTTAAACTGTAATCATCTACTATTTCTTTTATTCTTCGGCTCATTGGCCCAGTGTGTAGAGTGTTCGCCAATGGTCCGGGAGACCTGGGTTCAGTTCCAGGTCGCGTCATAGCAAAGACTTTAAAAATTGTACTTAATACCTCTTTGCTTAACACTCAATATAACGTACGTATCAAGGGTAAAGGGGAGCAATTCAGGAAATGGAGTAGCGCCCTCCCCACACCTAAATGTAGTACCTATTGAAAAGAGAGCCTTCTTGTCATCCTCGACTACGGTCACCAAATTTACCTACTTTTTATTCTTGTTACTCTTCTTTGTATGCTCCCAGATATCAGTATTACACTCCAGTTTCAATGTGTAGACATTGAAACCCAAGATTGAGTATCATATTCTTTATGAGGTATTAGGGTTTTATTGCCTTCTCTGACTAATGAAAAGGCGCGATATAAGCGCCGCCTCGTAGACAAGTCGCTAAGTGACAAGGGCACGTAACCCATTTTATTGTGATTCGATCTCTCGAACGCCGAATTCATCTTCGATGTTATTCAACTAACATCCACTAAGTCATTGATAATGCTCTTTCGCTTAAAGATGGGACCATCATTTGACGTCATCGTCGTCTCGGAATGAAATTTGAATCTCTGTTAATTTGAAACTTATTCAAACTAGAATATATGTGATTAATTCTGTGATTAAAAATACTTTGTCGATACTGTAGTTTTTCCCAGCGGCAATTCTTTGTTGATAACTTAAATCTGAATAATACACGATGCAGTCCCAAAATGGAATGGCTCCTTAAGCCGATTTTTAAATCAATAGACGGAAGAGAGACATTATCAGCGATTATTCTCTAAAAATGAATGTGCGATATTCCTTTGGATTTATTCGAAAGATTAGGAGAACAACATATTTCAGAACATGCGAATATTTTTTACCCTACAGAACTCATATATATATATATAAATATACATACATATATATATATATATATATATATATATATATATATATATATATATATATATATATATACATATATATATATATATATATATATATATATATATATACGTGTATGTTTTTAAAGACAGCAATTCATTTTCATGTAAAGTTTTGGTTTCGGTTTCTTTGATTTATTTAACGGGTCAGTAATCCTTGTATAAGAACTTTATTGATATAATTTAACGCATATCTAAAGTGCTGGATTGGATTCGAACGCCAGTCGCGCTATTACGATTAATCCCAAAGTAATAATCTTGTGAAAGTAATGAAGCCCCTTATTACCCCATGGATCGGTTAAAAAGTATCACCGTTGAACTTCTGCAAGGATGACCGTTGCATTAAATAACCTATGAAGGTTGAGATGCCATTAAGAAAGGAAACTAAACCATATCTGCTGGATAATAAAGTTGATAACTTTTCTTTGAGTTTTAGTCTGAATGTGAATCTAATAGCACGACAGGAGTTAGTACTCGCGTCCTGCGAAGTTGCAGTAGAGAAATGTTAGCCTTTACGCTATGCAGACTTCCCCAATGCAAATTTTGTTGAAAATTATATATGATAACTTTTTAATAAAACTATAATCATGTTTTTGTTTACGTTCAAATATCATAATATTGAATTAAAAAAATTGAAAATAAAAAAGAAAACAATGAAAAACAATCGTTGTTTTTCTCCTATAAGCTTGATAACGTTCAGAATGGCCGAATTAGATAATCGAAACATTTCTAAAATACTCAAATTCATTGAATACTCGTATGCATTCTTTTAAACTAAAATCGTTTTTTCTGGTTTTAAAAAGATATATGTAGGGGTATGATGTATATTATTCTGGTGTTAGATTCTGTGTTTCTATCCCAGCTAAATACCATAATTTTTAATGCTCAATATGAAATTGCACAGATTTTCACACACACACACACACACACACACACACACACACACACACACACACACACACACACACACACACACACACACACACACACATTAATGGAAGGGACCAAAGCAAATGTCAGTACTTATTTACAAAGCCTTGTTTTGTTGTGGTACAAGGCTAGCAGTATGAAGCACCCAGAGAGAATTGAACTAACTAGCAGTAGACGATTAATCTACGTTGCTAACCCGAGATGAGCTGACTGATCAAAATGTCAGTATCTTCAGCCAAGATACCACAACGGAATCTCGAATTGTCAACCAGCAAATCAGCAGTGAAAGAAGATGAAAAAGTAAGAGGGAGCCGATTGCTCGTTCGCAAGAAAAATTAAGGAAAAAGTCATAAAAGAATGACTTAAGGAACCTGGAAAAGATTTCAATCATATAACAGATGATCCAAGATGAAAATAAATGAATATCAAGTTAGGTGTCTATATTCCTGAGATGAAGCTTCTACGGAGACAATCATCTAGAGGTTGCACGTTCAATCCTGACTGCAAGCGAGTAACAATCCAAAATACTTAACTCTTGTACCCGGTTATGGCCCACGGAATCAGAACAGGCGACCCCTGTGGATTAAATAATGGACGTAGTTCGAAGTTCCGTGTAGGTTCCCGAGTTCGACAAACACCTGAAGAAGGCATGAGGACATATCCGCCGAAACGTTGTGAAAATAAAAATAGAGATGAAAACAATAGTCCGAACATCCTTAATGATGTGAATGTCAAGTTGTTCTTAACTTTTTTAGCCTGGAATAAGCCCTCAAATTACTGCCAGTACCTCCTTTTACAAAGTGGTCAGCTATCTGAAAACTGAACCGATATATCGATTATCTGACGTGAATGAAGTGAATAAGGAAGAAAAGGAATGAATAAAAAATCATATCTACAAATTTCAAATTTCTATTTCTTTAAATTGACAAGGAAGTTTGCTGAAGAAATAAAAGTTCAATTCTTTTTCTTGTAAGCAATTATGATATTAGCCCGACAGATACTTTTACTTGAGATAGTTAAGGTTCGTGCAATAAAGTATATCAGTAACTGTTGGCTTAAAATAAAGGGATATAAAGTGGGAATAGAATAATAATATAAGTGTGTAATGTAAGCTAAATAAACAAAAAAATGAGGTAGTTTTTTTTGTTGCAGAAACAGGTCTATGTTAAAACTAACGTATACGATAATCAGTGTGGAATTTAAATACATGTTTGAAAGAAAAGACAGTCGGTTTTTTCTTAAAAGAAATTAATCGAAATGGTAGCTGAGTAAATATACACAAATTTATATTTACTGTTTGTTGTGTAAGTATAAAAAATTCATACTTACGGGAGAAATATTTATTCATTTGTAAATTCATAGATTATAGATGGGTTCGAAATAAGCTAGAATGTTGATTTATCTATGAATGTAATTGGCTAAGAAATTCTATTTTAAAATATTTTTGCAGGGAAAATATTTCTCAAATTATTTCGGATGTTGATCCTTTAGATTTTTGCGGTAAGTCAAATATTATCTTCAAAGTATTCCGAAATCTAAAAACTAGCGCGAATGCGCTGACTGGTTAAAATGATATAAAAATACAGATACAAATATAATATAATATAATATAATATAAAAATATAGATACAAATATAATATAATATAATATAATATAATATAATATAATAATACAGATACAAATATAATATAATATAATATAATAATACAGATACAAATATAATATAATATAATATAAAAATACAGATACAAATATAACATAAATATAATATAGTATATATAATATTATACAAATATAATATAAAAATCCAGATACAAATATAAAAACACAGATACAAAAATTACAGATTCTGGAGCCGATTTTTTAGCACAAAAATTAACACTTTTTTTTTTTAATATGGAAATCGATTGAACTCCCATTAGAGCAAGTACTTACAACACTGCTTAATCGTTACTTAAACACCAACTTGGTTGCTAATGTGAGAGATTCAGAAACCTTCTTAAACTGGATGAGAGAACACAGAGATCATGAGAGAGGCTTCGACTCCTTTATACTCCCAGCAATGAGTTAAAGAATACCCCTAATATTCTTGTACAAGGGTGCGTCTGGCATTAAATAACCCACGAAGGTTGATATGCTAATGAATAAAGAAACTGAAACAAAATTTTGTCAAGCTAGTCAGTTGGAGCTGCAGCATACACCGACTGCATCTATTCTAACGAGTGTCAAGGATGTGAAACAAAACATTCTGATAGTAAGTCACCAGTAGTGCTGGAGATTTGGAGAATGAGGAGAACCCCTTCGATGCCATCGATCCCAGGTCTACTGTGACCCGGAGTGGAAGCACTATCTGTGGGTCAATTGAACAGTTTGACATTTGAGTGCAAACAAATGACTAAAGCTCAATGAAATTGTTTTAAATTGGATTGTTTGATCATTTAACTGTGTGTATCTAAAAATGTGTTTACAAATCAGTTATTTAATATATATGTAAAAACAGGATTAGGCATTTAATAACCAACAGCGGTTGATATGCTTAACCAAACAAAACATAGTAATAATACAAATACGTTAGGTTAGAAAATTGGACAGTTTGAGCGATTCTTTAACTAAGTAAGAAATAATGTTTTAAACTCTTTTTTTTTATTTCTTAACTATAGCTGATTTAATTCTTGTGTAGTTCGCATTTACACAGGAACTTTCGATGACCAATTGTTTGAATGCCAAAATTAGTCAAAAGGAACTAAAAGTGACAAAGTCAACTGTCACCACATAAAAGATGAATGCTGCGTTGTTTTTAAAACTGATACATTTCAAGAACTATAAAAACAATAAACTATTTTGATCGTTTGTTTGTCTCGGATTTATCGACTATAGTTAAATAAGGCTAAGTTCAATAGAGAGAGAGAGAGAGGGGGGGAATGTCCCCATCTGAAATCATAACGTCTGGTTATATCAGTTAAATGTTTACTAAAACAGCGACGATCCTTGCCTTCTATCCAATAAAATACTGTAATAAGAATAGAAGGCGTTGATAGCTCTATTCATTTAATAGCGGGGAAAGATGGACAAGCCAAGATTTAAAAATAGAGTACTGAGATTGACGAATAAATGAGATGAAAGAAGGAAGACATTTAAGAAAGAAAAAGGGGAGATGAGAAAGAAAGAGAAGAGCGAATATATGAAGGGTGGGAAGGGCAAAGACAATGACGGAGTTAAGATAAATAGAAATTTAGATAATTTCCAGAAGAAAAGAGTAGTGTAATGCCAGAGAGAGAGAGAGAGAGAGAGAGAGAGAGTTATATAAATATAGAAACATAGATTTATATATAGAGAGAGAGGGAAAGAGAGAGAGGAAAAAAGACACACA